>OX451217.1:52947017-53536841 GCA_949628195.1 Phasia obesa
CTCTTTTTCCCCCTTTTATCCTTTTTTCGATTTATATGCACAACTGTTTAGTTTATTAGAATTTTAAACGCTTATGCAGTTATAAACTTTAAAAACATTTTTCAAATACACATGAAATATTAACGAATTTATACAAAAACATTTATTAAGCTATTCAAAGCATTTTTTAAAACATGAAAAATATTTTATAAAAACTGGATCCTTTTATTATCAGAAAAAAAAAAATAAAAAAATAATCAAACATTTTTTAAGAACAATTAATTAAAAGTTTAAAAGCAGATTAGGGAGGATCGAAAAAAAAATTAATTTAGTTAAACAAAAAATAATCTATATATATAATAAAATAGTAACTCATTTGCTGTCTGTCTGTCCGTCTGGCTTTCTTTTTTGTGTTCGTATCATGTAAAAACTACTGAATGGATTTTAAAATATCTCATTTCCAGGAGAAAGTGGAGAAATAGCAGTAAAAGTATACCGATTTTTTTTACCGATTTAAAGGTACTGCATACTTTAAGGCATCTTTTATTTTTGAAAGCAGTATATTTTAAGCAATGTTGCTCAATAAGTGGCGCTGTTAATATAATAAGTAACTTACTACCTGTATGTCTTTTACAGAGCTTTAAAATAATTTTTAGAATTTTATATAACTTTTAGAATTTTATCCAGGTATGGTCACCTTTATCTAAAATAAATACTTGAGAGTCTTAAAATTTGGTGTGGATTACTCTCAAAACAAAATCGAACAAAATATTGTCAGGACACATACAACGTATGTGGGTACAGCTAGTCTATATATAAAAAAAATGTGTTTGTTTGTCGGAAAGCTATAGCCGCCTACACCACACAGTGGGACCAGGGTAACGAAAAATCATAAAATATTATTTTAAAATGATTATAACTCGCTTATTTTAAAATTTATTTTACAAATTAAAACGTCATTTTATAGGTATTAACTAGACCTTTAAGAACATGTATAATTTTTTTAACTCAAAAAATTCAAGAAATTCCAAGCTCTAAAAAATATCGCACCTGCAAATTAATTTAGGGTTCCGCATTTCTTAAATTTTGTTTGATTTTTATACCTACAAAATTATGCTTTAATCTATAAATTATGCTTTCTAAAATGAGCTAGTTATAAGCAATTTAAAATTAAATTTTTAATTTTTCAGTACCCTGGTCCAGTTTTTTTTCCAAAATATTGAGTACAATTTTCAGCAAATTTTTTTTTTTAATTTTTTCTCGTAGTTAGCGAATAAATTTTAAAATATTACAAGATTATATCTTTTCTGAGTTAAAAACTAGACAATTTTTAATTTAAAAATTCCAAAATTGTTGCATTTTTGTGTATTTTAGTCTAGAAAAGGCAATTGTTTTTTAATAGAAAAAAAAATTTCTTGAGAAATATACATATAAAAATTATATATTTTTGTGTAAGCTAAATATATGTGCGTACGTCTAAACCAAATTTCGTGTAAAATTGATCATGCTTGTAGAAGTTGGATGTGATTCAATTTGACCTATTTTACATCGAAATTTTGATTTTAGCCTATATGTTCGTAAATCCCAAAGCTGGGATCGGAAAAAGAAAACTGCTGTAATAAAGCTTTCTATAGCTGCCATTTATTGCTGAAAGTATTTCATGAGTCTTAGTCCATATGTGGACTTTATGGGCAAAATACCAAAAATTCCAATTTTGGGATTTTTGGTCTTTATTTTAGGAATTTTGGGATTTCTTTAGCTTTAATGTTGCAGATTTTTGTCAACTTATTATATATCTACAGACAATTTTATTTGAATCGTTTAACTTATAAAAATGTTATTGCATATTTAAGATATGCCAAACTCTAAAGGAATTTGCATGTGCGTGGTATTCAACTATGAGACCACATAGCGCCAACCCTGGTAATTGGATGTTGCCCAGCTTCAAAACTAATACACTCCTCTACTATGCTCATGCTAAATTTTGGATCAATCGGCCTACCCCTTTACAAATGGCTGAGTTATTTCCAAAATATTTTCATTCTGCCCCACTGTGCTTTGTAAAATTATAATTTGACGTTTTAAGCGTTAACTCAGCGTGAGTTTGCGTGAGTAATTTACAAACAACGGTAATTTTTGTATAAAGCGGTTATGAAAACAAATTAGACCCCAAGGAATAATGTTATATATTTCCACATTCCATTATTTTGAAAATATTCGTAATTCAAGTTTGTTAAATGACACTGCACACATTTTTGTTATTCACATATTATTCAAATTAAAAAAGTTTTATTTGTGTTGTATTTAGAATAACAAATATATTTGAAAATATTCTCGTATTTTGTTTAAATTAAAATGCATTTTAATTCTCTTTAATTATTTTTTTTTTTTTTTTTGTTTTGTAATTTAAAAACATTTTTCAAGCTAAATTTAATTTAGTATCTTTGCTAATGTTTCTACGAGTATGATGTAAAAATATGCATTCGTGTCTAGATGTCTGCATTCAAAAGTGGCATGTGCTAAGAAAATAAATTTTATTATTTAAACATTTTAAAACAAACATATACATTATTTTATATGTGTGCTAACAGCTCAGTTCCAGATTTAGTTTTTCGTTTTTTTTTCTTGTTTAAATAAAATTATAATCAAAAGCGAACATATGTATGGATAACAAATAATCTTTTTTTTTTTTAAGAGAATAAAAACTTTTTGCCTGAATAAAATGATGTCATTAAAGTAATCGTATTTATATTTAAATTTAAATAAATCGTAATTTACTTTAAACGAAAGAAAAAATAGGAAATAATAAAAAAATGTAAAAATTAATGAAATTCATTTTTGAAGCCCTATTTGTGTTTTTTTGTTGTATTATTTATTTATTTTTTTAAATAGATATATTTGAAAAAAGTGATTTCAGTAATATTTTTAAAGTTAGTTTATAAAAGAAAAGTTTGCATTTATAAAAATTTTATTTTTATAAGCGAAGCCTATTCAAAGAATTAATTTTTTACTGGGATGTATCTGATACCGATATCGATATATCGGCTATACCTCGGCTTTGTCGATATATCGGTATCGGCGATATTTTTTTTATAAGCGAAGCCTATTTAAACAATTAATTTATTACTGGGATGTATCTGATACCAATACCGATATATCGGCTATACCTCGGCTTTGTCGATATATCGGTATCGATACCGATATATCGGTAAAGCCGATATATCGATATCGGCTATACTTGATACCGATATATCGGCTATACCTCGGCCTTGTCGATATATCGGTATCGGCGATATTTTGTTTAAAAGCGAAGCCTACTCAAACAATTAATTTATTACTGGGATGTAGCTGATACCGATACCGATATATCGGCTATACCTCGGCTTTGTCGATATATCGGTATCGGCGATATTTTTCCTGTAGCTACAACGATACTTTACAGATTTTAAATATTAACATAAAAACATACATTTCAATGCCGTTGGGTTTAGACTATTGTACGATATCAAGTTGCAGTTTGTCTGCCAGGTAGAACCTATAACTGAAGCCTGGATAATGATGGAAGTGGTAAAAAGTTTACTTTCAAGAGGCTACAGAGTCAATTCGCAATGCCACTGCTCAATTACCTGATGCCTCTCGCCGTACTTTCTAATATTTAAGAGTAGCAATAAGGCCGCCGCTAGCGTCACTTAGTACTGGGTCTTAGTGTAAGATTTATATATTACTAGCAATGCTCGCCACGTCGTGGGCGTCCTGACAATATTTTGCTCGATTTTGACTTTCAAAGCAAAAAAAAAAAATTCCGCACCAATTGTAAAACTCTTACTTTTATAGTACTTCAGTTATGGTTTATGAATTTACTTTATATTAAGGTAGGTTAGGTTAAGCAGGCAGCTCCAATACAGCTCACTTGGGTCCAAGTATTGGTTCCTTTGTGTAAGATAAAGGTAACCATCCCTGAATAAAATTCTAAAATTTAAAAAAAGTTGTAAAAATTAATGTAAAGCTCTGTAAAAGGTGTTTAAAATATTTAAATAACATTTTAATTCCACAAAGTAAAAATACAAATCAAATACAAATTTTATTCAATTGGCGCCTAATGCTGCGGAATAGAAAATTCAGTACCTTTAAACCGGAAATTGCGTTTTTCACTGCTTTTTCTCCACTTTCTCTTGGAAATGAGATATTTTTGCGGAAAAATATATGATATATGGGTATCAGGATGCCAATCTATCCAGTAGTTTTTACGTGATGCGAACACAAATGAAAAACAGATAGACAGACAGACAGACAGACTATTTTATTATATGTATAGACTATTCCCGGTGCGCTACGTTACACCCATCCTCAAAAAACACTTGGAAGAAAACTATCTCACGACAAAACTGTTTCAGATTATATGCAAGGTACGACGCCCACTGATCCCATCCAAAGTGGTTTTTGCTACACTATGTATAATAACACGATAATATTTTACTTTTTGTAAGAGGTACCACTCCTTCTATCCCAACCCAGTCTGTATTTGAATAAATTATGCAGATTAGTTACTTGTGTAAATTTTCAAGACTCTACCTATTGTAGTTCTCTAGGTACACGATAATAAATTTCACTTTGTATGTTACCACTATCCCACTATACCAATCCAGTCTGCATTTTGCTAGACTATGCACATTTTTAGGAGGGTTACTTGTGCAAAGTTTCAAGACACTACCTATTTTAGTGCTCTAGGTACACGATAATAATTTTCACTTTGTATGTGACGTACCACGACCACTATTCCAATCCCGCCTGGGTTTCGCTAAACTATGTATATTAAAAAAGCGGTTACTGGTAAACAATTTCCAAGAGCTACCTATTATAGTTATCTTGCTACTTAAAAAGTAGGCGTGGCCAATTTTTCTCTCTAAGTTCGGTGAAGAGCATAGGGCCGTAACAAAATCATTCCATCTAATTCTATCTGAGGCTATTTTTTTTATTCCCTTCAATTTGAGTCCTATCTCTGTGACTTCTGCTTCAACTAGGCATCTCCACAACCTTTCAGGTCTTCCTCTTCTATTGAATCCAATCCAGAGCATTGCGTGCTATGTCGTCTTGTGGCTTGCGGAGTGTGTGGCCAATCCACTTCTATTTGAGTCGTCGAATTTCTTGGCTGACAGGCTCTTGCAATGTTGTTGCCCACAGGGTTTCAGGGTTTATTGCGCCAATATACTCGTAAGATTCTTTTTAGGCAACGATTTATGAAGGCTTGAAGCATTCCATGTTTCGCAGCCATATAGTACCACTGATTTGATGCTCACATTAAATATTCTTTTTTTTGTGTGCCTTGAAATTTGCTTAGATCTCCATACTTTTTTGAGTGAACTAAAGGCTGCACGAGCCTCGTTTATGCGAGAACGTACATATGTCTTCAACTGAACTACCTGTAGTTATTATAATGCTACCGAGATGGATGTTGGGGTTAATGCGCATAATTTTTGTGTTTGAACCGTTTATGAGCAATCGGACTTGTGCAGCAAATTTTACAACGTCATTTAACACTTCAGTTATGACTGAGTGTTTACGAGCAAGAAGACAAATGTCGTCGGCATAGCTGAGGTCAATAAGTTTGTGGTTATTCGCTGTAACTTCTTTGTTGTGTTGGGACACTCGTGACATCAAGGCATCTATGACGATTTTTAAAAGCAGTGGATATAATACGCAATCTTGTTGCACACTTTTTTGTAAATACATTAGGATATCATATGCGGCATATAGCCCCATTGTAAAGTGCTTTAATGAGACGGATTATTTCATGTGGTCAACTTTGCACTGTAGGGTCTTATATATCGCTCCGTGCTTTACGGAATGAAGTCTATAAAACATAGGTAGAGTGGGGCACGCCATTCGACGGATAGATCTACGATGTGCAATGTGTTCACGTTATCGGTTTGCTTGTTCAAAGAAAGATTTAATGGTTAAAAAAATAACAAATAATTTTATACACATTATTTCATTTTTTTTTAATAACGAACATTTCAATTTCAGCACACTAAATCCAAAAAAAGTCTTATTAAGTTATTTGACCTGCATTGCAGACACGGTTATCCCTACACATCGTATAAGTTCTGGCAAGGTTAGAAAAGTGGCAAATTATACTAGAGTTCTACGAAGAAAGAATTTTTTTGATAAGTTTATTTTTCTAAAAAGCTACACTTCTAAAAAGTACTCCTTTTAAAATTATTTTTTTACCCATTTCGTTTTTAAAATAAACTTTTTTTTACTTTTCTTTACCCAAAACAAACTATAATACTTAGCTTTTCTAAACAGTACATTTTCCTACCCATTTTTTTTAAATAGTGCCTTTTTAACAAAAGTACGTTTTTCTTAAAAGAGCCTCTCTAAAATAATATATTTTTTCATTTAAAATAGTATAAACTACATTCTTATAAAAAGTACGTTTTTAAGTACCAGTGTCGAAAAATTTTAAAAACACTGTTTTCCAAATAGTACCTTGTTCCATTAAAGTAAATTTTTGTATAAAGTGACTTTAAATACTTTTTTTTAATTACAATAAAGCACATTTAAAAATTAATTAGTTTAAAAAACATACTTAAATGAATGAAGCTCTTTTTTGTAAAGTACTTTTTTTAAGTGCCTTCATTAAAAAAGTACTTTGAATAATAGATATTTTTAAGTGCCTTTTTCTAAAACGTACCTTTTACAGAAAAAATGTCGTTTTCGTAAAAAGCATTTTACTTTAAAATACCTTTTTTTAAAAGTAAGTTTTAAAAAGTACATTTAAATAAAAGGTACGTACTACTTTCCAAAAAGTTCTTTTTGAATATTTAAATTTTTTTAATTTGCATTTGATATAACTTTTCTCTTAAATTTAAGTTTTAATTAGAAATGTCTTTACTAAAAAGTATCTTTTTCTACAAATATCTTTTTGAGGAAGGTGCTTTTTCTAAATAAAAATATCTTTATTTGAAGCGACTTTTCTTAGGGTGCCTCTTTTCTATTAGTAACTATTTCCATAAAAAGTACTTTTTCGTAAAATATATTTTTATTTTATATTTTATTGTATATTTACTGTTCCTTAAATTACAATATCTAAAGGATCGATTCATGAATTACTTTTTAGGGTTCCGTATCCAAAAGCTATAAAAACGTAACCATACTGTTTTTGCTACAGTGTCTGTCTGTCAGGGCCTTCTACCTCTGGAATAATATGTTGGTGGTAGTGCGGAACCATAGGTGTGTGAGTCTGATTCGCACTTAATTGATTTATTTTAAGACCATTCTCTCCAATTTATTAATTTCAATTTAATTTTAAAATAATCTAAATTTTTTTAATTAATTAGTTTGCCTTTTTTAACAATTCATTTTATCTTATACATCCGGAAAATATCCAAATAACAAATAAATATTAAATTTATTTATCTCTTATTTATTAAACAACCAGAGAAACTTGTCCATTAAATGTGGAAATGGGGAAATGAGAAAAAAGGGTGAAATACATAAATATTATCGTCGTCCCTTGCGTATAATTTTCAAAACCAACCAAGAAGCATCTTCAAAAAACTGCTTCGTTATTATCATAATTATTTTAACCCCTTCTTTTAATTTAATTCCCTTTCATCCAGATACTTGTAGTTGCAATAAATTTGATTGTGATAGGGACAAACGCAGTGTCAGTTTATTCATTCAATTACACATTTAAACATTATCACTGCTCTCTGCTCTCTACTCATGTATAAAAATGTAAAATATTTTTATTTTTTGTTTAATTTACATAAAATTTTTTGACATATCTTCTAGTTATATTAACTATATTAACTTTGTACTCTGCACTTATTTGCAATATTAATACAGTCTCGACCAGATGATTAGAACCACTTAAATTTTTGTTTTTAGTCGGACATATATTTTTAAATTTTTTGTCAAGAGCTTCAAGTCTCACTACCATAGGAAAGTTAATTTTTTTAAGATAGCAAAAAGGTCCAAAATAAATAATATTTTTTTCTTTCGCATAATTAGAACTAAAAATTATTTAATTTTAATGGCAAAATCTGGAGTGGCCTACACTCAACTTTACCATACCTCATGGAAACAAGTATGTAATATTTTGTTCGATTTAGCTCTGAAAGCAATCCACACCGAAAACACTTACTTTTTTAGTGCCGCCTTAAACTATGCTTCAATTATGCTTATGTATTTACTTTATAAAACAGCGCCATCTGTTAGTGCTTCAGTTATGGTTTATGTATTTACTTTACTACTAAAATAACTGCATACTTTCACTGCTGCTTCTCCAATTTCTTTTGGAAATGAGATATTTTTGCGGAAAAAAATATCCTTTATTGGAGTCAGGATACTAAGGTCACTCCACACAAAATTTTGTTAAAATCCATCCAGTAGTTTTTACGTGATGCGAACGCAAAAGAAAAGCAGACAGACAGACGGACAGACGGAAATGGGTTACTTTTTTATTATATGTATAGATGTCATCTCTAGAGCCTTTACAGAAATAGTGGCATACACGCGCAACAGTCAAAATGGATTCAAAACGTAAAAATCCATTGAAATCACGACATGGAATTTTTTCACGATTACTTTACTTTACTAATACTACTACTGCTTATATTTTATTCGAATTGCAAAATTGATTTGTTTCATAAGGGATAGGTAAGGTTACGGCGCTGTTTCAGGACACTATCGAACGTATTTGGGCACAGAAGTTGTATTATCAACTGACAAAGAAAGCGTTTCGGTCTTCTTGCAAAACTTTTAGGGAGCCTGCACCAGTATTCTATAATTCTTTAAATCCTAATTTCCATCTCTAAATGCTATAAATTTGCTATAATTAATTTGCTTAAATATTTAAAGCTTGGTATAATAAAAGAATTTTATATATTAATTATTTAGGCTTAAGTTCTTAATTATTCTGCATTCTGCTTTGCTGGTATCTAATTTTTCTTTATCTCTTTATAATTAAAAACTTAAGCCTAAATAATTAATTTATTAATTCAAAAATAGTTCAAATAAAATTCATATAAAAGAATTTTATTTTATTTCTTTAGTACACACATTACCCGAATAAAAATATTAAAAATTGCACAGTGGGGCAAAATAAAAATGTTTTGGAAATAACTCAGCCATTTGTAACTCAGCTATTTGGAAAAATATAAAATTGGCAAGAAAATTGTTATAAGTCGTTCGGATTTAACTGAAATTTTCTGTGGATATGTTATAAGTTAACGAAAAGTAATAAATTAATCAACATTAAGGTGAAGAAAATCCCACAATTCCCAAAATAAAGGCCAAAAATCCAAAAATTTCAATTTTTTAGTCTTCCGCCCCTAAAGTTTACATATGTATGGACTAGGGATCATGAAATACTTTGAGCAATAGTTGGGATTTCAGAACATATACGCTAAAGTCAAAGTTTGACATAAAATAGGTCAAATTGAGGGACCTTCATATTTTACAAGGTGGATCGATTTTACACAAAATTTGGCTTAAACGTACGTACATATTGTTAGCTTAAGATATACAATTTTTATATATCCTTTTATATAATCCTTAAGAAAATTTTTTATTATCAAACAAATTAAGATTGACCGCCATTTTTAGGCTAAAATACACAAAAATTCAATAATTTTGGAATTTTTAAATTGAAAATCATCTAGTTTTTTCCACAATATTTCAAATTTCGCCACTAATTATGGGAAAAATTTTACAAAAATTTGCTGAAAATTGTGTTAACCATTTGAAAAAACTGGACTAGGGTATCGAAAAATCAAAAATTTTAATTTCAAAATGCTTTTAACTCGTTAATTATAAAACATAATTTACAGATTTAACCACAATTTTATAGGTATTAATCAATTTTTTAAGCAATTTTTGAAGAAATGCCAAGCTCTAAAAAAATTGCAGGGGCGAGATACCCAGCTTTGAGACCACATAGCGCCACCCATGTCAAAACTTAAGCTGAGATACTCCTCCCTTTACAAATGGCTGAGATATTTCCAAAATATTTTGATTCTATATTAACATATATAGTTTAAAGAAAGATAGACTGGCTTGGAATAGTGGGCGTGGTACCTCCCATACAAAGTGAAAAATTACTATCATGTAGCTAGAGAACTGTAATAGGCTCGTTGAACTTTACAGAGGTAACCCTCAGACTAGCAAAACACAGACTGGATGGGAACAGTGAGCGTGGTACCTCCCATATATGTATATTGAAAAATGATTATCTTGTACATAGCGAACTATAATAGGTAAAGCCTTGCATTTTTTCACAAGTTGCTCTTATAAATATTAGTGTGTATAGGCTATCGGAAAATATGCTATATTGTAACAATCGGCCTCATACCGTCGCTATAAAGATGAGATTTTGCACAAGGTTTAGATTGAAAGAATAGGTGCAGTAACTCCCATACAAGGTAATTCAATTGTTTATTGTATTTTTTGAGAATGGGTGTAGCGAAGCGCACCCGTTAACTAGTTATTAATAAAAGCAAATTACACTTTAAATGTGTTTGCTTAATAACGTTAGTATTTCAAATCATCATAGCAAAGGACCTAAGAGTTCGTTGTTCCAATAAGCCTATTGTTTAGTCAACCCTATTTATAATACATAAATTTATTATATTATTATATTTATTAAGACAACAGGGATTAAGCATAAAATGCATTGGGGTTTCGCATTTGCTTTTGTAATTTAAATAACATTATGAGAGCTTTATAGCATAAAGTGTTTTTTGCTCTTCAGTGTTCGTAGGAAAATAACAAATTCATTCACTTATCGATGACCTGTATAAATATCCAAATATTACAGCTGCATGAATTGAATATTGAGTGTAATTTTATTTATAAGTAATTTCTTTCATGGGAAATATACATAAATATACGATATATATATTTTTTTTGTTTATTTTGTTTTCTTCATAGTTCAAATATGAATCCAAAGAGGTTGCAAAATAATTTTTGCTACAATTTTTAACATAGTGTTTTTGCGGATAATGTTCCAATTTGTAATGATCCACAAAAAAATGTTGCTTTTATGGCGTTTGAATGGTTTATTTGCTTTAGTGATTTTGTTTTGTTAATTGTTTAGTTGCACCCTCCTGCAAACAAATTAAGTATAATTATTTTCATTTTGAATATTCAAATTTCATTACATTACCTTGGTTTGGTTTAATGTTTATAAACATGTTTATAAAGATTCCTAATGTTTATAAACATTTTAACAGATTTTTTCAGTTAGAAAATTTTTTAATAAGAAAATGACAAAAAAAATATTAATTGGCAAAGTTATTTACCATTAAAACTGGAAATTTCACTATAAACTGATTTTATAGGAAAGTATAGAATTGAAATTGACACACGTATCCTTACAAATTTTTAAACTGACATTGATAAGAGAACTTTAAATGAAGTGATAATAAAGTTTAATATATTTTATTTAACCAGCTGAATTCCCCTAAAACGGGAATGAAAATTTCCAAAAAAATTAATTTTTTTTTATAAAAGTGGCTACCTTGCCTTTGTCAACCAGGATGCTGTTAAAACCTTTTATTCAATCTGTGCTTTACAATCGGAGGAATTTCAAAGTAATTCATAAAATTTGTTTCAAAATTGGATATGTGGGGATAGAGCCGGAGAGAGAACCGTAACACTTCATGACTCAATTTTTCTTTTATTTTTATTTTCTATAGGTTGTATTAAAAAAACTTGCTTGCGAAATCTGCAAATATATTTCGGAAAACAAGCTTCAATTCAAGAAGGTTTAATAGGCCATGATAACTATTTGTTTGTGGCCCAAGTGTTAACCAAAAACATGTACGGCGCCACAATCCAACAAAAAATTATTGGGTTTTGGTAAGCAGTAAATCAAAACTCATGTCTTTCAAAAGCGGTTCTCATAAGCGCATCTAAAAAGCCCACTCGAGAATGCTATAATTGTAAGACAACAATAAAAAACTGTAACCTCTCTTGCTTACGAGGATGTAGGTATGTAAACGATGTAGGTATGTATAAAGAATTTGGTGAAGCAAAGTGACCTACCAAGCGCGACATCGGAAAAATCATGCCTTCCTAAAGCAGGTTGGAAGGGAGAGTCTATTTCGCTCTCCCTTACAGCCTGCTTCCAAGTAAACGTAATTTTTTGCTGGGACGGCATACAGCGTTTCAATCAATCCGCTTATTAAAGAAATCAAATGTGCGCCCATAAACTGTTTGGTAGTGTGCTAGCCTATCAGTGTGGGAGTTGCGGGTTCGATTCCCACCATTTGGTCGAAATGTTATTTTAATAGACATACCAGGAGCTTCGCATCTAGTATTATATATAAAAATTAAGAAAAAAACAACATTTACGAAGTCATTATTTCTTGAAATGGTCGAAAAGTCGATTACGGATAGCAATCGAACTTCAGTTGGGTTGCCAGTTGCCAAAACTATACTACGGATGGCAACTAGCAACTGACGGCTTTCAACGTTAAGCCTAGTACTCTGTTCGAATTTGTGAAAAATGTTGAGCAACATTTATTATTTCACAAGGAAAATTTGACATTTAAAATGTGTCTATCGCGCGATTTGAAAGAATTTTACGATTTTATTGTATTAAAGTATACCACATTGTTTTAGAAATGGTAACAAAAGCCAAGAAATGGTAACAAGATCAGCTGTTGTTTGAAACTTTCCACTTGAAATAATGCCCCTTTGCTTTATTTCACAGCTTTGATCAAATGTTGCCAGAGTACTACTTCTGCAACATTTGTTCATGACTTTTTCATAAAAATTTTTTATGTATGTAATTTGACAGAATTCCGCATGAAAAACTGAACAGAGTACCAAGCTTTAGTTGCACAATTGCTTTTAAGATTTTTCATTTGAAAAAGGCTGTTAAACAGAAAAGTAAGAATGCTTTTTATTAATTTATTTTTTAATAAAATTTTAAATATATTTTTTGCCTGTAAATTACAAAATGGTAAAAATCACTTGCAGGCAACAATTTGAGCTATTAATACAATAAATGAAAAATAACCCACATATTGCTAGTAATGTCCGAGGATATGGTGACACAAATGAATGCACTGTAGAAGCTTGGCAAGATTTTCTCAAAAGCTCAATAGTTGTGGACCACCAATACGTTCAGCAGAAGAATAGCAGAGGGCGTGGATCCATTTTAAATCCAAATTAAAGAAACAAATGGCTCAAAATTAAAGACCTTAGCTTATTTCTTCTTTCTTACTTGTTTTTTTATTATATTTATTGTATATTTTAACATTTTTTGTATTTTAAAACTGACTTTCTACCACTTATTGTATGCTTTTTTACATTCATTGCCAGTTGCCGATCTCTCAAAAGAACGATTTGGATAACTTCTTGGCAACTGAAAAAAGTTGCCATGAAGATATGAAATTTTTTTTCAGTTGCGTTTCCTACTGGCAACGAAAATGAAGTTCGGTTGCCATCCATAATCGACTTATTAGTTAGTTGACCATCTAAATCATGCAATATTTATCTGGGGTTTTGTAAAGTCATTCCTTTATGCGAATAAACTATGAATTTAAAACAAATTAAAAGACAATTATTGGCAGACCATTGCCGAGATAGAACCTTATTTGAACTCAGATCTGCACAGCTTTGAAAAAAATCAGCCTTTGCATACGTTTTCGGAACTACTAGTTGCTCCATATCGGCCCTACTAATTTTATTTTAATTTTGAATATTAAGAATCTCTCTTGTTTATTAACTCTCTTGTTTATTAACTTTTACCATTAAATTTTATAACAAATTGGACATATTCATACTGTCAATATCCTGAGCATGGGTACACATAGCTCACCATATATGTCTGGCTGTGTGTGTGTGTGTGTGTGTTTGTGAGAGTCAGTGTGTGTGCGTGTGTAGAAAATAACCAAATAAACGATTACTATTCACACATACTAACACACACGCAATTTAATTTCATGTTCAAACATTTTCGTTTCAGTTTAAATCTCTGGAGATTCAAATGCAAAATGTCAATATAAAACATGTTGTTTTATGGAAATTTTAATGGACTTTTGATACAATTGTTACTCTAAGTAACGACGAAAACGACAATAACAAAAGCAACAACCAATCACTGTCACAAAAGCTGAATAACAATCCAAAAGAATATTTAAATACCTAAAATTACTCTGACATGTACAATCTCAGTGTCAAATTTTCTATATTTATTTTTCTATATTTAAACATTTCAATAATAATTTTTTTGATAAAACTTCCTTTTCTAATTCAAGGATAATGATTTCTTTTATATTTTTAATGTAGAATTCTAATTTTCATATACATCTATGTGTATACATACATATGTAAAAGACCCATAAACTTGAATATACTTCAGTATAAATTACTGTCCCCAGTTAACTATACTGCAGTATGTAGGCACACCATACCTTAGTATCGGCTTTATCACCGTGTGAAAAAGCTAATAGGCCAGTGGGATTGAGCGTATTGCACATATCAAAATTAAATTCAGTATGTGCCTTTGGTATATGGTTTATGGAGATGAAGAGCTGTATCAATTTTGGGTATAATCGGGAAGGGGCAGGGGGTAGTTTACTTAACACCCCAAACCGAAAATAATTAATTTTTCGATTCGAATATACTTTGAACTTTTAGTGTTTATGTAATATATTCATAAAAATATCTGTATCCATTGGGTACGGCAAAATTACTCAACTTAGGCCATTTCAGATTTTTTTTCTTTTCTGCATAAATTTAGGATTTTTTAAGTGTTTGGGTAATTATATTTTACGGTTAATCAATGTTTTGATGTCGATTTTAATAAACTTTATTATTTTATATTTTACGAAATATTTAGTAAAAGTTGTTATGAGTTTTTTGATTTTTTAGCAAAAGTTGTTATAATTTCTATGAATTTTTTTTTTGTCTTTTAAATCTGTTTGCTAAATTTTTTGATATTTTGTTTTGTGGTAGATTATTATTGAACCAACCAAGTGGGACATTGCATAAAAATTTCATGCCTTCCTGAATCAGGTTGGAAGGAAGAATATATTTCTCTCTCTGCTGCAAACCTGCTTCCAAGTAAACGTAATTTTTTGCTGGGACGGCATGATTTTAGGTCATATACACTGCGCTTAAATAATCTCTTAAAAGAAAATGATACTAAGTGGGACATCGAGAATAAATATCATGTCATACGTAAGCAGGTTTGTAAGCAATAAAAACTCGTCATTCCCTTACACACCTGCGTACGGCGATAAAGTATTTTTTGCTGGGTCCTATGCATAGGTCTGGTATCTGTGCTCGTCAAGGGCACGAAATATAAATACACTTGGACCGGTCGTAACATTAAGTCGTCCTGCTCCCTCTTATTTCTAAAAAAAATATAAACTACTCGTAATTATATACCTATATATATATATATATATATATATATATATATATATATATTATATATATTATATATATATATATATATATATATATATATAATATATATAACTTCCGACAGGTGGCGCCACGGAAAATTACTCAAAATTAATTAAATCGTAAGCTGTGCATTTGATGATGGTATGATCTTTAGCAAAGTTGTTGCGCATGAGCCGACGGAGGTTCCTAAGTTGGTGGGGTTAATTTTTAACAAGTGGCGCCACAGAAAATTGCTCTTTTTTCTGAAAAAGTGCTGAAGGGAAATTTTTCGCGAAAGAGGTAGTCAAATAGAGCTAAAAATAGCGCGAAAAAAGTTAAGTTGGCATCGCTGAATACAACACTAATGTTTGCTTAGGGCCAGCAACGCGGACCGGGTCACCTACTAAAATATAAAATTTGTATTTTGTAAAAATTCTCTATGGAGTATTTAGAGAAATATTCGAACTAGAATCTAATTGCCTGATGATTGAATTGTATGATTATAAACAAGGGACAAATAAAGGACCTCATGATTTACCACTATGAATGCAAAAAAAAAATGCCTTGTGTGCAAAAGTAAAACCAATTATTTTTTAACAACATTTATAAAATTTTATAAAAAAAAATTACATTGATTTAAAGTTAAAAAAAAAAAAAATTAAAAAATTCCATTCGAGTGCTAACCTTGTTTTTAAATGATTGTATAAATAAATTTTTCTACATAGGATAGACAAACAAACGACGAGCAATGAAATAAATTTTTATTACTTTTAAAGCACGCAGAGAAAAACCATGGTTGTGGCATGGTCACAAGAACCATGTTATGCTCTGTTATGTGGTTTCAACAGGACGGTGCTACTTGCCACACAGCTAAAGAAAAAATGGCTCTTTTGCGCGACAAATTCAATAGCCGTGTTGACATCGCACGTGGTGGCGATGTCAATTGGCCGCCAAGATCATGTGATCCGACACCGTTGGACTTCTTTCTTTGGGGTTATTTGAAAGACAAAGTGTACGTCGATAAGCCAGCAACAATTTAAGAACAAACTAAGAACTAAGTTTAATGTGCAAACCAATTTATTATATTAGGTTTAGAGATTCTCTTCGTTTTCCGTTGTTTTTATGTAGCCAGTATTTTTTTTTTTGTGGTTTAAATCTCCTAACTTTTTCTTCTTTTAGCAATCAGAGCATTGCTTTCGAAAACAAGTAGTTGCTCCAATTTTCGTACGCATTAGAATACTTTCGAAATTGTAATCGAGTAGTTATGGTGAATAAATCTATGCTTCCCGTAAAATAACTTTTTATTATTCTTATTGGAAAATATAACAAATTATTACTAGAGAATACGATAAAATCCTTGTATTAAACCATAAAGATTTTTTTGTTCTCCTTTTCTTCATACAATATTGTAAAATCCTATTGTTAAGTAAAACAATTTGTATCTTCTACTTCTCCTTTATTGCCTTGATGGCTTGAGTGTGTGTGCATATGTGTGTTTGTGTGTGTGTGTGTGTTAAAAAGTAGTAATAAGTACGTACAACAAAGAAATGGTAAAAAAAAAAAATGGATTATGATTGAAATAAAGTTTAAGTTTATTTTATGCATATCATCTGCATAACAACTACTTTATATGTTCTCGACATGAGCTTTAAAGGAAAAAAAAAATAATAATAATAATTGGTAACTGCTGCAGTTGTAGGAAGAACAACAAAAAGAAAAAATGTTGGGTTTAGAGAATATGAATGTATTTTCCTAGAATATTACAACGAAAGGCTTTTGAACAATTTGCTATCAACCTCAATTCAGATGAAATGTTATTGCTTTGTTAAGCTAAAAGAAATCTAAAGCTAATGGCAGGTTACCATAACACCTTTATATTAAATTAACTAGGTGTGCCCCCTACGTCGCACAGAGGGGTACTTTAGCAATCTAGCCGGACATTTGGCCAAATATTAATTTTTAGAAATGTAAAAAATTTAAGTATACAGCTTGACAGACAACAAAATTCTGTGTAATGTATTTTCAAGGCTTTGGCTTAAGATTTGTCGTTTTGGCACCCTGTTAAAAGCAGGAAAGTTGAGTAAATCGCATACGTTTTTATTGCCTTTCTACAATTTTTGAGAGGTTTGCAATATATTTTTTGGTGGCTAAACGAATAAAGATTTTGTATTAATATTGTGTCTTTCAAAGGCTATATTAACAGCTGCTAGTCATATTAATTTTTAGAAAAAATTTATTTGTAATATTTATGAAAAAAAAATTTCTTTTTTGTTAAAAAAAGGATCTTTTTTGTTCATTTTTTTAAGTGAAAAGGTTTTTAAGAGTAAGGGCCATCGTTATCCTAAAAATATTATATACCACTATAAAATTTGCGATCTTTACTTTTATACTGTAGAAAAAAACGTGGCGCGTTTTTGTGACATTTTTCAGGATTTTTTCAAAATTTCATCTTTTTCTGTTCTATTGCTCATCTTGCATTTCGGTCGGTCAATAAATGTTCTAGGTTTCTAAATTGTTTTAAATAAATTAATTGTTATTATATTAAATAAAATAAATTGTTATTAATTAAATTAAATTAAAATTAAATTGTTATTAATATAAATCTATACATATGATAAAACTGTGATTTTCTGCATGTCTGTCTGTTTGTTTTCGCATCATGTAAAAGCTACTGGATAAATTTTAATAAAATTTAATAAAATACCTTAGTATCGTGTTTCAAATATAGGATATTTTTTCCCCATAAAAATATTTCATTGCCAAGAAAGAGGGAGAACAAGTAGTGAAAGTACGCAATTTTACCTATTAAATGGTATTGCAAACTTGGTGATATAAAACACTATTTACAGTACCCTACAATACTTTTGAAATTCTATACAAATTTTCGTTTTTTATATATTTCTCAGTAATCACCCAGGGATGGGTACTTTTATTTAAAGTAATTGGTGCGATGCCTCCCCTTGCCCATAAAAACTTAGAAATTATAGTTTTATAACATTAAGACGTTCATATGTAGTCCATTTCTTTTAATAATTACATTATTTTTGCGTATGATATGTGGAACAAGATTAACGAGGGCACCTGCCGGTTGTCCTAATCCCACGGTGGTCTTACCACCGAGTGAAATGTAAGCGTAGACTAGCATACAACAACACTTTACGATATGACGTTGCCGCCAATCGTAATTTGTGTGCGATACAGCCACAATGAGTAGCAATTTATATAATATGGCAAGCCTAGATTCTATATTATAGCCTCTTGCTTAGGGGTTTGGAGACTATCCAAACTCTGTCTGTTGAGAGTGCAACAGCACACTTGATCGACCTTGCACCATACCTACATTAATCGATCTTAAACCACAACCACCACGTGTACCCCCGAAGGGGACCTCACCAACAACCGGTCACAGAGAGGATAGGCTCTCTGTAGGGCTACCGATTCCCGTGGTACCAGTCCTTTGGGCACTGGTCGGGCCTCGAAGAGTACCCGTGCATTAAAACAACAGACATTTTCTTCCAGATTTAGGTTCTAGGAACCCTAGCGCCTGGTGCCCCTATTTTCCCCGAGTGAACCGCGTCAAAGCATTTGCCATTTCCTGCAGTGACAATTGGAACCCCCGGGGGTTTTGCATATGATATATTATATCACCGCCCAAAAAACGGGGCGGAGCGTAAATGGCATTTTAGAATCTTCAGGGTCCAAATTCAGATTTTTGAACATTCGCTGACTATAAAAGTTGCATTTTCCAAAGAAAAGTACGGGACAACTTAAAACAAAAGTTATTTTTTTAAAGGTATGATTAGTTATTGTAAGTGGAACTTTTTTCTCCTTAGTATCCTGATTCCACTATAGGATACTTTTTTCGGAAAACATATCTTATTTCCAAGAAAAAGTGGAGCAAAAGCAGTGAAAGTACGCAGTTATTTTAGTAGTAAAGTAAATACATAAACCATAACTAAAGCACTAACCACTGACAGAGGGCGCTGTTTTATAAAGTAAACACATAACCACAACTGAAGCCTAGTTTAAGGCGGCACTAAAAAAGTAAAGGTTTTTGGTGTGCATTGCTTTTAAAGCAAAATCGAACAAAATATTGCAAGGACGGTCATGAAGAGGCGGGCACAGCTAGTTTAATATAAAATATTTAAAAAAGAAAACCCCTATAAGAAAAAAGGGACGCGTTGTATTATAATCGTTATTTAAAAGAAAAAGCATTTTATTGCTTATGAAGTGAGTAATGCACACTGTTGCATTTTTTAGTACTTTTGACCCAAATTATACAAACAACAAAAAATGTGTAAATTTTCTTAAAACTAATAAAAAGAATTAGTAATTTGTATATGAATGGTATTAAGTATATAAAATATGTTTATTCAACAGCTATTTGTTAACAAATTTGATTTATTCAAAAATACATATAAATTTTTTTTTTAAATATACATAAAAAATTGTGCAACTGTGGCATAATAATTTCTATGTTCATATATGTATGTATGTACATTGTAGCCACCTAAAAGTCTTCAATAAGCTGCTTAAGCGCTTGACAGGCTTCTCTGTAATTTGTTAACATTAGCTTAAGACAGCTTATGCACATTATAGTTGGTCCAATGAAGTTGTGGTTAAAGTTATATCACCGGAGATAATGATCAACCTAAAGGTGCTCTACGACACAATTTAAACCCTAAAATATTGAATCTTGTTTTTTCTGTTGCAGAATTCGTATTACTGTTTAAGACATTTACGCGTAGATTGATAACACAGTGCAACACGGAAATTTTTCATTTTTGCGGCTACCTAAGCGCTACCTAAACGGTGTTAAGAATCATTCCCAGGAAGTTCATATGTTCTAGAAAGTTGTTTATTGAGATCTTAGGTTCATTTTTGTAGTTGATTGTTTCCTTGAATTTTGAACGGTTTGCTACTTATGGACCTGAACAGGGGAAAAAAGGTAAAAAAATTGAATTAAATTTAAAGTTTTTTGCGATTTTGACCTTGAAGATGAAGTTTTTTTATGTTCTTTATGACAAGAGCTACAACTTTGCCTCAGAGAGTATATCAAAATTCCAAACGGTTTGCAAAATATGAGCTTGAGGAAATGATAACTTTTTAGCAAAAATTACATCGAGGCCCCACATCTTTGAGGGCCAATAAAAAAAAATCTGGAGGACTTTGGGCAAAACTGGGAGACAGGGGTCTTTTTTTTGTCTTTTATGACGTAGTGGTGTCCGTATATGGTTATTTTGCCATGACTTAAAAAATTACACAGTGTGTAAGTTAAAACTGACGGTCGTCTTTTATTTTTACAGACTACGAAGTTGGACCGTAGGACCGATGGAAGTTTGTTCTAAATAAATTCTAATAGTACATGCTTTGAAGACAGATAAAGTATTATGTTAAAATGCATTACTAAGACATAAACAAGAATGAAAAATATTTTTTCAGATAAACCACTTTCTCCAAAAGAATAAATGAAACCCTCAACCAATATTAAAAAATAAAAACTTAAAAATGTGTAAAACCAAACAAGGAAAAACGTAAAACTTTGTTGCATTATTTTCTAAAAGAAGCTCTAGTGCAAAACACAAGATTGCAACAAAGGAAATTGTTATGAAAGTATACGGGCAACATGTGTTGAATCTATCGAAGTTCAAATATTAACAAATAGTCAAACATATAAAGGTGTATTTATAAACAGGCACACACATACACATACTCAAGTAAAAAAGAAAAAGAAAAAGAATATTATAAGAAATCCTGACTCTTTTAAATATAAACCCAGAAAACAGACATTTCAACGTTTAAAATAAAATAAATTTTGTACTTCTGACAAAAAAAAAAGAATAGTTGAAAAACGAACGATTTTGATCCATTTAAAGAAATAACGCATTCGCCTATTCTTTGGACGATTGGGACACCAAGTTATTAGTACACATGACTCTAGACCGCTCATCTTTCAAGCCGTCCTCGTTTTTAAAGAACTAATACCCTGTTCAGACATAAGCCTTAATTGCGCAACCCTGTTGTATGTTCACTGAGAAGTATGTTCAATGAGAAAAATTGAGTTCACTGCATGGCATGTAAGGTGCCCAGCGTCAAAACTTAAGGGCAGTACTCTTTTGCTACTCTTATATACAATTTTGGTTCAATCGGTCTAGCCCTGTAAAAATGGCTAAATTATATCGTACATAATTTAATTTTGCCCCACTATGCAGTGGTCTGTTATTGGAAAATCGGCTGTATATACATATGTATATTATAAAAAATTGGATATAAAAAGGTTGCCTAGGGACAGCCAGTATTTATGTGAAAAGACCGATAATTTCGAACCAGACTGAGCAGCCTTGTGCAGCATTGCAATGTGCAGCATTGCAATTCCGCTGGAATTTTTTTATTGAAGTTTGATTTTACAACGTTTCTTATTCGAACTAATGAATATAAAGTACTATGCTCTCTTCGAAATCTAACCTATTGAGATGGGTAAAATATTATTCACATCCATAATATCAATAATTTTGATTTTAATAATCTTTTTTAGAACTTTATTATGGAACATAATGACAATGAATTTTATTTTTAATTATAAAGTTTAAAATTAAAATAAATGAAAACTAATACAGCAAATAAATAAAAATTTCATTTATATGCCACATTTACTTGCAAAACACATGTCAAAATCGTTGAGAAATAATCCAGTGGTAAACATAAAATAAGTTATTACTTTAGACTTTCTATAAGGCATGCTTAGACCCTCTCTCCCTACGATCCTTATTATTTTATACCTTCCAAAAGAAGGCCCATTAGAAGGCCTTGGCTATCCCTTCTAAAAGATCGAGTATACATTCCCACGTCCCTTCTCCTAGAAGGGAATTGTGGTATTCAATGTTTATATCCCTCATTTTGTAATGCAAAAACATAATTTTCTCTTCCTAGATTTCTCATTATAAAAAACAAAACATCATTTAAATCCCTTAATCTAATTCAGTGCTACTTGGCATTGAGATGCTTGGCAGTGTGCTAGTCTATCAGCTATCTATCTAAGTAGAGAGTTCGATACTCAAAAAAATTAAGAAAAAATTTAAAATGCAAAAAAAAACAACACATGAAAATTTGTTTGCACCAATTAAAGGTTTTAATTCAATTAAATTTTTAATTGATTCGGATATATATTTTTAAAAAATAATTATAATTTAAACAAAAAACAGAAAAAAATATTGATTAAACAAATAATTGAATCAATTAATAATTTAATTAAATTTTAATCTAAAGCCAATTAAAACCTTTAATTGGGGAAAATATTTTTTTCTGCAAATAAATAATTTAAAAAAAAAAAATTTAGTTAGTTTTTGCTACGAAATGCCTTCTAAAAGGTATTAAATTGAAGACAATTTTTCCGGCAGAAGCGAGAGTGAAAGAGACAACCTGTGTAAAAAAGATATGAGAAAGGATTGCTAATGAAAGGTCTTGTGCCTCCAAAATTATATATTTAAAATAAAATTCCTCTGATTTGTAGAGAATGCTATAATTCTCAAATTATTTTCAAGCCAACTTCACACGTTTATCTTATAAAAGAGAGAGAGTTTTTCAAATCATTCTCAATTTGCGTCTTCAATGTTTGCTGGGACTAAAAGTATATGTATATAATTGTGTGTATGTGAGTTTAAATACGAACCAAACCAGAAATTTCCTTTTATTGTATGAATATTGCATGCATAGATAAAGCCTTCTGGAAAGTTTACATGTAAATAAATACAATATGATTATGGTTTTATGTCTAAACCTGCAACTTATAAAATATTCGACATTATTATTTACTCTTTAAGACCATATTTTGTTTGTACTGAGTAATAATTAAATTGAATTGGTTGAATATTATAAAATCAAAATTTCTTTTTTGATTTTATGGTAAATTTTAAAAGTATGTAAATGGAATAATTTTTTCCAGTAGTGAATATTTCGTAAATCCCCTTAAGCTATTCCTTGAAATCTAATATATGAGAAATTTTATTAAATTCAATATGATTCAATCCATCTAGATTAAGTTGTTTTTTTTTATATCCATAACGAGAGTTTTCTGAACATCAATTGCGACAACCATTCAGGTGAAGATTAATAATTCATTCAACTTATTTTATTTGCTGTGCATGGTTTTAATTCTTGTGTCAATTGAACTTTTTATTGAAACTCAGATATTCAGTAAGTGTTTAGTATTAACTGCTGTAAAAAACTTCTTAGAATCTGTCTTGTCCATGACGCCGAATCGATGATCATGAGATTTTACCAACACTCTCACGCATTGATTCCATGTTAATATTGAAACATATTCCCAGAGCACAGTGGGATAGAAATAAAATATTTTGGAAATATTTTAGCTATTCGTAAAGGGCTGGTTCGATTTATCCAAAGCTGGACATCAGCGTAGCAAAGGATTATCTGAGTATTTTGGAACAATCGTCCTAGTCACAAATCGTTGGATTATTTGCAAAATATTTTATTTTTACCCCACTCTGCAGTGGCAAAAAGTAGGAGTATGAGGACAACAAAAACAGAATGACTATTATATTTTTATGTGAAAAGTTTCTCACTTTAGTTACAGCAACGAGTTATAGTTCTAGACATCTTTGTTATTTTTATTAAACTAAGGAAAAGCTAAGCGATTGACTTGTGAACACATTATTTTACTTCTAGGATTCCAATAAACTCAACCCTAAATTAAGTACATATTGATATTATTTTTATCGGAAATCTGGTTATTTATGTAATTAAATAATGAGGAGCAAAAAAGACTTATTAAACTTTATAAATCAGAATAACAAGAACAGGCTTATAAGTTATCTACAGCATATAAGTTTGGCATTATATTTTTCATGTTCGATCTTTGACTTCCCTAATATAAACTACAGCAATCTAGAGCCACTTAAGGGTATTTCGCACCATTATACAAGTAATAATAAAACGCAACCTTGATCTAATCACTGTTTGAAGTTTTTAAAAAAACTATAACAAGTTTTCATGTCAGGGTTTCATTTTTCTCAAAAGATTTAATACTTGTATTACAGCGTGGAACGGCCTTTAGACAGAATAGAAGCAAGTTTACGCCATGTGCTTGATTTCTTGTAAGGCGAATTCATACCAGGTGTGAGCAGTAGGGCATCAACTACCACAAAACAACACCTTTGACATTAGACTAACAGATATGAAACAATGTATTTTTGACGAAACATTAGCATAAAATAATCAGCTGGGCTATCGCCTGAACCTGGTATGAATTCGCCTTGATTTCCGGTTCGATGATGTAGTTTTACCAAGTTAAAGTTGCCAAGTCTTTAAGCTGCAAATAATTACGTGCAAATAAATGTATGTATGTAAAATGTAAAAATTAGCAACTCTGCAATTCAATTATAAGCCAATAGGAAAACAGTTCTCACATAGAAAAAAATATTTTCACCAATTAAAGATTTTAATTAATTACAAATTAAAATTTAATTAAATAATTAATTAGAACTTTTTTTTGTTCTGTTTTAAACAAATATATATTTGAATCAATTAAAGAAAATAATTGAACTTTAATTTAAAACTAATTAAAACCTTTAATTGGTTTAATTGGTGCAAACATTTTTTCCTGTGCATGACATTATAAGGCCAATATCCGCAGACTACATATTTACTTTTAAGTGCTAGGTGGAGTAATCATTCTTAGAGCTTAATCTAATTGAAGTATTCTAGTTAAAAATATAGGAAATACAAAATCAAATTTTACCCACGACTAAGTTATCGTTGTGAAAATTATGTTTCAAGATATAAAGACACATATAATTTGTTTGCCGCAGAGAACATAATATTGTTATTGTGATCATGCCGGAACTAGGTATTTTTCTGTTTTTAATAGTTTATTTTGTTATTCCCTTAAGCTTCAGATAAAAAGTCACAACAATGTAACGTTAATTGTAATAGCGCAAATTTATTTTTCACAAATTTGCTAGTTGTGTAGTAAAATCAAAAAACTTGTGCAAGTAAGATTGTGGACATGCTGCAATATTTAAAAAAAGGCTTTGGTAAAAGTTATTTATTCACTTTCTTAATTTTTCCTTCTTTAGCTTTTTGTTAACGTTCCTTTGTATGTGGAAATTTAATAAATAAATGTTTTACTTCGAAACGAAGCAAACAGACTGAAATTGAACGAAATATAATTATTTTACGCATCGTTGATTTAATTCGATTTCAAATGAATTTATTAATATTTTTCATTTTGATCTACAATAGGAGTTTTAGTTCTTTTTGTTGTAAAGCTAAAAATTGTTAGCACAGTTGTGCTGTATTTTATTTATTTCTGACATTTGAACTTAACAAATATTTATCTAAACTCTGAAATATTTTCCAATAAAAAGAAACCAGCAACAACATTTTTGTATGAATTTTAACATTTTTAACATTTGAGTTTGCAATTTTACACAGATGATTGCATTTCGAAATAATTCATGTTGCTAGAGGACACACAACTATAGAGAAAATACAAACTTTTTAATCCTTTTGTAGATGATTGTAAATTAGAGCATTTGATAATACTCGTACTATAAAGATTGAAATTTAATTTTAATACCTCTATTATATTTAATTCGATTTGCACTTTTACATTGGTATTGAATTTTCGTTGGCATTTTGGAAGTATAGGGTGGTTAAATTTGTAAGGGCCGATGTTGCTTTTTAATAAAACACAAATTATTTAGGAAATTACTGTCATTCCTTTTGATTTTAATAATATTGGTATGGTTCAATTATGTATGGAACAAAATATTGGCCAAATGAACGCCGCGACCTCGGCGGCACACCTCCATCCGATGCTCCAAATTTTCAATGACGCTGAAGAGGCATAATTGAGGTTCTATGCCGTTAATGTGCCGAATTATCTTATCCCTTAGCTCTTGAATTATTGCTGGCTTATCTAAGTGCACCCTTTTCTTTCAAAAAACCCCAAAGCCCAAAACCCCAAATAACACCAAAGTCCAACGGTATCAAAACACATGATCTTAGTGACCACTACGTGAGATAATACGGCCATTGAATTTGTCGCGCAAAAGAGCCATTGCTTCATTAGCTGTGTGGCAAGTGGCACCGTCCTGATAAAACTACATATCGTCCACATCCATATCTTCCAATTCGGGCCATAAAAAGTTCGTTATCATCTCACGATAGCAAACACCATTCACAGTAACTGCACCAAACAGTCACTCTTTGTGGGTGCATTGGTTTTTCGACAATCACTCTTGGATTATCATTCGCACAAATGATTTGCTTCAAAAATTGATCATACATTTTCATAATAAGCCTGAATAACTTTAACGCGTTGCTCAATTGTTCAAATGGATTTCCATGGTTCAAATGGAGTTAGTCTGAAATTGAGAAATGTCAAATTAAATGCCGAAGAAAGCTTGACGTTTAGGTGTGGTTCACATTCAACAGATTCCATATTTACAATGACAAAATTTTGAACTACCATTTTATGCTTTTTTCTTTTTTCCAATTACAACTATTTTTACCAGTTGTAATGATAAAATATCGTAAAAACGTACACAAAAACATGTTGTAAAATTGTACATGACACCTAGGCGAAATTGGTACTGATGATGCGGGTGCTATTATACAGCTGCAATACAAGGTTCGACATTGATAACTGTTATTGCGAAAAAATGCAACTGATAATGCTTTAAAATCATTAAATCATTGAATAATAACTGCCCAATTACATTATGCAACTTTTGTCGCTGCAATCTTTATCTTTTCTTCTTTAAAATTGCATATGTGTTCATATCGTGCAATTTTTATTGCATTTGATTACATTTTAAATTTCAAAATTAAAATTATGAATGAGGGGACGAATGCATATGTGTACCCCTTTTTATCCCTTTCTCAGTTACTAAAAACGAATTGCAGCCACAAAAGTTGCATAATGTTAAGGGGGACTAACAATGGTTATAAAATTTGCGGGGGTTTGCGTTCCTTCCATGGCTTCAAAACCATTCACAAATATGTACATATGAATATATTTTTTTCTGTTTATTTTTGGATTATGAATTAACAGCATCGCTTTATTAAAAAAATTTCGCAATCAAATGTTGATAACTCCTGAGCTTTTGTTCGATAAAAGTTAACAAAATTATTGCAAACAGTGTACAGGACAAAATCGTAACATAAAACTGGGATTAACTTGAATAAAAGATCATGTTTTTCACGTATGTATATTACCTTATTTTTTTAACCGTAATAGGCTCCTGATATTTTTATAGAAAGTGTATTATCATGGCTATAAGAACAATTACTAAAATTTAAAGTGTTTTATACTAATGCCATTTTGCGAACATTAGGCTTATAAATTAAAAAAAAAATTCTTTAAAAAAATAATGATCAAGAAAAAAATTACTTAATTGCTGAAGAGGCCACCTATGAGAAATTGGTAACAATTGTTTTAATCGCATTCATTCCATGACTTGTGAAGTAACAAGTGGTGCAATTAGAGGGATATCAATTTACTACCCTTTTCACCATGTTAAAGTGACAGATGCCTTTGATAGAAAGAAATGGCGAAGCTGGCTTTATGTCACTTTACGCTATGCTGTGAGAACCACATGCGGTTTAAATATACATATGTGTATGCATATATCATTTAAGTTAAATTATTTTCAAAAATTTAAATTGCATGTCTCCTGAGCGTGGCTAGCAAGTTTGCAATAGCCTTTTAAAGGCCATCAACATTACAAAATGATAATATCAGGCGATTTTTTAGCAACTTTTTTTGGCAACTCAGCTGTTTTCGTGTAACATATTCACTTTGTTGAAGGCACCGCCCCGAAAAAGGCACTGTTTGGTGTGGATTATGGGCCAGTGGCATCATAGGACCATACTTTTTTAAAGACGACGAAGGCAGGAACGTTACTGTGAATGGCGAGCGCTACTATGAATTGATTACAATTTTTTTCTCTGAATGAAAGATCTAGACTTGGCTGACATATGGTTTCAAGCGGAACGGTACCACCTGCCACCCAGCATGCGAAACATTAGCCCAATTGATAGTCGAGTTGGGTGAACAGTTTATTTTACGTTTGGCTTCCTTCAATTGGACACATTGATCGTGCGATTAAATACCTTTAGACTATTTTTTGTGGGGCTATGTGACAAGCCCACAACGGTTGACGCACTGGAAGCCAATATTGAAAAATGTATTCTTGAGATACCTGCCGATATGTTGGAGAAAGTATAACAAATTTGAACCCAGCCATAAATAGTTTACACATTTCTCTAAATTGTATGTGTTTTTTTTTAACAAATGCGAAACCTCTTACAAAATTACTTAATTAAAAGTAATTTGCAACATTAAAAATGTTGGTTGCAAGCTTTTAAAATGATCCTCGTATAATTTGAAAGTCTGAAAAACTTTCCTTCATACTCGTATAATACAAAAAAATTGCCTGTTTTCAACGGATTTTAACACCTGGTTTTATCAACATTGACTAAATTCACTAAATGCTTTTGCATGTGCATTTTAATGCCTGCATTAAGAAAATACGGAAAATCGAGAAATCTTGGATGTTTTCCACTTTAACTAACGTAGCTTACCACCAACAACCCACTACCACTGGCTTGGCTCTATTGCTCGCTCGCTCACTCTATTCACTCACTCGTGTTGTGTGTTTTTTGCTCTTGCATACTAAATGTTTCTTTGTTAAAACATTTTGGTGCTTAAGGATTTCACGCATCAATGGTATGGCGAGTGACTGCATGGATAAATGTTTAAATGTTTGTGTTAGGATGAATGTATTAGTGAATGCTTAGGCATTTGTATACCATCAGATCTTTAAAACAATATAAACTATATGTACTCGTAGGTATATTCTTCCCATATACTTTATAACCCACCAAACAGAAAAGAGCGACTTATTTTAAAATTTTGAACTTTTAGATTTCTAAAAAGATTCTATAATAAAAAAAATCAGTCAAGTGCGAGTTAGTCTCACACACATAGGGTTCCGTACTATAAATAGTGCGCCTTTAAAAATTCAAGTTGTTAATTTTTTCATGTCTCTATGGGGCACCCTTTATTTTTAAAATCAAATTCATATTCGCGAAAATTGCATCGCTATTGGAACACCCTTTAAATTTTAGGAATTGTTGTTATAGTGGCCATGGTAATAGACTTTCTATAAAAATATCAGGCCTACCTATTGCGGTTCAAAAAATAAGGTAATATACGTGAAAACATGTCACTGATGGATCACTCTTAAGTAAATTTGAAATTGATACAGCGGCCGAAGTACAACATCTTCTGTAAACAATTCAAGAGTCTACCTATTACGGTTCAAAAAATAAGGCTATTTAATTAAAAATCATGTCTCTGTCGGAACACCCTTTAATTTTGTTATTTGTTATAACGGCCATGGAAATTCTTTTTCTATGAATAAATCAAGAGTTTGCCTATTACGATTAAAAAAATAAGTCACTATCCGTGAAAAACATGTCATTGTCGCAACACCCTTTAATTTTTGTTATTTGTTATAATTTCCGTAGTATTAAACCTCCTGTAAAAACAACAAGAGTCTACTTATTATTGTTCAAAACTTAGGCCATATACACGCAAAGCACGTCACTCTCGGAACACCCTTTAATTTTAAGGTTTAATTTTATATACTTGTTTAGAAAGCGAACATAGTGTTAATTACTGTCTGCAAAATTTTAGTGGTTGCCTCCCATAACTCAAGAAATAAAGCCATAAAGACAAATAACACCTCACTTTCGGAACAACCGAAAATTTTTAGTATTTATTGCTATAGTGGCCACAGTTATACACCTTCTGTGAAAATTTCAAGCGTCTACCTGTTCAAAACTTAGTCCTTATACATGCAAATCACAGCACTATCGGAACACCCTTTAATGTTTAGGTTTATTTTTTATACTTGTTTATATAGCGAATTAAGTTTTAATAAACACATATTCGTGAATAACACCTCTCTATCGGAACACCCGATAAGTTTTAGTATTTGTTACTACAGCGGCCACAGCTATTCAACTTCTGTGAAAATTTCAAGCGTCTACCTGTTATGGTTCAAAAGTTGGACCTTATACATGCAAATCACACCACTATCGGAACATCCTTTAATTTTTAGGTTTATTTTTTTATACTTGTTTATATAGCGATCTTAGTTTTAATTACTGTTTGTAAATCTTGAGTCTGTGCCTCCTACAGTTCAAGAAATAAACACATATTCGTGAAGAACACCTCTCTATCGAAACACCCTATAAGTTTTAGTATTTGTTTTTTTGAAAACAATAGTATTTGAAAACAATAGGGTTTCGTATTTACCCTTTGGGTACGGAACCCTAAAAATGAAATATCCTTTTAATACAATCTTTTTCAACAAAAGAGAAAATAATAATATTTTTTATAGAAATATAAAAAATTAATTCACTGCACTTATTTAGTTTGCTGGGATACAGTGCGTGTTCCTTCGAATGTGTTTAATCGCCATATCCTTTTTAAGCTTATGCATACATAAAATTGGATTTGTAATAGGAATATAAGTGCACATGCGAGGATGGTCTAAGAATTATCAAAACTAATAAGAAAAAACACAACATTTTGAAGAGAGGAAGAGGAGGAGACGTACTCCTCCAAACACAAACTACAGGACAGGTTCAGCTCAGCTGAGTATACACCTGCTTTTGCTGTATCGTCCTTTAAAGAACCATCAGTAAAATGCTGATGTCATTCTAAATAATCTCATTGCATGCATTCCATCGGAGTTTTAGCTTTCCTAACCTCCTTACTAACAACTCTTAAAAAAGACATCGAAAATATCAATCTAATAATTACGAGTTGTTTGGGGAATCAAACAGGGAAATACAAATTACAATACCTACTGCAAAAAATAATCATTTCTATCACGCCTACAGATAGAAAAAATCGAGATATTCTTATTTAAATAAAATAAAAATTATAAAATATTAGATATGCTGTTATTGTGATAACAATGGTCGGCAAAAAAAAAGTCGGAAGCTGAAACCTTGGTATGTTATTTTAATGGACTTTTATAGAATCCAAATATGCATGCAGATTGCTTCTATCACGTCTAGTTTTTGAGATAAGATTGAGATTCTTATTTAAATAAAATACTGATATTGAAATATTTAATAGGCTGGACTTAACAAGTATATATATTTTTATTTTAGATTTAAGATATGATTAATTATTTTTAGTTAAAATATATTGACGATACAATAAATAAAATATGAAACAAAAAAAATTAATAGGTTTTCATTACAACAAAAGTAAATAATCTTAGGCCCATTATTATAACTTGCCTTTAGCTAAAGTTAGGATTTTGTTGGAGCGATAAGTAGTTTTTCGTTATAATAATGAGGATAATGCTCATTGCTATAACTTATCCTTCGAATACGTGATAGTTAAAAGTGGTTTTTAGCTTACTTTTAATAGCGAAAAACTATTTATCACTCCAACAATTGTAACTTTAGTTAAAGGCAGGTTATAATAATGGGCCTTAATGTGTTACATAATGTTTGTCAAAGCAGGTACCTGCACTTAACCTATATATATAAAAAAAAGTTGATGTTCTCTGGAATGCATGAACCGATTTTGTTTCTGCAAAGTTTATATGAAAGGTGACGCCAAGGTTTTTATGTACAAACGGTCTCTGTATGTGTATTGGTTCATGAGTTATAGCCAGAATAGGTGGCGTGGTACCGCCCATACAAAGTAAAAAATTATTATCGTGTTCCTGGCGAACTGCAATAGATAGCCCCTTGAAACTTTGCAAGAGTAGCATTCTGTATACAGAATGAATTGGGACAATGGGGGTGGTACCTCCCATACAAAGTGAAAAATTATTGTTGTGTATATAGAGAACTATAATAAGTATGGTCTTCAAAGTGGGTATAAGTATACTCTAGAAAAACATAGGCTGAATTGGAACAGTGAGCGTGGTACCTCCCATACAAAGTAAAAAATTATTATCTTGTATCTAGAAAACAGCAATAGGTAGCGCCTTGGAATTTTGCATCAGTAACCCCCATATTAAGATACATTGTGTAGAGAAACACAGACTGAATTTGAATGGAGGGCGTGATACCTCCTATACAAAGTGAAAAATTATTATCGCGTACCTAGAGAACTTCATAAGGATAGTCTTACTAATGAGCATAGTCAAGCACAATACAGACTGGATAAGAATACTGGGAGTGGCACATCCCATCGTTATCGTGTTAATACGTATAGTCTAGATATAAACAGGTTTGGATGGGAACATTTTTGACTTGAGAACAGCTTGCGTTTTCGCGTTAAAATTTGGTCATACTTTTCTTCCAAGTGTTTAATGTGTTTTTTGTGGATGGGTGTAGCGAAGCGCACCGGGGATAGCTAGTTGTTAATAAAACAAACATTTGTGCATCGATTTTCATTATTTATGGCTTATTTTATGCCTAATATACATAGCTTTCCGAATAAGGTTAAAAATGAATGTAAAATATTTGCCGACTTAAGTTTTTTACGTGTTTTTGAACACAAAACAAATAATTTTTTCATTAAAAATAAGTTTTTTTCGCCACCAATTTTTGAATAACTACGAAACAATTAAAAACAAAAAAAAATTATGTAAAGTTGACTTAAACGTAATTCTATCCCGCATTTTTTGGTGTTTCAATTATTAAAATCAAACAATCCGTTAAAGAGTTATTTAGAAATAAGTTAGCGTTGTCGCCTTGTTTAGGGGAAAATACGCAAAAACTGAAAGCGGATTTGAATTTAACGCGTTGAGATCACTTTATTTGACATATTTATGTTCAGGGAGCAATTTTTTTGCAGACCAGTGTAATCAAGCACTATTCGAAATATATGAAAATAAAAGTCTTGGAAAAGAATACATTCAACAACAATTTGGCGACAACAGCAGATCAGATGATGATAATGGCAGGAATTTGCATCACAGACAATTAAATAAAAGATACAATAGAATCCCTCTAAGAACGTAAAGCTACTGGTCCAAATAAAGACCCATCCGAAATATTAAAAATAATTGGCCCTTCAACAAAATTTTTGAATCACATATATGACAGCGGACGATATCCACAAGATTAGCTCAAATCCATCCATTTATAACTTTCCCAAAAATAAATCACACTAAAAAGTGCAACGTCTACCGACTTATTAGTTTAATAGGCCGAGCCCTTAAAATATTTCTTAAAATTATACAGAACCGAATATATGAAAAATGTGAAAAAGATATTAGTGAAACTCAATTTGGTTTTAAAGAAAACAAAAGGGACATAAGAAGTTGAAATTTTATTTCAAAAATGTTGAAACGTTAAGAAAGACTTATTTATGTGTTTCGTACAGCACAAGAATGTTTTGACATTATACAGCACTACAAACTTGTGGCAATTCTAGTGTCAATTGAAATAGTCGTTAAAGCAATAAGATGTATTTATGTACTGGCACTAAATAGCACATATTAATATCAACGGACAACTAACAGAAGAAGTAACTATAACCAGAGCAGTCGAGCAAGGCTGCATTCTATCTCCTTTATTACTTAACATTTACTAATAAAAAATATTCCACGAGACAACTAATAACATTCAAGAGAGAATAAAAGTAATCAATCAGTATGGAAACAACATCTAATACGCTGATCACACTACTTCATTGTCCGGCAGCATATATGGTATTTAAAATCTGGTAGCAAGACTATGAACTAAGTATTAATATTCACAAAATAAAATATATAATTACACTGGTCAACAACAAAAAAAAACTTGTTTGTTTCCTCTGAATTTTTTTCTTTTTTTTTCTATCTCAAATTGATGCTTACTTCTTAAATACGGCAGTCTAACGACATTTTTTTTTAATTGTACAAAACAACTCTCATTTACTTTTTTTAATTACATTTCCTTTTTTATTCGACACTTAAATATATTTTGTTGTTGTTTAAGATATGACTTCGTCAAGAAGATGTTGAGTGTTTAATCCAGATTGTTTTTGCTATATATCGAAAACCTATAAGGATAAAAACTACGTAATATTCAAAAAAAAATTGTGTAAGGAGGACAAGCCATGGCTTTCTCATATTTTATGCCAGATATGTGTGATATGTCTACGGGTATGGTTCAGTAGAAAAAGTGTTGCCATAATGATTTGGCTAGATCCTCGAAGCCATCATTACAACTGCCTGGATAACCTGGATGTTGAATGAAAGCGCTGAAAGTTGGTACAAAAAATGTTATAAACGTGCCTTCAGTTAGCCGATAGATACCTCATCATATTGCCACCACTTCATATTAAACTCAACATAATGAATCAGTTTGTAAAAGCGATTGAAACAGTGGCGAATTTTTCAATTTTCTTTCACGAAAGTTTACATGATTAAGTACAGCAAAATTAAAATTAAATTGTGTGAACTCAATGACTGAAGTCGAATCCAAAGCTTGGAATTTACTTGTTTTGAGTATGAGTAATTTCTTAGGCAACAAGATATCTGACGACCATTTCAAGCTTGTTGCTATCGAACTTGCAAGAGCTAGAGTGCAACATGAGTATACAAGTCCACCTCCTGCACTTGCATTTAGAACGTTTTCCACAACATTTGAGTGATTTCAGTGAGGAGCAGGGAGAAAGCTATCATCAAATTCATGTGACAATGGAAGAGCATTATAAAGGAAATTAGGACTCACATAAGATGGCAGACTTCTCTTGAAGTTTGTAACAAGATCTACCTAAAGCCGTTTGTTCAAGAAATCTTGTAAAATATAATTTAATAGTATACAAAAAATTATATTTGGAATCGTGTTATATACATTATTTTTTTTTTCCCATAGTAATCAATTTCGATTATTATATTTTTTGGAAATAAATATTTTATACTCATAAAATATTTATTTAATAAATTTGCAAAGGAATCATGCGTGATTAAAAATAAATAATGTATATAATTTAATTGTGTTCAATAGAAATTTTGTTACCATTTTCTTTTATTTTTTTTTTTTAACAAAAATTAAAACTGTTAACAATCTCGCAGTATTTTTTTCATAGTCAGGGCCATAGAAATACTCAGGAACAGAAATAAATTAAAGGAAACGAAAGTCGTGTGGACCAGTATCAGTATTATAATACACACAACAAGATACACACAACAAGATTATTGTAAAAATACAAAACTCTTGTATTAAAAGGAGTGCAGAGTTTTAAATATTTTGACGACTTACTATAAGTGGGCAATGGGCAGTGTCAAAGGAAATTAAATATTGCAAGGGATGCTTTTCATAAAATTTAAAAAAGTTTTAACCATTCAGGAAGTAGATATTGAAACAAAATCAATATTTATTAAAAACTGCATGTGATCAGTATACTATACTCCATGGAAGTATGGACTATAAAAGCTACAGATGTTAAACGAAATTTGTATCTATTGACGAGTGGTAAAAATACCATGTATACTACATATACCGAATAACGAAGTATTACGTAGGATGAATAGAACCCGAGTAAATACCCAAAATACAGAATAATCCAAACTATTCTTTAAATCAACATTTATGAAAAACGCAACTGATGCCTGATGATCGCTTACATTCGAAAAACCAATAGGCATTAAACGAAGAAGATGTGATTCCCCAATCCGATATTTAACCGTACACGAAAGGAAAAGATTCAAAGCGACATAATGTTTAACGTTGATGAAAATTTTCAAAAAAGGGTTCAAACAGCCATAAATATTATTACCCATTGTGCTATTTTTAATAAATAACATTGTTCTATGTGCTTTATGTGCCAATAAAAAAACGGGGTTTCTTCTACTTATATTTAATTCAAATCGAATATAAATTTCGGAACTGGAACTTAATTATTGTAACAAAAATTATGTTAATAAATTTTCAAAATGACTATGAGTCGTTCGCCCAAATTACATATTGTTGCAGAGAACATAATATATATTCCTTTGTCATACGGCTGTATTTCTTAAACCTGAAATTTTTACAAAAAACATATTTTGTATATAAATTTAAAAAAACTTAACTTTTTATTGAAGCCTCAAACTAACTGGGTTCCTTTTCGACCCCTTTCGGTTCTCAATAACTTCAAGCCCTGACTGATATTTAAGTAAGGTACTCGACCTTAATCTATTTAAGATACATATTTGCTAACACTAATCTTTATATGATAATTGTCAACTTACTTCCTCATTGTGGATTCTTTTATAATTTCTAGCAGTTGCCTTAGGCTGAGATCCCCTACTGCATCAATATTGAACAGATGTTTGTCCATGGTACTAAGCCTTATGCTAGCCAGTTCTGAAAATAGTTTCAGCCTCTTCCAGACATAGTCTGCAAGTATCATCTTCTTCGATTCAGCTTGGTCAGATGATACTTAAAATTTCCATGACCTATCACTAAGGTAGTTATGGAGCTAAAGACACTTTGATTAACCAAACATCTTTCTGGGCTTCTTGTCGAGAAGATAGTTCCCTCAGGAATGCCTTTGGAGATTAATTCGCCTACCTCTTGCGAGATATTCATGTCCAGCCAGTAAAAAACCGGAGTTCCATCAGAGACTGATCTCTTTACCTCTCGCAAGGTATACTATATTTTTATCAAAGTTAGAAATAAAAGAAAAAAATTCCCAGTATAGTGTAGAGGTACAGAATCCTTCGTCCATGCGGCCATCTCACACTTATTCAATATTTTTCTTTTGAATCGCTACTAATTTTTTGTCATTCCGGAATAGCCCACGTTGTTCTATAGCTTTATTATTGTTGCCATGGTTGATTGCTATAGTGTTTTTTATTTTATTTTTAAGAAAAACAGAGCAAGAGAATTTGTACACACACTCATGAGTTTTCCAAATAAAATTTATTTACATATGAACCTTGTAAAATTTATATACAAGTATTGTTATTGTTATTCATAGTGTTGTTCTTGTTGTTGTTGTTTTTGTTGTTTTAAATATTACTTCATGCATGTAAACATATGCTTATGTGTGTGTATGTAGGGATATGTTTGTATATGCATGTATGTATGTATGTATGTGTGAAATAACAAGAGTTTATGTTTATAGTTGTTTCAACTCTTTGTAAATTACCTGGTTTTTGCAACCAAAGACCTCCATCCAATTAGAGTTTTTCTATTGGATGAAAGTTTTTTTTTTCATATTAGTTTTTTTTTCGTTTTTTTGTTTTTGTTCTTCTTTTTATTGTTTATGGCTTTGTTTACACTTAGTTAACTGAAACAAATGAAAGACTTTTTTATGCAGTACTAACATAGAGACTTTCTGCCTGAAAGTCAGAATATTAATGCAAACAACATTAAAGAGGTCTTGGCGACAATAGAAAATGAGTTTAAAAAATATTTTTTTTCTATAAATTTTTTTTAGATTAAACTCTAGATGAAAATTCGCCAGCCATGCCGAACTAGATCTAGAACATCAATTTAATATATATATATATATATATATATATATATATATATATATACAAACATATATGTACATATTGTTACTTCTTGTACTTTACACGACAACTGATCACGTATCTTTTCAAAATAAAACCTGGCAGGTCTTTTCTAGATGTTCATTTAATTCTTGCATTCATGTACATACGTGTGTATATCTCTGCTGAAGAGAATTCGAGTTTCTTCGATATTTTTATTAATATACTCATATTTGTTGCTTTAGAGAAATTGATAGCAACAACTTATACGGGCTTAGCGAGGTTCTTTGCCTTTTCTTTCATTAATGATTTGAACCAAGGCGAATTGAGATCAGCTGAGAGCACTACGGCAACAAAACAATTTTGACAATCTACTAGCATATACATATGTATAAAATAATGTATTTTTGACAAAATATTAGCAAAACATAATCAACTGGGATATTGCCTCCACCTGGTATGAATTCGCCTTGAATGTAACAAAATAGACCTTTAATGTGTTTTTCTTGTATACATGATTATTGGGCATTTGTTTTTAGTGATTATAAATAATAAATTCTGCTTTCGTTACATAGCGTCTACACATGGAATGAGATCTACGATATTTCTCGTAAAAACTTCTTTAGTCACGTTGAACACTTTTTGGTTGAAGAAAAATTGTTGAACTCAACAACCGCAACCGTCGTCACCATTATAACAATCGTAATCGCGTCACTTAAGACTGGTTTCTATACATAGGTCTGCTCGTTTTGGTCGAAGAACAATGATTGAACTCACATCATCGTCACCATCATCACCTAACATTGCTTTCTATACATAGTTCTGATCGTTTTGGTCGAAGAACAAAGATCGTCACCATCATCACCTAACATTGGTTTCTATACATAGGTCTGCTCGTTTTGGTTAAAGAAAACTGATTGAACTCGCATCATATTCCCCATCGTCATCAACCATTGTCACCATATCGTTAACTAACATTAGTTTCTATACATAGGTCTCCTCATTTGGTCGAAGAACAATGATTGAACTCGCATCATCGTCACCATCGTCACCAAACATTTGTTTCTATACATAGGTCTGCTCGTTTTAGTTGAAAAAAAATCATTAAGCTTGTCACCAATACTTAGTACTTGAACTATGGTCGCTAAAACAAAAAATAATCAAAAAAATAATGTTAAATCAAAAGTTAAAAAATAATAAAAAACAATGAATATAGAAGAAGGCGAGTGGACTTTTACAAATTTGTACAACATCAATGCATGACGCAAGCGGCAAGCTTCATAAACAAATTTTCCCCTGTATTTCAATAATTAAAACTATGATAAATTTGGCCAGCAGTTTAGGGTCCTTCCTAATATCTCATAAAATTTTTATATGTAACTTAAACAAGAATTGCTTTATATAAAATGAATAAGTAAGTGATTTAAAATTTATTCGCATGCATAAATTGATGTGTTTTTATTATTAATATTTAATTGTTTTTCTTTTTATTACCATAAAGAAATTAAAAATTCATACTGCTAGTCACATTGAATCACATGACATACAAGCTAACTAACGTTTATCACGATTCAATTCATTTAAATTTTTTTGATTTTCTTTTAAAGGTTTTACATAACTATTTTTAATATTTGAAAGATTTACAGCAGTTTGTATATATAAAGGTGTTTAAAACTACTTATAGTAAGCTGAGTATTAAATATATACTTATATAGATTTATAAAGAACTTTAAATTAATTAAAAATAAATAAATAAATACGAAATATTAATTTAGAGAATGCAAGGCGACAAAGATGTGGACTTTGATTCAATATAGTTCTAATAACAATTTGCAACTGCAGCTCAAGAAATAAAGACATAAACGCACATAACACGTCGCTTTCGAAACACCCTATAAGTTTTAGCATTATTTGTTATAGTGGCCACAAGGTATAACTCTTATGGTTCAAAACTTAGGCCATATACATGCAAATCACGTCACTATCGGAGCACCATTTAATTTTTAGATTTAATTTTGTATACTTGTTTATATAGCGAACAAAATTTAATTACAGTTTGTACAGTGATTGCCTCCTACAGCTCAAGAAATAAAGATATAAATGCAAATAACACGTCACTTTTGGAAGACCCTATAAGTTTTAGTATATGCATCTTGTGTGAAAATATTAATAGTCTACCTATTATTATTCAAAACTTAGGTCATATACATACATGTAAATCACGTCACTATCGGGAAACCCTTTAATTTTTTTAGGTTTATTTTTGTACTTCTTTATATAGCGAACTAATTTTTAATTACTCTTTAGAAATTTTAATTGTATGCCTCCTACACCTCAAGAAATAAACACATACACATACGTAAAAAAACACGTCTCTATCGGAACAGCCTATACGTTTAGTATTTGTTGCTATAGCGGCAACAGTTATACATCTTCTGCGGAAATTTCAAGAGTCTAGCTATTACGTTTCCAGAGATGAAGGACGGTGACAGACGGATAGACAGGCATTGTAGCAAAAACACTAGGGTTACGTTTTTCCCCTTTGGGTACGAAACCCTAAAAACGCTGGGAAAATAATGGAAATATCCGTAACTTAAAAGTGTAAGAGTTTTCACGCCTTACAAATTTACTCTTAAACTAATTTTTTACATTTTTTCCATGGAGTACCAAATGTATCAAAAAAGTACCAGTCCTGGTATTTATACCCAGTACAATGGATGTCTATAAAAATAATTTTCTTATCCATTTTTTGACGGGATGGTAAGTTTTACCCAGATATTTTATTATTTTCTAAAGAAATCTTAAAGTAAATTATTACAAGAGCAGCTGCAGCTTTCACTGGTTTTAATCCACACAATCAAATACGTATTTTAAATCATAAATAAGGGACGAAAGACACAATTTTAATAAACTTACAATAATTTAAAGTCCGGAAATTATATTAAACAAACAAAATTAGTTTTATCTTAAAAACAATGCAATGCTTTCCCTGCAAGCTATTTCTCATGTAAACTTTTCTCTCGATTTCCCCTAACAATAGTTTTTCTTTACAAAGTTTTTTTGTTCGTTTCCACTCTTTACATAGTTTCCTAAGAATTTCGTAGCAGTTTTTTTTTAATCTTCCATATTTTTTTGTTATAGATTTACAAATAAACTGCATAAAAGCCACTTTCCTTCCTAAAGGCACATAAATGCTTAAATCAAAGGAAAAACTGAAAATTTTCGACTAGTTTAAAAAAAAATCCTAAATGTGGTGCATAGAAAATAATATTTCTAATTTTTTTAACATAGTTTGCGGCTGTGGGATGCTAACTATTGTTGCCTAACTCGGTATGCAAGCATAAAAAATAGACAAGGAAAAGTTTGCATATCTTTAATGTTTCTTGCCCCTTTTATTGTTATGGCCTTAATGGCCTCAAAGGAATTAAAATAATTATAAAGATTGTTAAACAAAAACCAATTTACTTAAGCTTAAAAATCGAATGTATGTATGTATGTATGTATGTATGTATGTATGTATGTATGTATGTATGTATGTATGTATGTATGTATGTATGTATGTATGTATGTATGTATGTATGTATGTATGTATGTATTTATGTATGTATGTATGTATGTATGTATGTATGTATGTATGTATGTATGTATGTATGTATGTATGTATGTATGTATGTATGTATGTATGTATGTATGTATATATGTATGTATGTATGTATGTATGTATGTATGTATGTATGTATGTATGTATGTATGTATGTATGTATGTATGTATGTATGTATGTATGTATTTATGTATGTATGTATGTATGTATGTATGTATGTATGTATGTATGTATGTATGTATGTATGTATGTATATATGTATGTATGTATGTATGTATGTATGTATTTATGTATGTATGTATGTATGTATGTATGTATGTATGTATGTATGTATGTATTTATGTATGTATGTATGTATGTATATATGTATGTATATATGTATGTTATGAGGTAAAAATCGTCAAAAGACTCCCAAGACGCCAGGAGTGCGAGACTTTAACACGCTAAACCTCAATACACAATTCTACTATTCCACGTGAGATAACACGGCCATTGAATTTGTCGTCCAAAAGAGACATTGTTTCGTTAGCTGTGTGGCAAATGGCGTTGTCCTGTTGAAACCACTTATCGTTATAGTCCACATTCATATCTTCCAATTCGGGACATAAAAAGTTCGTTATCATCTCACGATAGCGAACACCATTCACAGTAACTGTCTGACCGGCCTCATTTTGGAAAAAATATGGCCCGATGATGCCGCCAGCCCATAAACCGCAGCCAGTCTTTATAGGTGTATTGGTTTTTTGACAATAACTCTTGGATTATCACTCGCCGAAATGCGGCAATTCTGCTTATTGATGAATCCACTGAGGTGAAAATGTGCCTCATCACTGAAGATGATTTTCTTCGGAAATTGATCATCCACTATTGCCATTTCTTGCTACCATTCTGACCATTGACTACGTTTGGAACAACCATGGTTCAAATTAAGTTAGTCTGAAATTGAGAAATGTCATATTAAAGGCAGAAAAAAACTTGACGTTTAGGTGTGGTCCTTAAAATTTAACCACCCGATATTTGCTCGCCGGATGAGAACTTCATGGCTACGAAGTTCTAAACAATTTAAGAATTTTGCATACATTTTCCCAGTTTTGTATGTATTAAAACTGTACCACTATAACTTAAGACATTTCAGACATTTTAGGATTTGTGCAACAAAAATATAATACGAAACAAAAAATTAAGCGAATTAAACAGTGTAATCAGCCCAAAATCATTCCTGTAGGTGGATCCGACTATAAATAAGTAGTAGTTTACAACAAATCACAATTCTCCTTAAAAATGCAATACGAAATAATTATACAACAGTTTATAATGCCTCATATTAATTTTTATTTACGATTTCCAATAATTGACAATCCTCGAGTAATAAACTGCCAGAATTTGCACTTTATTTTGTTTGAATTTATTTTTATGGCACAGTGAACAAATACAGTAAAATCGAGGCGTTTTAACACCAACAAATCATCTGTGATAGTACTACACCTATCGATGCATGTACACATATAAACACACACATACACCTAAAGATAGAGATATAAAGAATTCCCTGTAATATCTGTTGTTTATTATCACACCATTCGCAATGCTGAGAGATTTTTTTTGAATACTTTTCGGTTTCAATGTAAAGACTTCAACTGTTTTCCATGAATTATTTGCTTTACAAAATAAAGATATTAATTAAAAACAAGCAAGTTGGCCACATTTCGGTGTACCAAGTAGTGCTGGCAATTTCTGCTACTTTTAGTTACTCGATACTACTCAATAGTTATCAAATGGATACTCAGTAGTACTCAACACTTTTGTTTACATAATAATAAACGCACTATTAATCACAGTTTTTAAGCAGTCGTTAGATTTTCTATTAAATTTGTTTCTAAAACTTTAATGTTAAAACTATCGAGTAACTACTTTTGAGTGTTGAGTACTCACAAAAATTATCATATATCCGGTACCCATTACTCAGTACTTTGTCAGCGCTAGTACGAAGTAAAAAGTAACACACGCGGATTCAAACATATATAGCACATGGTGGATTCCAACTTTCGTGGAAAAAGAGCAACGGTCGCTTATTCTGTCTTAGGATATTTGGCTCGAAATGGCGCCCAAGCCCTAAGATGCCAAAATGGATGTATAGGGCTCTCCTCTTCTGCCATATAGCAAGATGGCTAGCTATAAGAGTAAATGTATAGTTGAATAACTGAGCCAGAGATATCTGGATTTGTACTGACAGTAAAGCCGCTATCATGTCCCTTATAGGTGTGTATAGCACATCAAATCTTGTCTTGGAATGCCGGACATCCTTGAATTCGATGACGGAAAATTTGACAGTCACCCTTAAATGGGACAAGGGACTAATCGAGTCAACTGTGTTGCCGATGAACTAGCCAAGAAGGAGACCCTGCTGCATGATGATGCCATAGACATCTATTGTGGCATCCCCCTCTCGGCCTGTTTGCACCGCATTAAGTTTGCCCTTTACGATATAGCTCAGGTCAGATGGTCCAATGAGCCGACTTGCTCAATTGCAAAGACGATCTGGCCCTCGCTGGCCAGGCTTAATTTTGAAGAGAATTAATATCTGCGCTCGAACTGAAAAACTTTAAGAAGAATTAATGTCACTTTTAAAAATACCAAATTTAAAATATTAAACGCATTTTAACATAAAAGTCCAGTTTGTTCTCGTGCCATTTATTTTATTTCCTCCCATATGCATATGCATGTGCATGTGTATGTGTGTGTGCAGTTTTTATCCATGGTTGAGTTAGTATAGTGAATAAAGGCAAATACATAAAGTCTACGTTACAAATGGCTGGTCTTTTATGAGCTTAATTCATTGTATGCCATTTGACCATATTATTCCCTTTTATCCACTTCAGTAAAAATCTCCCACTTCCCCACTTCCCAATAAATTGCAAATGAAAACAAAAAGTTTCAAGGGTATAACATACACAACAGTTGGAGGGATTACATTAATTCACACTCTAAATGTTGTTAACTAGTATAAGCCCAGCAAACATACAAACTTGATCTCGTATTGAGAAGGAATTGAACTTAAAAACAAGAAAGAGTGCTATATTCGGCCGTGCCGAATATTCTATTCCCTTCACCACGGTGATTTTAATTATACAGACATGTACAGCATTATTCATATCGTTGACTCTTTTCATAAATTAAAAAATAAATCGTATGAGAAAAAACTCATTATCATGCTTGAAAGAAATAGAAGACAGTGGCTATGCAGCTAAATGAAAACAAATTCCGTTGGGTACAAATGCCGCCGTGTAGTCAGCTACTTAATGATATTGAGGACGACTGCTACATCGCAAACTGTGACATTGTGTTAGAAATATGTACTTATTCTGCTTTTATAAAATTAAATAACTTTTTCAAAAAATAACAATTATTTCCTCCAAAACCTTTAGTTTGTATATGAATTTGTAATTTATAAATTTGGGACATTTTCTTTTACTGAATAAAATAAAATTGTCGCATACAAAAATAGAAATTAGCCTAATTTGACTACAGCCACAACAGTGGTCGTGAAGCCATGTAGCTTTACGGGCTTCAAAACAATCGTTTACCTATAAACGTGTGTATTTTATTGTTGGCAGTTTGTAGCCGGTATCCTGATGTTGTCTATGTGTTTGATGCATCTAGGTTCTCATCTACCTCAGAATCAAACGCATTTAAAAAAATATGTTACTCTATATACACATATTCTTTATATTACTGGTCGCGGTCTAAAATTTATTTACCAAAAAAAGCAAAAAAGAATCATTACATTCGAAAAAAATAAAAACAACCTGAACAAACTAAAAAAAATAGGTAGGAGTGGTTTTTTGCCCGCTGCCTCGATTTGAGTGGTCTGATGTTCCTGAATTTCATAAGCGAAATTTTCGAAACTATACCTGGCAGATTGGTGTGCTTAAATTTTCTGTATCTCTTCCCGAACAAAGATGAACAGGCGGATAGAAGGACAGACGGACAGACAAAATTCAAAATACAAATTAATTTACAATCAAAAGGTATTCAGCAAGGTATATTTATTTTACTAGGTAGTGGCGTCCCTACAACAAATACAACAATACAAGATCAACATGACATTTTGTTGTTGCTTTGTAGTTCGAAATGTCAAAAAACATAGAAGAAAATTGAGAAGGCGTGTATGTGTTTTATTGCTTTCTCACTTCTACACTATAAAATTTCTGAACACATACAACTTTTGACATGTCGAACTACTAAATCAGCTGGTATTCAGCAAATACATACATATGTATGTATATTTATTTGATGTGATAAAACTATTTTTTGAAAAAGTATTTTTTTTTTTAAGGAAAATATGTCTTTCTACAAAATGTTCATAGTTTTGATGTATGCAGCTGTCGTCTTCAATATAATTCAGTAGCTGACTAAACGGCAACGTCATTTGTAGTCGTGTAGCGGTTTAGCCGCTGCCGTCTATTTCTTTAATGCATAAGTGAAGAAATTTTTTTTTTTTTGTTTTGTGTTTTAATTTTTTATTTCAGTTAATTTTGTTGACATTTACTCTCGATAAAATGATTACAACCATTTAAATTTCTGTAGTTAGAAGGCCATTTCTATTAAAATTTGTTGTCGACAGCCATAACATTTTGTAAAAAATTAAAATTAGCAAAAGTTAGCTCGATTCTGAGAGTGAGGAGTGAAAATAGAGGCTAAATTAGAAGACCCGTATCGCGGCGTTTGTTTATTTTTCGATTATTTTTTTCAAAGCTCGATGAAGCACTTTCTTTGAGTTTACAATAATAACCACAACACAAATTAAGCTTGATGTTTAAGACACCAAATAATACAAAGAAATCTCATTTCAGTCCTTAATGGCTTGAATTAGTTATACCTTTTCTCTCGTATAGTGAAAATAATAATTTTACCCATCTGTAATGTCCGATTTTATATTAAGGGGAAGAGTTTGACACAATTTTTAATTGCCCACATAATGCCCCGATAGCAGCATCCTTGATAAAAAGCAGCTATTTCACACGTTTGACTTTGTGTTTGCTGGTCATGTCTTACAAATGTAGTTGTAGGAAGCTGTCTTTGTAGTTGTCGATTCTGAATTGCATTTTTTGTTAGTACAACATCACTTTGATTTGCCATTCCTCTATTGGACGGTGTTAAAAGTAATTGGATTAATTGATGAGTGGGAAAAATTAAGAGAAATTATTTTACTTTTACAGAAGAATGACCATTCGCTATTTTGTTTCGTTGCTCAACAAATCTCACAAAATAATAATATTTTTGTGCAATTGAGCAACTGTTAACTAATGCATATATATACTGTTTTTTTCTTTAACATAGAATTTGTAAGTCCTCATATGTATATTAACTATTTATAAATAAAATTCAGTTTAGTTATAGTGTGTTTCATAGAACTATCAAAATATCTATAAATTGAGCTACAATTGATTTAATCAATTAGCGTTGCAACGCTTGTTTAGTTCATTTTTATTGAGTAGTAATGAATTTTCGAAGATTCCCCTTTTTATTTAAGACGATGCAGTCATAATCTAATAATCATAATGAAATTTTAAATCATACTAACCAAGAATTCGATTGCGGCCATAGGAACCAAATTAATTTAAAAAACCGTTTAACCGGTTAACCTTTTGTTTGATTCGAAAATTTATTTTAAAACTGTAATTCAAATAATTAACCGGTTTTTTGTATGAAACCGAATACGAAACCGGTTAAAAAACCTTATGATTAATTCGAAAATGACAAATTTTTCCAAATTTAATTTACAACTTTAATTTAAATTTAAATGACTAACCGGTTTTTTGTATGAAACCGAATACGAAACCGGATGAAAAAACCTTTTGATTGATTCGAAAATTACGATTTTTTTAATAACTTAAATTTATAACATTAATTTAAATTTAAATTATTAACCGGTTTTTTTGTATGAAACCGAATACGACACCGGTTAAAAAACCTTGTGATTGTATCGAAAAAGACAAATTTTTCCAAATATAATTTACAACTTTAATTTAAATTTAAATGATTAACCGGTTTTTTCTTTGAAACCGAATACGAAATTGGTTAAACAAAAACCTTTTGGCTGATTCGTAACTAACTATCGGTTTTTAAAACTTAAATTTAAATCGTCCTTAATTTCATGCAGAAACATATACCCAAATAATCCCGACAAGAAGATATCACGATTAAAACCTTGGTAAGCGCCTATATTTGCTCGGTGCTTACAGAGCTTATTCCAAATTAGATCAATGCGGCAGGTATACTAGGTTTCAGCGGAAAGATTTGTTAAAAGATTAATAAAGATAAGTTTTCAAAGTGCGATTAATCGACTTACTATAACGTGCAAAAAATTGATGTTATTAAACGCTAAAATTACGGAATATAGTTATCGAACAAATTTTTCGGTTGAATTGTCACCCACTGTATGTAAGTACTTTTCGCAGCTACTTTTGCGCCGTCTCATATCGATTCGACTGTATACGTAAGATGCCAGTAATGGAGTATGATACTACAAAAGCACGCTGGGCTAATTTCGATCAAAAGTCTTTTGACTTTTCAGAACTATTTTCATCATATCGCAAACTCTTCTTGTTAACAGCAAAATACCGAAATGTTCACCCACTGTTCATTCATGTAAGAATGTGTACATTTTATTTTTTAGCTGATTCTTCTTATACATGTGTGAGAGACTATTAAATATTTTGTGTTTTTTTCATTTATGAATGCGTTGATTTAGTTTTTGTCTTTCCGCTTAAAAGTGAATAAATGAGAAAATATTTTGTTGTTCACGTAAGTGCACATATCTACAATTTTGTTAATTTTTCATAAATGAAAAGATCGTAGACAAAATTTTCGCTAAGCATTCGCATACATACATGTACGCACTTACTCGTATTTTGTAATGTGCATCTGCCGGCGTATGCAGCAACAAAATGTTTTCTTAATTTTTTTATATCTTTTTCTTCGTGTGCGAGTGGAGGCAGAAAATTCTTTTAAGTTCATTTATGAGAAATTTTTTAAATGTCCAACGTTCAAAAATGAACATGTTTATTTATGAAAAAGAACATTAAGGAGAAGAAGCAAATTTATCACTCTTCATGTATATATATTACAAAAACAAACAGGTAAACGCATTCATGTATGAACATAGGCAGAACATGTTTTGTTGTTCTTTTATGAGCGTGAAAAATAAATATAAAATTTAGATTTCTCATTTATGGCAAATATCATAAATGATAATTTTTGAATGTTCATAAATGAAACATTCAAAAATTTAAGAACATGCATGTTTGTGTTACAATATAGCCTATTCCTTGTTAGGGGCTATAAACCTTTGCTCATAATAGATCTTAGATTATGTATATAGCTTTCTATATATACCATTGTTAATTTTTACTTGTATATATGAGAAAGGTCATACCTTAAATGTTAAATCTAATTTAGAAAAGTTCTTTGGCCAGTATTTCAATATTTCATTATACGCTGATGATGTTATAATATTTTTATGAATTACTTTCAAATAAAGAAAATAAACTTTTGTCATATCAAATAGTCTCAATAAACTCAAATCTATTGGTTTTACTAACGAAATAAATTAATTAGTTACGGAAAGCCCCTAGTGTAATCTTCACTTTCTATATTTTATTAACTGACATCATGTTCGAATTTCCGCAACTATTTTGCCAATAAAAACTCATTAAAATTTTTGAGGGATTTTAAGTTGATCTCTTTGCGAAGTTTAATTTCTATTTTCCAATAAAAAAGAAACAATATTTCGTTTATTGTTGGCGTGGTCTATGATATCGCACAATGGGGTATTTTAAAAGCAATATTCTAAATCTGTTGCAATATTATTTGATCACATTTTCATGCAAGTATCGAAGAAGTGTAGACATATTTATGATATCTGTATTGATTTTTTTAATGATTTTCGCATCAAAAGTTACACGCAAAGAAAAAACATCTCTACAAAGTGCGAGTGGGACTTATACACAAAACCATAAAATCTCATACTTCATTAATAATTTTAAATTGTCAAAACTTCAATGTATACTTATAGCCTGGTACTCTGTTCAGTTTTTCATGCGGAATGCTTTCAAACTACGTACATAAAAAATTTGTATGAAAAAGTCATGAAAAAATGTTGCAGAAGTTGTACTCTAGTTTTACTGCGGAAAACCATTGAAATATTTTAGCAACAGTTTATCAAAGCTGTAAAGCACGTGGGCTCATATGGAATTTTTCAAACAACAACTTTTGCTAACATTTGTAAAACAATATGGTATATCTATTTAATAACAATAAAATCGTAAAATTCTTCAAAATCACGAGATAGAGATCACATTTTAAATTTCAAATTTTTCTTGTGAAATAAAAATGTTGATCAACATTTTCCACAAATTTGAACAGAGTACTAACTAGGCTTATTATGAAACGATTAAAAAAGAGAGTTCTACTTCTGCAACATTTTTTCATGACTTTTCAATAAAAAATAGTTTATGTACATATGTAGTTTGATAGCATTTCGCATGAAAAACTGTACAGAGTACCAGGCTTAAGCAAAAACAGTACTTATATTCTGTTTTAGTTATTAAAAATGTTTTTATTAAAATCATCAATTATCATTTTACATTTTTTTTTTCAAATTAATTTTATATACAAGTAAAATAATAACTGGGGTACCCGACTTCACTAACTACTCTTTAAGCAATATTTATACTCTATTTTCGACTAATATTTAGTCACTGCACAGACAAATTTTCTCACCAACTAAGCGTTTTAGTTGGCTTCAGATACAAGTTTACTAAATTTTTTAATTGATTCAATTAAAGGTTTAATTAAAAAACAAAATAGTATTCTAATTAAATAAATGATTAATTAAAGTTAAAATTTGATGAAATTGGAACTAATTTTTTTATATGTAAAGCGCGAATAAAAGCTTTGAATACTCACGCTTTACTGCTTGTTTTAATTTATTCACTGCACTTTAATGTTAGGGAACTCACCACGGATGATTATAAATCCCAGCCAATAAGTAGCACTACCCATACAAAAAAGGTTTCCAATAGTACACAATGTTCCTCTACATTCCACAACATTCAGGAACATTCCAAACAATTCCTGATAAATGCTATCGAATACTCTAGAATTATATGAACTGTTCTAGATATTTATAAAGTATGAAATATCCAGCCTTTTTATTTTCTAAAATACGCCCTTTAAGCGTAGTACTCTGTTCGAATTTGTGAAAAATGTTGAGCAACATTATTATTTCACAAGGAAAATTTGACATTTAGAATGTAGTATCTATCTCGCGATTTGGAAGAATTTTACGATTTTATTGCTTTTAAATATAACAAATTGTTTTACAAAATTTTCCACAAAAATTTTCACATGAAATAATGCCCATAAGCTTTATTTCACAGCTTTGATAAAATGTTGCCAGAAAGATTTCAATGTTTTTCGATAATAAAAACAGAATACTACTTCTTCAACATTGTTCCATGAATTTTTTATAAAATTTTTAATGTAATGTATTTTTATTTGTAATGTATTTTAATTTGTTAATATTTTAAACTTCGAAATTAAAACTACGAATAAGAACCAAAAAAGAATTCAAGAGTACATGCATATGTGAACCTTTTTAATTTCCTCTCGCCCCTCTCGCCAACTAATGAAGAATTGCAGCGACAAAAGTTGCATAATGTAAATGGGGATTAACTGAGTTACTCTACTTTAACTAAAGAGCCACCGTTTTCCTAAAAAGTATAGCATTCAAATTCATATCTTTACCCAGTCTATATCTCTTCTTTTAGAGTCCTGTAAAATTTTAATGAAAAAGGTTTATCTATTATTTATTTTAGTTTTTTTTTTTTTGGTGTTAAATACCCCAATGTGCATCGTTGTCTTTGGTCGGTAAAAGTGTGCCATCTTATACATTTTTGTTCTGTAATATGAACAAAGCTTTTAAGCTTTATGCTGTTAATATTGTTGCCACCGTTAGTGGCATATAATGATGTCTTTGTTGGTGTTTTGTCTTCGTACACACATTTCTTTCTATATTTGCTAAAAATTTCTTTTTTGTTGAACAACCACTTCTGCAACAGGAACACACAACAACTGCTGAAAAGACTCTAGTGATAGCAAGTACATACATATAATAACAATGTTAGTTGCAACTACAAGTAGCTGTGGCACTATATATTCTTGTTTTGCCATAACAAAAGTGGCAAAAATAACCCACTTAAAAAAATAATAACAAAAAAAATATATATTTGGAACTTACATTAATTTTAATAGTGCAGTTGCAAACAACTATTAAAAAAATACACACATACATATTACTCACACTCACACCTACACATACTATTTATACAATGTATTTATTTTGGTCATACTGGTGCATAGTGTTTTAAAAACGTTTTATTTTGGAAATAAAACGGTAGCTCATGATCAAAGGCCCCCAACCAAAAAAAGTGGTTAAAATGAAAATGCATTGGTTTGCTAAATATTTAGCAAAGTGGCACAAATCTGCATTGTTGAAAGCTGGTATGTTAATGATTTAAAATTTTTACATGTTTTGTTCTCTTTGTGAGATTCTGGCTGAGATTGTGTATGTGCTCACTGACCGTTAGGGGTTTGCGTGGGGGCTCTTGCTCATGATACACGTGTATCTAGTAGTGAACCTGAAAAACATGCAACAATGTTTATAAGCACATAATGTGTATAAACGCATTTTGAATTTTTATATTTCTTACAGCGTAAAGCCTAGTACTCTCTTCGAATTTGTGAAAAATGTTGAGCAACATCTATTATTTCACAACGAAAATTTGACATTTAAAATATGATGTCAGTCTCGCGATTTGGAAGAATTTTACGATGTTATTGCTTTTAAATATATCACATTGTTTTAAAAAATTTTCCACAATCGATTTTACAAAAAAATTCCACATGAAATAATGCTCATTTGCTTTATTTCACAGCTTTAATAAAATGCCAGAAACATTGCAATGTTTTTCCACAGTAAAAACAGAGTACTACTTCTGCAACATTTTTGCATGACTTTTTCATACAAATTTTTTATGTATAAATGTATGTAGTTTGACAACATTCCGCATGAAAAATTGAATAGAGTACCACAATTAACACTGGAAAATTTTTTGGAAAATAAAATATAGAATTTTAATTGCAATAACTTCTGAACTTACTAACATAGGTAACATATAAACTTACATATACAGGAGAACTTATAAGTAATTGGTAATAAAAAAATTTAAATCCCGAAAACGGGAAATATATGTTCCAAAAAGTTTTGGTTTTAATAAAATAGGTTACACTGTTAACCATGGGGCTGTTAAATTCTTTTTGAAGTATTTAGCCAGGAGATGAGGCTTTAGATACCTCCAAACTTTTTTGCAATCGGTGCATCGTACTCGAAGGAATTTTACAATCGTTTACAAATTTTGTTTGGTTTGAGCTGGATTGAGAACATTTTTCTTTTACTAGCATTTACTATAGGTTGCCTTTAAAATATATAAAAAAGTAAGTTACATTTTTAAGCATAAAAGATTTATGACCTTTTTGAAGAAAATCCTAAAAAACGGTAGTTTTCTCATTTATCCCAGTCAGAGGCTTGTAACCTTTTAACGAATGCGTTAACAGGAAAAAACTTGATACTCTTTTATTTTAAATATTTTTAAGAACTATCTAAGTTTAACAAATCATTTAAATCATTTTATTAATAAATAAACTTTTTATGACATTTCAACAAAAAAATAAATGAACCAGGTACCCAAATTCGGGACCAAACGCACAAGCTCAACTTTACCCTAGGGGGTCGACCATCCGCACCTCCACTTAAAAACACCTCTGCTTTGCCTCTTTTTTTCATTAGGATATCTCTACTGATTCATGACCTACCGAATTATTTCCAAAATAACACGTTTTTAAACCACTGTGTGGTGTATTAAAACATGCCACACAACAATAGCAACTACTGAAGACCGCAACAGAACTGTGTTGTTCGGTGGTTTTGTATCTCGATGCCAAACGACTATTGTTGATGGTGTTACTGAGTTTGATGTTATTGTTGACTGTTTTTGTTGTGGCAGACAACAAATCTTATTGAATATGATTTTTTTTTTTTATTTTAAGCAGTTTTGTGTAAAATTTAAAACTATGGCAATTTACTTTAAAACTTAATTAATTTGAGATGCTTGCCCAATCAGTACATTTTTATAAAAAAAACCTTTTGCATGAAAAATAGAATTAGAAAATTAGAAAAAAGGTCAAAAACTACAATAATTGTTGTAAACAATATTCAGCCTTATTGTATAAGCGGTTGTCGTATAGAAAACAGGCGTCTGAACTATGCGTATTGTGTGAGTCGATAACGTCAAAAATACGACTCAAAATGTAAATCTACTACAATTTTCCGTACCGTATATGTCGTTCTTGCCTTTAAAATACGACAAAAACTGTCGTAGGAGTTTTTCATCACGACTGAAATAAAAAAAAAAGTTTTCTTCAAATGTATTTTCTAACACTATTCTGTAATTTTTTTTAATTTTTAATTTTTTATTTTTGAGCTACGTACTTCGCTAATTAGATTTGCTTTATTACAATTTATTTCTTAAACATATTCGGCTGGACCGACCGGTAAAAAAAACGATAAAATTCAGTGAGGATTGTGATTGAAATGTAACATTATTTATAACTTTAATAATTCACAACGAAAATGTTATTTAATTTACATAAATACTTCGAAATATCCGCAAAAAGATGCAAAATGCTGAACACTAAATATGACATATGTAAATATTTACGCTTCAAGCAAATCATGGTCTATATGTATGAGTTATTAGCAAGGTGAAGCTCTCATTTAAAGAAGTCGAAAGGTATAACAGAAAAGGATTCAAATTAGGAGACGAAACGTTAAAAGTGTATAAAAATTAAGATAAAATTCTTTGAATTTCTTTATATCAGTTAAAAATGGTTTTACACGGCGCGCCGCGGCGTGTGTTTGTCATATGACTTATCATTTTGATAACCCATATGTAATTTCATGTGTTTGTCAAAATAGGCATTTTACATACGGTTTATAATTTTTGCTTTCAAATGTACATATACATCTTCAAATGTACATCTGACATAACCTATAATATATAATTTTTCCGCCACACAGTTTTGTATTGCCAACCACAGCTGATGCAAATGTGCAAACGTAGTGCTTTTGCCACGCTTTTAGTGCTTTTGGTACCACAAAAAACCTAAAATAGGCAAATATCAAGTTGTCACATCAAAATAGAACACGTTCTAAATGCAAAATATCATATGTATTGTACACATGGAAAACACACATGTTATGTTTTTAAAGATTTACATGATGTGTTTAGAATTTACACATGGAAAAGTGACAAGTCATATGACAAATACACGCCGTGTAAAAGCACTTTAAGAAAATAGTTAGAAGACTAAACTTTAATTAAAAAAAATTTTATTCAATTTAAATCACTCTGCAATATTCAATCTATTACAAAAAATTTCTTAGGCATTTTTTTTAAACGCTACGGAAAAAATTAAAAAACGCCATCGACTATGTTAGCTGACGTAAAACGACAACTCCTTACATAATAAGTCTGATTGTATTTTTTAATTTCAAATAAATTTTCGGGCATGTTTCCTTATGATTTCCAATAAACAGTTGCATGAGTAAGCTCATCTAATCGATTTGCTCATAAGCTTATAAGCAAGTGGTCATACTCGAACGCAAACTAGCTTACTGAATACATGCTATTAGTGACCTATTAGTGAGCAAACCTTTGTTCGTATCATAAACGCAATGAGCTGACCGAGTAAAACAAACTTTCTATAATAGTTAAAAAAAATCTGTATTTTTATTTGCACACTCGAAATATGTTCGTGTTTCACTCAAAAACTCCTTGAGCTCACTCAAGTTCATTGTTATTGTGTTCAACATTTACTTACATTTATGCAAACTTGCTTATGGAAACTCTGTAAGCTCATCGCACTTAGCTCGTTGGTCTCCGCTGTTTATTTTTGTCCACTCATCGTCACTCGTGTGCTATGAACAGACATAAAATCGATGGAATATTATAATAAGCGTCTTATGAGCTTCGGTTTTTGTGCTCATGCAGTGCTTTAATATTCAATATTCAAAATTATTCTTAATGAGTGACCTGTAGAGCGTTCACAAAAAAGTGACAAGCATGATTTAGGACATATAGGCATTCAATCATTTATTACTGTATCTTATCTGCATAATCTGCACAATTTAGTCTTAAAATTCGACCAGACAAAAAAAGAAACAGATATTTTTTATTCAGACTTACCATGGTCCTTAAAATATGCGTTTGTTTAATGACGATGTCATCGTTTGATCAAATCTCTTACCACCCAGGAACACTTCTTCAAATTTGGAAACAGAAAATAGTCGCAAAGAGCTTCTTATTTCGTAGCCCAATTCATGCATTTTTTCCATAGTGACTATATACATATGCACCCATGCGCGTATAGCGTTATAATATTCAAATACTTATGCAAAGTGTAATGTGTGTGACGATGATGACGTACTTGTAGCATACGATCGTCCAATATCATTCTAGGGATTATTGCTAGTATACCAAACTCTTTCGGGCAACCTAAACATTCGGCATCATTTATTTTTTAACGATCATAACGGAACTCAGTAAATCACTTTTTAACCATTGAAATTGATGGTGCAAAGTCGCCTAAGTATTAACCAGGCCTTTGCCCGGTATCGATATTATTTTTTAAGTAAAAAAATAACTTTAGTCGGCTTACAAAATTCACTGTTATCCAGTTTCGTTAAAATTAGCGAGATTGTCTAATTAATCTAAAGTTACTGCACTGGAAATACAAAAAGTTGCAAAATTATTAAACTACCGTCGTACATTGATGGATGAGTTACGCTTTAACTAAAGGAACTTTAATTAAATTATATAATAACACCATAACGGTTTTAGTATCGAATTATTATGTAGAAGTTAATAATCTATTTGATTTGTGTTGCTTTCAATTTAATTTTTATCATATTTGCCTTTATATGCCTTTTCCAAGTAAGGCACCTGTCAAGATGTAAGCCGAGGTATTAAAAATCCGAGAGTTAAATTATTATTAGCTGATTTATTCGAATACAGTTTTACTCAACTGATATGTGTTAGGTACTGTAAGGTTTTAGGATTTTGTTACTAGTTAAATCCAATTAAACCCATAAACGTGTTTTTGCATACGATAGTTTTGCCCGAAGTAGTGAGTAATTCACGACAGTTCAGTGTAAAAACTTGATACCCGAGACGTTTTGATAAGCAGAAGACCACCAAACTAGAATTTCCATAGAAGACTAGCGTTTCTAAACCGCCCTAAAGAGTTTACCTGATAGTTACCCCTACATAAACAATAACTATAAAATAGGTTCCAACATACCACTTCGACCAGTTAAATGCCTCTCTCGAAGCGAATGCAAAGCCAAGAATAACATTTTTTTTTTCCTCAAAGGCTTCCTTTTACTATGATTAATATATGAGTTTGACCAATGGAGCTTTGCTGAAGACAGTCACTTCGGACTTCAGTAATTATTTTCACTACACTGCCTCTTTACCTTCAATGGGAAAACTGAGAGCCTCTTGGCAGGAAGGCCAGTAAGGTGCCCAGATATAACATAAGTACCTAAAGTTACAATTCATGGAAACTTCAAGTATCATCAAGCCAAGATGAAAATCAAAGAAGGGATACTTGTAGACTGTGCCTGTAAGAAAGATTAAACGTTAGCACACATTGTGTATGAATGTCCAGCAGTGGCTAGCAGAAGAAACTGGTTAAGGGATCTAAGCCTTGCACAAATCCTAGCAATTACTAAAGACTCCATGATGAGAAAGAAGGCCTACAGTTACCAGTCGACAGTCTGATATAACTAAAGGCTAGAGTAAAGGCTTGTGGTAGCACGTGACACAATAAATGACCCATTAGGAAAGCTGTCTGCTTCGATATCCTCCCCCCCCCCCTACATTAAAAATAACCATACTTCACAGAAAAAATTGTTTGCTCCAATTAAAGGTTTTAATTATTTCCAGAAACAGTTTTAATTAATTTTTTAATTGATTCAATTATATTCTTAATTAAGAAAGAACAAAATAAATTTCTAATTAAATAAATGATTGAATCAATAAAACATTGAATTAAATTTGTGTCTAAAACTAATTAAAACCTTTCATTGGAGCAAATAATTTTTTCTGTGTTTAAACAAATTCAAAATCACTTTAAATATTTAACTCTTTAAAATTTCTTTCTCTACAAACAGAGAATAAGCGAATTTGAACGAATGTGTGTGTGTGTGTGTGTGTGTGTGTGCGTGTTATGTTGTGGCTAAAACATGTTGCAACTGAATTGTTTTGTATGGCATAAATCACCACTTACTCATACTGACTTGCTATTGTTTTAAGTGGCTTACATTCTTGTTGGTATTGCTTGTTGTTTTGTTTTCTTGTTGTTGGTGCTGTTGCAATTATTTTTGTTGTTATCCTTGTTATTGTTGTGCATATTTTCCTCTAATTTCACTTTTTTCATCTTCTAAGTATAAAAGTTGATGTTAAAATTGTAGCTTCTATTTTGTGTTCATTGTTTTGTGAGACTACTTTTTTCAGACTATTTTTTTTTTTTATTCCTCTATAAGTCATCGTGGCCTGCCTGTTCATCCATTTGTACATTCAGCCTTTTGACTTAAAGCTTAAGATGCATAAAAGTTTGTAAAGCATGTACATATTTATATAGTCTATGTATAAATTGAAGTTTAGTCTCCATATGGCAGTGGATATTTTTTGTGTTTTTTTACAATCACTACCAAAATAAAATTTAATTAAAAAATTACGCAAGGAGTAAATCACAACGACAAATGGTGTTCGATTGCCCAAGCGTATTATAAAAATGGGAACTTAAGAAAGAATGATGCCCATTGTGGGCATCATTATCTTGGTGTACAAAATCGAAGGTCTCACACAATATTTGAAAATTGCTTTACAAGTTCGAACCAAGTTGGTCTGTATGTAACATAACTCAGCTGGGCCAGATTATTGGGGCAAGAATATTAAACGCTTTAGAAAAGTTTGGCCGAACACATCAATTCATTGTTAATCACAGCAACTGGAGATTTTATTTTCTACTACCCAGTGCCAGAGACACTCGATTTTTTATAACTCGAAAAAACAATGGTAAACATTTTTCGTCCTCTGCTAGGGAATAAACCTGGGATGCTTGGTTTTGTTCGCAATCAGTTTTGGCACTACACCAAGCCGCACAGTGTTTTGTTCCATAGACAAAAATACAAAAAATTACTATAAATTGTATGGTAACAAAAAATATACTGCTCGACAGCTAACACCATAATTCAAACCCACGTGAACGACTTTTAAGATTTAGCTACTATTGATGGCACCAGAGGGCGCACATAATTATGTGCTTTAATTATTAAAAAAAATCTGAGTTTTGGCTCTTTCTTAAAAACAGCTGCACACATTTAAATTTTGGAAGCAGAAGATCGAAATTAGGTTTTTTTAGTAGCTGTCATTAGTAGCAATAATAAGTTTTTAGAAGGTTTTGCAAATATTTTGTTAAAGTGACTTCTTATTGCACGTCACAATTCATATTATTCAAATTAAATTTTAAATAACTTTTAAGGGCAATGGAATATTAACCGCAAAAGAAAAATAAGGCATTCTGGTTTCTTCTAATTTGATGTGTTTTCTAACAGCAGGGTCAAAAAAAGTTAAAATAATTTTGCGGAAAAAAATTTAATTGTTTTAAAATCCTTTTTTTTTTTTTGATTTTAGCTCGAATTTCTCTACTTTTTTAAATGCTTTTATTAAAAAAAAACTACAAACATCGCAAAATATAAGTTGAATTTTACTGTTTTCCATAAAATCCACATTCATGAAAATGCTGAAGAAAAAAATACTTAAATTGTCTCCTATCATTCCTCCAAGAGGGCGTTGAAGTCACAATTTTTTTATTTTTTCATAAAAATAATCACTAGGGTGTTTTTTATAGATGTATAGAACTTTAAATTGGCATTACTTTTCAAGATGGCGACCGATTTAACAGCTGTCAAGTGATTTATTCTCAGTTTGGTTCGGCAATTTATCATGAATAGACTCACGCCTGAACAACGCTTGCAAATAGTGCAATTTGGTCCCAAAACGAGTTTACCGTTGTTCCCGATTTTCATAAGCGAATTTTGTTTTTCGATGAAGCGCACTTCTAGTTTATGGCTACGTCAACAAACAAAACTGCCGTATTTGGAGTGAAGATAATTCTCAAGTGTATGTCGAAACACCGTTACATCCAGAAAAACTGACTGTTTGGTGCGCTTTATGGGCTGGTGGAATCATTGGTCCGTACTTTTTAAAAAACGATGGTGGCCAGAACGTTACAGTCAATGGTGATCGGTATAGAGCCATGATTTTTCATTCCTGAATGGAATAACCATGATGTGCAGGAGATGAGGTTTCAACAAGACTGCGCAACATGTCACACAGCTCGTGCCACAATAGATTTATTGAAAGACACGTTTGGTGACCGCCTAATGTCACGTTTTGGACCTGTGAATTGGCCTCCAAGATCTTGTGATTTAACACCGCTAGACTACTTTCTTTGGGGCTATGTACAGTCATTGGTCTATGCGGATAAGCCACAAACGCTTGACCATTTGGAAGACAACATTCGCCGTGTTATTGCCGATATACGGCCACAAATGTTGGAAAAAGTCATCGAAAATTGGACGTCCAGATTGGACGTCCATATGACCGCGCCAGCTGTGGCGGTCATATGCCAGAAATCATATTTAAAATGTAATGCCACAAGATTATCTTTCGGATAAATAAAATTCATGTCAATCGAATAATCCATCGTTGTTTTATTGCAACTTAAAGTTCTATACCTCTATAAAAAACACCCTTTACTATTATTTTTTTTTTTTTTCAATTACAATCGGTTTTAGCAATAGTAATGAAAATGCAATGAAATCCTATAATTACTGATTATAACAGATTAATGTTTCTATAAACACACAAATTAAGTATCATTGTAGCATTCCAACTCAAAATTATAAATTTTATAAGAAAAATACTATAAAAATGTACATGAGACCTATGCGAAACTGATGAACACAAATTATTTGGGAAATTATTGTCATTTCTATTTATTTTGATAATATTGGTATGGTTCAACACCCGCGTCTCCAAATTTTAGATGACGCTGAGGCATAATTGCTATTCTATGCCGTTAATGTGCCGAATTATCTCATCACTTAGCTCTTGACTTGTTGCAGGCTTATCGACTTATACCTTTTCTTTCCAATAACCCCAAAGAAAAAAGTCCAACGGTGTCAAATCACATGATATTGGCGGCCAATTGACATCCCCACCACGGCCATTGAATTTGTCGCGCAAAAGGGCCATTATTTCGTTGGCTGTGTGGCAAGTGGCACCGTAATGTTGAAACCACTTGTCGTCCACATCTTCCAATTCGGGCCATAAAAAATTCGTTATCATCTCACGATAGCGAACAACATTCACCGTAACTGCCTGACCGGTTTCATTTTGGAAAAAATTACTGCCCGATGATGCCGCCAGCTCATAAGCCGCACCAAACAGTCCCTCTTTGTGGGTGCATTGGTTTTTCGACAATCACTCTTGGATTATCATTCGCCCAATTCTGCTTATTGACGAATCCACTGAAGTGAAAATGTGCCTCATCACTGAAGATGATTTTCTCCGAAAATTGATCATCCAACGTTGCCATTTCTTGCCACCATTCTGACCATTGCTCGATTGTTCGACCAGAAGTTTTTTATGTTCTACATAAAACTTCAAAATCAAACAATTAAAATTTCTAAAATATCTACTACAAAATACATTTTATTACACAAGGGCGTATAAGAGTCACTAAGTTTAGATAGGAATCATACGCAACAACTAATGAAATTGCTTTTTGGAATATTAAATAGCATCTCAATACACCAGTGCCTGTTTTCTGTAACTTATGTATGTGAGAGACTTATTACAACGAAATACAGGGCGTATAAGTGTTATTAGTTTTAGGTATGAATCATACGCAGCAATGCATGAAATGGCTTTTTATGATATTAAATAGCAGGCAGAAAAACAACACCTTTCAGGCCATAATAAGCACATCTTTAGTTGTTTTGACCTCTATAAGTATTTCTAAATCGGTTACTGCTATAGAATCCTGCTAATCTGGATATCTTTTCCACATCCCTTCTTTTCATACTGATTTCCGGTTATCGACAGCTAAACAGCTACAAATTTCCTAGGGAATTTTTTAATAATTCTTAATAATAAAAATAATTATTTAAATTTTTACACCATAAAAATAATGCTTTTATTTTTTTAATCATCCTTTTTAAGAATTTATATAAGCAAGAAATAAAAATAAACACAATTTAGAAAGTAAACATTTTTAGTTGTCATGTTGTTTAGTATTTTAAAAACAATTGACAACTCTAAACTTCCCTTACTATTCTTCTTCTACCCTAAGCAAATGTCAGCTATACCAAACACTGCCTCTAAATGGCTAGATTATTCTATTTTTTAGCTTTAGGAAAAGTTTCGTTTTGCATGTGTACAATTTGCTTGTGTTTCCTGTTTGTTTTTAGTTTTTCCTTTGCTTTTCTTACACTTGAAATTTTATAACTTTGAGAGTTTTTCTTTTCTTTTCTTCATTCTATTTTTATTGTTCATGTTGTTTCATTAAGTTATTCTCTTGCTTTAATAAATCTTTTAGTTTTTTTTTTTAAGTATACTCGTTCTCGTGTAGTTAAAGCAAAATTTTATTTTATAAAAGGATTATAAAATATTCTGTTTTACAAGGAATAAAATGTAGGTTTAATTTTTCGTTTGAGAATTAGCACACAGAAAGGAAAAAACACGTAAACAAAGTATACATTTGCATAATGTAATGATTCTGTTTTAAATAGCATCTTCTTATTGTGAAACGAATGTGGCTGAGTGACTTTAATTAAAATCACAAACAGAGAAAAAGAAACTGAATTTAAAATAAATAAATAAACATTTTCAAGCTGTTAGAAATTGCTACACCAGGGCGTATAAGTTACTAGGTTTAGAAATTAGTCATACGCAGCGATGAATGAAATTGCTTTTTAGGACAGGAAAAGAAGCCATTCAGGGTTCGTCTGGTTTTAGTGAAATACATCAGTTCACTTCAGTTAAAACTTTCGATATGAAACCGCCCAATATCTTGTGTTTGTGAACTATCGAACATCAAACCGCTTTGCAAATATTATGCGAAATATGATTGTCTAAATATGCCTGAGTATCTTTTCAAAAATTTTATAACATGAACGATTAACCATAAAGTCCACATATGGACTAATTTTGCAATTTTTAAATTGAAAATCGTCTGATTTTTAACTTAAAGAAGATAAAATCTTAAAATTTTTCGAAATACGTTAATTTTGATCACTAAATACGAGAAATTTTTTTTAAAAATTTGCTGAAAATTGGACTCAGTATTTGAGAAAAAACTGGGCCAGAGTACCGAAAAATCAAAAATTTTAATTTTAAATTGCCCTTAACTTGCTCATTTTATAATAAAATTTATAGATTGAATAATCATAATTGTAGGTATTAACTAGGCCTTTAATATATATATATACTTAAATCAAACTGTATATATATATATTTTTTTAAATCAAACAGAAATTGAATTCCATTCCCTAAAAGAATTTGGAGGTGCAGAGGTACCCACATAGCGCCACCCCTGTCAATTTTATGGTGCCCAGCATCAAAGCTAAAGCTCAGACACTCATCTGTATACTATGCTCATGTCATCATTTTAGATCAATCGGCTTAGCCCTTTACAAATGGCTGAGATATTTTCAAAATATTTTGATTCTACCCGACTGTGAACCGATGTGTCGATTGTACCAAATTTGGAGCAATTGTACTACAATTCTCAACTGTGGTTCAGATTTATTTCTTGTTTGATACAAGTGTTTGCCTTGCTGCCACACCTTGACCCAGCGACTCTAAGGTGTATCTATTTCTATGCGGCTTCAGCGTGGCTGAGAAACTTGAGTAGAAAAACCACTGCGGGTTCGTAGAAAAGTTTTTCCTTGTAGTTGTTTCTCACCGCTCCAAACATTGTCCCCGAGTACACTTATTAATCTCCAGCGTGTGAATCAACGACAACGTTGCTGAGTGGTGAGTGTGGTATACGATCGGTGGGATGGAGAGTGGTACGTACGCAGAGTAGAGTAGAGTAAGTAAGCCGAGGGCAACTTTTAGAAGAGCAACCAATTTAAGTGAGAAGAGTAAATAATCTTATTGAGAAGAAATAAAGATTTGTTTCATTTCTCCTGCTTTACTCTGTACTAAATAAATTATTGTAACGATCTCTGGGATCGGAGAGCATATCCCTACCCTTTGTTACAGTACCACGAAAAAAAGTTTTTTAAGAAAAAAGGTTTTTTAAAAAAGTAGCTTTAAAAAACCTTAAAAAATATATTCTAAAAAATACATAGAAAAAAAGTATATTTTTAAAAGACATTTTTAATAACACTGCTTGTTAGTAATACTACCATTTAGGATCACTACCTTTTAAGACACGCCTTCAAAAACAAAGATTAAGATTACAAAAGTGCCTTACGAAAAATAACTTTAAATAAATGTCCATTAAGAAATTAATTTTGGAAAAAGTATATTTTAGAAAATAACCTCTGTTTTAGAAAAAAAAGCTTGGCAAACGATTCATAAAATTAGTATCGGCAAATCTTATAGCCTAGACTCTTGTGCAGTTGATGCAAACATCTCTTGTTAACGTACTCCAATCTGATGTCTTATCCAGCCTATTATCCATAAAATATAAAAATGAAATAGATCCTAGGTTTTTAAAAATTCTCATTCCACAACTTCTACCCTTTATAACTTTCATTTTCAGCAAGTTTTTTACTACCAACCAATATCCCAAAATTTGGAAACTCGCCCATGAAAAAATCTAATTCTGATTACGGGCCATTAAGATTAAGATTGCTACCATTTTAGTCAAAAGTTTTTGAAAGATTAATTCATGATCAAATTATACGGTACACAGAAGCGAATAATATGCTCTCTGATTTGTATTACAGCCCTCATTGATGTTGTGGAAGATATAAGTCAACAGGTTGACTGCGGTAATGTCAAATTTTTAGTTCTCTGGGATCATTTCAGAGCATTCGACAAGGTTAATCATAACATTTTAAACTTAGGCATATGTTCAGATTTTCATCAACTGGTACCGATCTGATATATACATATCGAATTGATAGATATCAGTACGTTGTAACTCCTACCTCAAAGTCATGATTTTTGCCGCTGAGTCGCTTAGTTCCACAAGTGTCGATATTAGGCCCTCTTCTCTTTTCGTTATGCGTTAACCATCTTCAAGGCAAACTTAAACAGTGCAAGGTCAGATTATATGCTGATGATGTTCAGATTAACATAAGTTGCAAAAATGCTGCGATTCAAGAATGTGTGACAATCCTTAACCACACGTAAAGAAAAATCATGGTTGAGGTAACCATAATCTAAGAGCTAGATATTATGATTTAATTATATGGTTGTAGTCAAACCATATAATTATTAAAATAATCATAATATTGTTATGGTAGAACCATATTATTGTCTAACTTTAAAATAACATTGTAAAATATAAAATTTTATTATGAAATTAATTAATACATACCTTATTTGTTTTTATAAACATCCAATAAAAATAATAAAACACACAATTATTTATTAGTTTATTTTTTAATTATTCAATATGGGAAACGATCATTTCTTAATTGTTATATTTTGAAAGAAATTCGAGATATTATATTCTAATAATTTTACAAATCTTAACATAAAACTTCCGAAAGACTAAACATTATTTGTTAATTTTTAGTCATACTATGGTTACATACTAGCAAACTTATCATAATTTGTTTACTAATAATATATTATGGTTATAAATACAATATTACTTTGCAATACTAATAAAACTTTGGTTGTGGTTTAAAAATTGTATAGTTCAATCCAACCATGTTGCATTTTTTGGGTGCGGTAACCTTTTAATAGTCAAATAGTAACAAAAACTTGTTTGTCGTGACCATAGTAACCAGGAGGAGATAGATCGTGTTTATGAGTGGGCCACCGCAAATGCACTAGAAATTAACCCCACTAAGTCAAAGTGTTTGATTTTTAAAAAGAGGTTATTAAAACTCGATCATAATACAGTTTTAACATTAAACAACCAGTCCATAGATATTGTTAACTCTGCCAAAAATCTTGGTATATTATTTAACGACAGCCACACTTGGTCTAACCAATGTTTATTTTGCATGTGGTTGAACGTTTTCAATGTTAAGAAATCTCTGGCAAGTACTTTTTTAAAGACATACATTTTTTGAAGGAATCATACTACCATTTTTAAGACCGTGATATCGGTCTTTTACTTTATGCCACGACTTTCACAGCAATTGCCTATTGTCCGGAAATAAAGAGTTCATAAAGAGTTAATTTATGTTCGATTTATAAGATTCTTAGTCGCATTAGCAACACTTAATAACCAGCTGCTCAGAAATGCTTCTCAATAATAAGCCACTTGCCGCTTGCGGCTACCCACCCTAGCGTTCATTGCCAGACCTCGGCTTAACAAATACAAATAATAAATAACCTTTAAAGCCTTTAAAAATGCATTTAAAATACTCTTTCAACACACATATATTTTATTTTTTACTTATTTTAAAAATTATATTCTTGTTTCGAATATAACAATCTGCTTTTAAAAATTGTCTTTAGCAAGTTGTAATAAATGCATTAAATGCTCGATTTAACTTTCTATCCTCTCTGTATTGTATTCTACGAATTTTATTTCAGATTTTAGTTGTGCAAAAACAAATAATTTGCGGTTTTAAACAAACATTTGTTTTAATTAGATTCGCAAAAACATCAATGAAATAATGGCATTTTGTTCTTAATTCTTCGTTGTTTTTGTGCTGCAACCACAAATGTATAACAAACCCACATGCAACATCAGCCACACATACGAGTACTGTTTCCGCAATTAAATGATACATGTTTGAGTTGCAGGCGCATTTAAGAGCAAAAATAGCAAATAAAAGTTGAATTGCAAACATAATAATTACTATCAAAATTAAATTGTTTGAGCTACAAATATCAATAAGAGAGAGGGAGAGAAGGCATTGCAACATTAGATATTGAAAAACGGTTTCATATGCTTCATTGTTTATCGAAAAGCTATAGCTGCCCCTACACCAGTGCAGCAATCTTCCTGAACTTTTCGCAGTTTGTTACTAGAGCATATGAACAGGTTTTAAACATAGATGCTAACAAACCCGACGCCATGCTCTTCACTCGAAGGAGGCATGGTTTAAAGGTTGGTTCCTTAATGCTTTTCGGATCGAAAATCTGTGTGTCAAGGAAAGTGAATTATCTAGGCGTTACTCTGGATAAGGAACTTACCTGGACTGAACACATTGAAATGAAGTTTCGCGAAACAAAATGGATGTTGCATCAATGTAATCGAATTTGTAAATGTAACTGCATACTGCATTTTCACAATGATGGTGCGACCCATAATAACTTATGCATCTGTGGTTTGGTAGTCAAAAGCCCCTCAAAGTACAATTAAGCGTAAATAGTATGGGATTTAAAGATTTGCTTCTGCAAGTATATGTGAGACAAAAGCGAGCATCACTAACCGAGGCAATTAAGGCAATGTTCAGACTTTAGACTTATTCATTAGGTCAATGACTACAATGTCAGCTTTGCGTATGAAGAGCAATGCCATTTGACATAGCTTTGGAATGAGCATCGGTCATAAGAGCATTTTGGACCTAGTTAGTAAGAAGGTTAGGGAAGCTCAAATGACGGTGGAACGCATGAGTAGAAAAAAAAATTTGGAAGACTGGATCAGAAACTCATTGTGGAAGGCGTTATACACAATAAATGTATTTAGCACTAGCTGTGCCCACACAGGTTGTGTGCATCTTAACAATATTTTGTTCGCTTTTGCTTTGAAAGTAGTCCACACCAAATTTTCAGACTCTTACGTATTTACTTTATATAAAGGTACTCATTCCTGGATAAAATTTATATGAAATTCCAAAAATTGTTGTAAAACACAGAAAGGAAATGGGTTATTCATTATTTTAAAACAACGCCATCTGTTGCGCAATATTGCTTAAAATATACTGCTTTAAAAAATAAAAAATATCTTAAAGTATGCAGTACCTTTAAATCGGTAAAAAAACGGCATACTTTCGCTGCTTTTTCTCTACTTTCTCTTGGAAATAAGATTTTTTGTGAAAAAAAAATCCTATATTGGAACCGGGATACTAAGATACCTCCTCACAAATTTTTGTTAAAATACATGCAGTAGTTTTTACATGATGCGAACACAGACAGACAAGAAATATGTTACTATTTTATTATATTTATGTATAGATATGATAACATCAGCATTTTTACTGATGGTTCTATAATGGACGGTAGAGCAGAAGCAGGTGTTTCCTCAGCTGAAGGAAGTACGCCTCCGTTTACCAGACAGAATTTCTTGGATTGCTGTAAGCGTTAGATCACCTCCTGGAAAGTCAGGTGCATGAAAGAAAGGTAGTCATTTCACTTGGTTTTCAAGCTGGAATGTGTCTTAAAACTTAACAGATGTGCCTTAGTTAATGACGTAACCTTGATGTGGGTTGAAGGTCACATAGGCATAGCTGGGAATAAAGCAGCATAACAATAAGCAAAATGGGGATCTGCTGCTTTCTGTGGACCAGAACCCACAGTAGCACTTTAGTGACAGGTAATGGAAACTTTAAGTATCATCCAAGATGAAAATCAAAAAAGATGATACTGAAGGAGGCTGTGATGGTAGCGGACATTGCATATGACTTAGGCATTCGCATTTGTAAATGTGGATGCCATGGGGGAACAAAACCCATGGACAAATGGTAGCAATTACTAGAGACTCCCTGATTAGAAAGAAGGCCGACAGTTACCAGTCTAAAATTACTACAGTCAAAAGTACAGGCTGGTGGTAGCACCCGGCTCCATGAAAGTAAGGTTGCCGTCAAATACCAATCGGTTTACTGTAACCATTAAAAGCGAAAGGGGGTCGAAAAGGGAGTCATTAAGGAAGTGATCTGCTTCGAAATCCCCATAAATTAATAATACTAGGGTATATAATTTTTTGAAATTGCAAGTAGGTGTGGTACCTCCTATATATAGTAAATACTTAGCGTCATGTTACTTGGGAATTACAACAGGTAAAATCCTAAAATTTTGTACAAATAACACTCTTATTAATGTACATAGCTAAGCAAAACAAAAATATCTTGGATTAAAACACTGGACGTGGTAGCTCCCACACCAAGATAAAAATTGTTATCTTGTGCTTAAAGACCTTGAAATTTGTAAAAGTACCCCTCTTATTATTGCTCAATAGATGAACTCTCATATAAAAGGAAAAACAATTATCGTGTACATGAGGCACTCTAACACTTAGAGCATTGAACGTTTTTCCGAAAAACCTGCTCAATAATGTACATAGCAGAGATATCGCCATCCGGAAGAAAATCTCCACTGAAATGTCTCTAACAAAAAATATAAAATACCTTACTTTAATTTTTAAAGCAACAATAAAATCTATATAAATGATTGAACCGCTTTAAACAGAAGAAGCAGAAGCTTCAGATAAACAATTTACAACTATTAAATTTTAAATAAATAAAATTATAAATAATAAATATTCAGCAAAATACTTCCGCATTATGGGTCTTTAATAATTTATTATTGTGTTTTTTCTTCTCAATGGAAAGGAGCTCGCAAAAGGAAGCGGCAAAAGAAAAGCCAGGCAGTCAGCCACTTACATAAATTACTCGTGAAATGCTTTAAAACACCAGCGGCAAAACAACACAACATTTTATTAAACCAAATGTGTGTAATTTACACACTCACACTAGCTCAACTATTTACCCTGCAGTTCTGGTGATTCTTTCCAATTTAGTTGATTACTACGATTTTAAAAACCATTGTATCTAGTATTTTTTAATAGTTTTCCGTGAAAAAAGTAAATTGGCTTTGATGACAAATGTATTTTAAGCTGCATTCATAAGGAGGGGGGTTGCTTTCATGTAACATAAAAACTGACAATAGTTTCAATAAATATTTACTGTTCACTGAATCAATCATTTAACTTTTTGCCCTTATACAAATATATACACATATACAGTCGTCGTAGAGGCTTGACTATTGAGTTCTCTGATGAGATACTTTCTATAACACCAATACGGCTATACCACCAATATTACTAATAATACCACAAGGGTAAGCTAACCACTTCCGGTTTAACGTTCAGCTTAAAACCGAGAATATTGTAATAATCTTACAGTGTGCTAGTAGGTAGTGTGCTAGTCCATCAGCCCGGGGTTGTGAGTTTGATTCCCAAAAAAGACTGAAATTTTTTACTACAAATTGACAGGAAGACCACGAAGGAGCTAGGATTTAATATGGGTGCCTACAAACGGTTAACTCCATTAATGGTGGTCACGGACTCCCGGGTATAATCTGGCTAAGTTAAAAATCGCGGTAAGACGATACTGTACTTGGAAAAAGGCTAACATAAAAAAGGCCACGACTACGGACAGACCTATATTATATGGAGATGCTGTGCCGACCTAGCCTTAAAGAAATATTAGCAATAAAGATAGACTCTGTGATGAGGAAGAATGTCGACATGTATCAGTCGTCAGTCTGAAATCACTACAGTCGAGAGTAAAAGGCTAGTGACAGCACAAGACTCAATGAAAGTAAGGTATTCGTAAATTTCCAGTCGGATACAAGAAATCATTGAGGAACGAAAGGACCCATGAAGTTAGTGGTCTGCTTCTGTATCCCCCCTACAAAAAATAATAAATACTGATCTTATAGCACCAATATTATAGCATCTATTTGACTATCGCCTTAATCGTGTATTTACTACTGGGGCCTGTAGTTAGTTTTATGTTCTAAGAGCAAAGTTGCACATACTACCATTGCGCGCAACAGTGTAAGAGAAGACATGCAAAAGCGCAATCCGTCTGCAGGACTATTTGTAAACGAAAGCCGGAAGACTAGTTTCCCTTCTAGAACAACACATACTTTAACAACACGACTTTCGTGTTGCATAGGAATTTATATGTTCCAATTCTCGATAGCAACCATTCGAACAACCAGACTTGGTAGCACGAAAAAGTCCCAAAGAGAAGAGAGCTGGTATCAGATATCATTTAAGCTAAGGTCTGACTTCTCCAGACTCGGCCTATGTGACATATATAGGAGTTTTTCGACATTGAAAAGTCACACAGGAAAATCGATTTATTCGCTATTTCGAATTAAATCCCAGAGGCTACTGTTACTCAATAGCAGAGACTTCAAGTTACTTATGGAATATTTTCCGCTCACTCATTGGGTAATGCAGAGTCTATAAATAAACTTTGGGTAAGACTGGGATCAGACTATGCAGGTTTTGTGAACTGCACGATAAGACATCAGAGTCATGCTCTGTGAGTGTCGCGCCCTCGAGTGCCTCTAAAGGATATGAATTATATCTCACTAAACAGTTTTATTAGCTTCATTCGAAGCCCTTAGGGTGCTGTAGCTCAACTGGTTAGTACGTTGACTACTAAAGCATGGTCACGAATTCTATACCCATTGAATTTTTCTGATATGAATTATTTTTCTTTTATAATAATACACATCACAGCGCCCTCCTTCTCCGGTATTACCACACACCACTAAACCGCCAGAGGCGCTGAAACACTGTTCTAAAAATAATCATTACTTGCAATTTCAGAGTTGCCGAAAATGGGGCTTTACTATTATACCAACCATCTGTCTTATCTACTCCTATCCCTTTCCATAGAAAGTAACACGATTAATATAGGCATCAATTGCCCGAGTGTTACTTCTGTTAAAAAAAAAATTAAGTAATAATAATAACGGACACTGATACGTAGCAGATCATGCGATGAGACCAGATTTTCGTTAAGAAGGGAACCTATGCCAAGTATAATGAATTAGAAATAAATTGATGACAGCCAAGTAGCAAGATATTTAAAAATCAATATGAAAAGAAAAATTTTTTTAGAAACAAAAAGTCTTGTAGATATTCGCCGAGTTACTATTCTGAGGTGAAACCCATACTCCTATACGGATGTGACACTTGGGTTTGTCCAAAACCGACATACGACGACTGCGAGTTTTCACTAACCGTTGCTTACGAAGGCTTATTCGATGTTTTTGGCCCAACACAATAACTAACGCTGAGCTGCTGCGTAGCACAAACCAGAAGAACAGCCCATAACAGAAGTCATTACTTGACACCGTTTGCTCCCCAGCTGGAGAATAGCGGAACACTATTCTGAAAACATGAGAAAATTTGCTTAAGGCCAGATAAGAGGAATTTAAAAACATAATCTTGACCGGCTGTTGGTAAGGACCCTGCTGAGACTCAAGTAATAAATGTGATCTATTGCACCAGTAGAAGGCTGTTGCCGCCAATGAAGCCAGTGAAGTTTAGCTAATTTTCAGTCCTTTTAACAAGAAGTAGATTAAGATTCAAAGACATGAATTGACTATGCTGAAATGTAATACCAGAGTCATGTTTCGTAAATCCATCTATATAAATAATATCAAATGTCGTTCTTTGGAAATCGCATCACTGAAGAAATGCTGCACCGATTTGCCCAATTTTTTTTTAAATCTTCATCATAACCCAATCCAACTTAGACTTTTGCGGAAAGAAAAATTTACCACGCCCAATTTTTAATAGCGAGATCTTTGAAATTTTGCACCAGTAGATAGTTAAGCGAAGCACAGGCTGTTTTTAGTGGGCGTGGTACCTCCCATACAAAGCGAAAAATTATTATCCTGTACCTAGTGAACTACAATAGGTAGAGAATTGAAACTTTCCACCAGCCACCCTCATACTAATGTGCATAGTCTAACAAAACTTACACTAGATTGGGACAGTGGGCATGGTAGCTCCTATACAAAGTGAAACATTATTACTGTGTACTTAGAGAATTAGGATATGTAGAGTCTTGAAAACTACCAAATTACAGACTGGATTAGGATAGTGAGAGTAATATGTTAATATGTAAAGTCTAGTAAAAAACAGATTAGATGGAAACAGTGGGCGTCGTACCTTGTATATAAACTGAAAATAGTTTTGTCGTGAGAACAGCGAGCGTTTTAGAGTTAAAGGTTAGCCATACATGTCTTCCTGGTGCTTATTGTATTTTTTGTGTTACCAGACAGAGGAGCTTGAAAACGGCAAAAACTGCGTTACGTAGATTCTAAACAGCAGTACTGCCATTGTACATCAAAAAAAACTCAATACACGAGAATTAATTTACATGAAAAAGCCTTTGACTTCTTTTGTTATGTTCCCACACACTCATTTTAAAACTGCAGGATATACGCTCACACCTACACACTAGCAGGGCCTCAAAACATGTATTCACACAAACATACAAAACGGTAAAAACAACACAAAGCAAAGAATGCAAGCAAAGCAAAACCGTCTTTGCCACAGGTTATTATTTTTGCATTGTGGTAATAGTTGTAGTGGTGTGTTGTTGTTGTTTTTCTTGTTATTAGTATTTATGCAGTGGTGTGAGTGTTTAATGCACACACAAAAGAAAAATATTCCTTTTAGTCAGGCTATAAGCTTATGGGTAAATTTGCTTTAACAAAAACACACGCCCGACTACATATTTTTAAACTTTTATAGCTGCTGACATTATCTGGACCATGAGTAGCTTTGTTGATATCCATGTTTGCCCGCTTCATCTTAAACCGCATTTCAAGCGGCAAACACTATCCTTGTTGTCTAGGTGACACAATTTTAAATTTACCGCTTTCGTTTGCTTGTGTTGAAGAGTATTTGGGTGGGTTGGTGCACCTTATGGAGATAAACATATACTAACGAGTGATTTTTTAAGAGCTTGAGAACTTTTTTTTAAAAAAAAACGCATAAAATTTGCAAAATCTCATCGGTTCTTTATTTGAAACGTTAGATTGGTCCATGACATTTACTTTTTGAAGATAATTTCATTTAAATGTTGACCGCGGCTGCGTCTTAGGTGGTCCATTCGGAAAGTCCAATTTTGGGCAACTTTTTCGAGCATTTCGGCCGGAATAGCCCGAATTTCTTCGGAAATGTTGTCTTCCAAAGCTGGAATAGTTGCTGGCTTATTTCTGTAGACTTTAGACTTGACGTAGCCCCACAAAAAATAGTCTAAAGGCGTCAAATCGCATGATCTTGGTGGCCAACTTACCGGTCCATTTCTTGAGATGAATTGTTCTCCGAAGTTTTCCCTCAAAATGGCCATAGAATCGCGAGCTGTGTGGCATGTAGCGCCATCTTGTTGAAACCACATGTCAACCAATTTCAGTTGTTCCATTTTTGGCAACAAAAAGTTTGTTAGCATCGAACGATAGCGATCGCCATTCACCGTAACGTTGCGTCCAACAGCATCTTTGAAAAAATACGGTCCAATGATTCCACCAGCGTACAAACCACACCAAACAGTGCATTTTTCGGAATGCATGGGCAGTTCTTGAACGGCTTCTGGTTGCTCTTCACTCCAAATGCGGCAATTTTGCTTATTTACGTAGCCATACAACCAGAAATGAGCCTCATCGCTGAACAAAATTTGTCACATTTGAACATTTCGAACCGAACACTGATTTTGGTAATAAAATTCAATGATTTGCAAGCGTTGCTCGTTAGTAAGTCTATTCATGATGAAATGTCAAAGCATACTGAGCATCTTTCTCTTTGGCACCATGTCTGAAATCTCACGTGATCTGTCAAATACTAATGCATGAAAATCCTAACCTCAAAAAAATCACCCATTACATTACGACTCTGAGTGTGTTAATATGTCGATGTGTTTGTGTGGGTTTTAAAATGTTTTCTCCACTTGTGATATGGATCGAGACAAAAGTGTACAATTTTAAAAATGCTTTATAGCAGTAAGTAGAGTGCATACGACTGCTGAAGCAAATAATGGAAATGAAACTATTAAAATGTGAATTGTTTTAAAAGCCAAGATTAAAACTAGAAAAAAGTTTTAAAATTCTTAATGATGCTGATTAACAAACTTTTTCATAACTTTTCAGAGTACAATTAAGCGTAAGACGGATGGGGTTCGAAGAATTGCTTGTATGAGTAAAGGTGTTGCAATGCGCACGGCTCTAACACAGGCAATTGAGGCAATGTTGGGATTGCTGCCTCTGGACTTATTCATTAGATCAACGGCTGCTCTTTCAGCTTTGCGTATGTAGAGCGGAGCGATACCATTTGACATATCTTTAGACCGAACATTGGGCATAAAAGTATTCTTGACCTAATTATGGAACACATGAGTAGAAAAAAAGTAGTCGAAAGACTGCATCGGACACTAATTGCGGAATATGTTATACACAATGAGTGTATTGAAAAATAAATGAGCATTTTTACTGATGATTCTTTTATAGACAGTAAAGCAGGAGCAGGTTTATGCTGAGCTGAGCTGAGCTAAACCTGTCCTGAAGTCTGCGTTTGGTAGAGTATGCTCCGTTTACTACGCAGAATAGCTTGGGTTGCTGCATGCTCCGGGAAATGGCCTAACATGAGCGATGGATGAACTTACTAAACCTAAAAATGTGAAGGGAGGCTACTTCATGTAGACAGGCTCAAATGGTGGTCAAAGAGCTCCTTGGCAGGAACACCAGTAAGGTGCTTAGGTATAATAGAAGTACCTTAATCATTGAGGACAGAAAGGCGTCGAAAAGGGACCCATTAAGAAAGTGGTCTGCAGTAATAATAATGCATATTAATTGAATGTTATCAAACGACATAAGATGTGTTCACTAAAAACGGTGCATTTGAAATCCGGACGGATTAAATTTTGTTTTTTATTTTCATTTCATTTATTTTCATATTGACAAGTAACTTAGATAAATTAGGACTTATATACGGGGTAAAAGAATTTTTTAAAGGGCCAATAATTAATTTTTCAATATCATTTCTAGCACAACCACAACACAAATTTCGCCAGATAACTTTTGAGAAGTGCGCTTTGGATTGTTTTTGTCGTTTTTAGTAAGTCTCTTAGCCATTCTGTGCATTCTTTTAGCCTCTTCTTAAGTTGAGGTGATTGGAGTGTAACTGCCAATCTCTTCGAACTCTTCTTCAATAACACACTGTGTAATGTTTTAAGTCATGGCAAAATAACCATATACGGACACCACTACGTGATAAAAGACCAAAAAAAAAGACCCCTGTATCCCAGTTTTGCCCAAAGTCCTCCAGGTTTTTTTTATGGGCTTTCAAAGATGTGGGGCCTCGATGTCATTTTTGCAAAAAAATGATCATTTCCTCAAGCTCATATTTTGCAAACCGTTTGAAATTTTGATATACTCTCTGAGGCAAAGTTGTAGCTCTTGTCATAAAGAACAAAAATTTGGTCTTTTATCACGTAGTGGTGTCCGTATATGTTTATTTTTTCCGTGTTGCACTGACTAATCATTCAGGGTGCATTGTCAGAAGTTCTGCTAATAGAATGGCTTAAAAAAGTCGAGCGAAGTCTGCAATCCTTTCGATTAATATAGTCTTACTTGATTGCGCTTATGGAGCTCTTTAACAATACTGGATTTTTATCAATTTTAATATGAATAAGATAAAACAGCCATTGGATGAATTATACTAGAATTTTGTCAAAAAGTACCTCAAAACCTCAAATATAGCACACTTTTTTCCGGTAAAAATATCTCATTTCGAAGAGAAAACAGAGATATAAACTCGAATAGCTATAACTTTACCTACTTTAATGACTTAAAGACACTTTATATTTTTATAAACTCAACAATATTAGAATTTTATATAAAACCAAAGTTGAAACATCCTGAGTAATTTAACCTCTACACAAAGTAAATATATAAAGCTGCAGATATGGCAGTGTGTCACGGGAACATCTATACAAAGTAAATATATAAACCGCTCTGTGAGTGGATTATTAAAACAAATGCATATACGAATGTATTGTCAGAAGGCTGACAACCTCACGCGCTGAGATAATTGCTGTGCCTGCCGTCGCACAGTGGGGATAAAAATTAATTTTGGAAATGTAAAAATTTAAGTACTCCGCTCGACAGACAACAAAATTCTGCATCGTATAGTGAATTTTCAACGCTTTTTCTAGAGATTTGTCGTTTCGGGACCGTGTTAGACTTTAAGCGATTTTGAGAGGTCTGCAATATACAGTGGATCAATAAAGTCTAGACACAACATGATTTTTAAAAGTGTTTCGCCAGTAACTTTGCATCTGCATCACTTGATAAAATTATTTTCATGCTATTTTCAAGATTGATAGGTTTATTGACCATTTAACACAAAAAATAATTCATATGTTATTATTTCTAATATACAATGGCTTTTAAACTAAAAAAAAAGGTAAGTTTATGTAAAAAAAGTTTAGGCACACATGTGAAAATTTTCGGTATATTCGGGGTTTTTGCATGTCTATAGTTGCATGTATATAATTGCTTGCATATGATATATTCTTGAAAGTTTTTGATAATTCTGTTCTTATGGTGTTCGTTTGTTTATAGGAATTAAAGATTTGAAAGAAATTACAAAAATATGGTTTATGTATAAAGTAGCCTTTGGCGAGCTGAGGGAGACGTTTGCTGATGCGGCTGGTTTGGTGGTGGTGGGGGCGGAGAAGGTGGTGAACGCAAAGGTATTGATGGTTGTACAAATCGTACACGTTCTGAATCTGTGGCAGCTGTATTAGAGGGAAGAGCTGCCGCTGTTGAGCCCGCATTAAAAGCAGACGTAAATGCAGTAGCGGCTCAAAGGGTGTGATAATTACGCTCATTGCGGGCTTTGTAAAATTTGTAAGCAACTAATCCGATAGCTAACAAACCTAAAGTCAAAACAATGCCTCCAATAAACGATGGTCCATCAAAATGTCCGCATGGTGGAACAGGACCTGGCTTTGGTGATGGTGAAGGAGCTACAGTTGTAGTGTTAGGAGTTATCGTTGTTGTGTCTGGAGCTTTAGTAGTAGTAGTAGGAGTAGTTGTATCGGGGGCCTTAGTACTAGTAGTTGTGTCGGGAGCCTTAGTAGTAGTAGTAGGAGTAGTAGTATCCGGGGCCTTAGTAGAAGTTGTGTCGGGAACTTTAGTAGTAGTAGGAGTAGTTGTATCGGGGGCCTTAGTACTTGTAGTATTTGGAACTTTTGTGGTTGTAGAAGTTGATGTGCTAGGCTCCGTTGTTGTGAAATTATTAGTAGTTGTTTCAGAAGGTGCTACTGTTGTTTCATTTTTTGAGGGTGATTTATCAGTCACCGTTATTGTTTTGTCATCTGCTTTGACTGCATCTAAATTTGAAAAATGTGTATAATTATTCACTTATAATTTAAAAATAATATATTAACAAAAGTGCAAATGAGAGTGTATGCTAATACCTAGTAAAATATACATCTGGTTCAGTTTTTTACAATAATTTGTTTCTGTGTTTTTACGAAGAAAGTGTGGTTAATTACCTAAGACCATAGATTAAGCACCTTATTTATTTAAATATTGTGGGGCGCTGCACCCTTCGTTTCCGAGCTCGAATCTATTTTGGCCGATTTGCATTGTTTGGAATCCCTTAATTTAGCATATCTATTCATGTACATGAAATATTTTTTGAAAATTTTTTGGTGGTGCAGATATATATTTCATTTTCACGTGAAAATAGAGAAAAAGTAGTGAAATTTTATTTTTGAAACCGTTATATTTTAAACGCTTTTTACAGAACTCTACAATAATTTTACAATTTAAAATAAATTTTAGAAGTTTATATGTTGGTTCTGCAAACTTGACAGCAATTGTTATTTTTAATAGCGGGATATTTAATACACTATTTACGGAGCTACAATTTTTTTTTGAATTTTATATAAAGTGACAGGTAGAACGCAAGGATATTCTGCTTTGATTTGTATTAAAGGACTTTATAGAAAGCAATACATATAGAGGTAGCCAATAGGCCTACATGGTGCCCACTGGTAACCAGGAGCAGTTTAACGGCACATGGGGGATCAATATGAGGAAATTTTTTATGGATTTTTTTTTTATTTAATCTAACAGGACAGACAGGATATATATAAAAAAAAATTTTCATTAAAATTTAAAAAAAAATTTGAAAACCAAAATTTTAAATATTTACAAAACATTTCAGACATTTTTACAGAAAATTTTTCGAAATATATTTTTAAGAAATTTTCCAAAAAAATTCCCGAATAAAATTTTACAAAAAGTTTTAAAAAAATATATTTACAAAAAATGTTTGCAAACAAATTTTGAAATATTAAAAAATCAATATTTCTATGAAAATTATGAGTGTAATAAAACATACAGTCTGTCAAGGATTTGTTTTTACATAGTGAAAAAAGTTTTGGTTTTGACTTTTATGATAGAAAATGTTGTTTCCTTTTTTTATTTTTATTATTTTTTTTTATTAAATTAATTGTATCTACAATGTAAACTTACGAATAACATCAAAAAAGAAAACACAGAAAAAATAAGGATAAAAACAAGATTAAAACAGAAACACATAAGATAAGATAAGTTAAAAAATTTTCAACTGGATAAATAAGTCAGAGCTCTGAGCAGGGGTATACAGTACTTTGCCGCAGTTTTATAAAATCACTTCCTTACCAGAAGAGCCTTATGTTTGGGATCATTATCCTGATAAAACTTGAAATTCGGCTTTCTATCAGTATAAATTCTATATTTATTGACCATGGAAATTAGATGATCAGTTAATATATTCAAGTACAGATTTGCAACCATTCTGTGCACAATAAAACAAATTACTCTAATTCCCTTACTAGATATGGACCTTCAAATTATTACAGTAAGTTTTCCAAAATTTACTACTGGAATTATGTTCCGACTTTCTAAAGCTTTTAGGGGTTTTCCCCAAACTCTATTGGGCCCACCATTATACAAATGAAACATTTTGATCTCTTTGTGAAATATAAAGACATCCTTGTAGTAGACAGGTTTGGAAATATGCGTTATAGCAAGGAACAATCGCCTTTTTTGTGTTGCATTGTAAGGAATGGTTTCTTTCGAGCTACATTCGATAAATACTGAAAGACTTGCCTTACCATTTCGTCGGAAACTGTCCCGCTACATTCTTCTCTTAGTTAACTTATCGAGTTAACCAATCGAGAGATTATAATAAACCAGTTGGATCAGATTAATCGATGTTATTTTACTAGGCATTTTAAATTCTCGTTAATTTTCCGTTTTTAACACGTTTTTTTAGGAAATCTAAATACAATTTTCATGAAAACATATCATTGGTCACTCGACTTTCGAAAAAAAAATATGGTTGACCAATACAAATTAACAGTAATATAAAAATAACGATAAGTACGAAAATTGTAAAAACAATTTCTTGACAACTCAAATTTGTTGTTTCTTCTGTTTTTCTTCCTTTTCTTAATTATAAATTTTTCTATTTTTATGGTGTTTTTTGTTAGTTAATATATAGATAAAATGGAATTGAAAACATTAATTTAAACATTAAAAAGACAAAAACAAAGCATTTTTTATTATGCAAAAAGAATGCCTTAACAGACTGTACATATTTTTAATATTAAGAGTATACATACATATGTATGTACATATATAGAGTAACATATTTTTTTTAAATGCGTTTGATTCTTAAATAGATGAGATCTCTGTTTTAAATCCTAGATGCATTTAACAAACAGACATCAGGATACCGACTACAAGTTGTCAAAAATAAAATACACAAATAATTTGAAGCTAGCAAAGCTACATTGCTACACGACCACCGTTGTGGCTGTAGTCCAATTAGGCTAATTTCTATTTTTGTATGCGACAATTTAATTTAATTCAACAAAAGAAAATATCATATATGTACATACAGTGGATCAATAAAGTCTAGGCACAACATGATTTTTAAAAGTGTTTCGTCAGTAACTTTGCATCTGCATAACTTGATAAAATTATTTTCATGCTATTTTGAAGATTGATAGGTTTATTGACCATTTAACACGAAAAATAATTCATATCTTATTATTTCTAATATACAATGGCTTTTAAACTAAAAAATAAGGTAAGTCTATGTAAAAAAAGTTTAGGCACACATGTGAAAATTTTCTAGTATTTGGTTGAACCTCCTTTAGCTTGGATAATTGCTTCTAAACGTCTACTCACACTTCTTACTAGGTTAGATGTTTCATCAGGAGTAATTTTTTCCCATTCTAAGCGAAGTGCCGCTTTAAGTGATTCTTAGGATGTAATAGGATGTTTCCGTATTTTTTTCTCTAGTAAGTGCCAAATATGCTCTATAGGATTCGTGTCTGGCGATTGCGGAGGGGTTTTTAACTATTTGCTGTGGTATATAAGCCATTCCTGCACAAGATTTGAAGAATGTTTTGGGTCATTATCTTGTTGGAACAAGAATTTCCCATTTAAGCCCAGCTTCGCAACACTTGGAGATAAGTTTTCTTTTAAAATATTTAAATAAGAGTGCTTGTCCATTTTGTCGTCTATAAAGACAAGATTTCCCACTCCAGATGCCGCCATACATCCCCAAACCATAACATTGCCACCACCGTGCTTCACAGTCTTAATAATATTATTTTCTTGAAGCTCTTTGTTTGCTTTTCGCCAAATTTTTTGTGGACCATCTGAACCAAAAATGTTAAACTTTAATTCATCACTAAATATCACACTGTTCCAGAAGGCTTCAGGGTGATTAATGTAGAGTTTTGCGAACTCTAACCGCTTTTTCTTGTTTATGTCTGAAAGACAAGGTTTGCGACGGGGAACTCTTCGATGATATCCAGCTCTGTGCAGCGTATTTCTTAATGTTTGTGGATTAAGGTCTTCACCAAAACTTTTCTTCATTTCCCGACACAATTCTACAGCTGAAATCTTTGGATTTTGAGCCACTGCAGCAACAATGATACGCTCCTGACGAGATGTAAATTTTTTTGGACGTCCTCTTCTCCTCTCACGCTCTAATTTGTTGGTTTTTTCATAATGCTTTATGATGTTTCTTACACTGGTATAGGGCCTCTGTAAAATCACACCAATTTCGCGATAGGATTTTCCCTGTGCATTAAGATTTATTATAAATTTACGGACATCTACGGAAATTTCTGAACGATTGCTCATTTTGCTGTTTTCGTCACGAATTAAATACCAAGAATATTTTTTACATTTAAAACTCTCGCTTACTGAGGATTTAACATGAGCATAAACATGAGTTGAAATAAAAAAGTGAAAATTTACCGTTATACAAGGGATTAAAGGGCATTAATGCAGTACGTGCCTAAACATTTTTTAGATAGACATACCTTGCTTTTTAGTTTTTAAAGCGTTGTATATTAGAAACAATAAGATATAAATTATTTTTTGTTTTAAATGGTCAATATAACTCAATCTTTCAAACGATATCAAAATTATTTTATTAAGTGAACCAGATGCAAAGTTATTAACAGAACACTCTTGAAAATCATGATGTGCCTAAACTTTATTGATCCACTGTATATATTTTTGTTTCTAAACGAATAAAGATTTTGCTATTTATATAAATTTTTAGGAAAATTATTTTATGTTTTTATGATAAAAAAAATTTGTTCGAAATTAAAAAAGTATTTTTGTTTTGTCAAAAAAAAAAGTGAAAAGGTTTTTGAGAGTGAGGGCCATCGCGATCCAAAAACTGCAATATATCACTATAAAAATTATGATCTCTACCTTTATACTATATTTGAAAAAAAAAACGTTTCGCGTTTTTGCGCCATTTTTTTTTTTTTTTTAAATTTTTAAAAAAATTAATTTTTCTGTTTTTGCTCATTTTGCATGGGTAGATACGAGTAAGAAACCTTTCTGTCGGCCGTAAAATGTTTTTGGTTTCTAAGTTGTTTTAAATAAATTAATTGTTAATATTTTAAATAAAATTTATTGTAAATTATTTGTTACCTATACAAATATTAAACTATAATTTTCTGCCTGCCTGTCTGTCTGTTTGTGTTCGCATCACGTAAAAACTACTGGATGAATTATAATAAAATTTTATGAAGAGTTACCTTAGTATCGTGGTTCAAATATAGGATATTTTTTTCCCATAAAAATATCTCATTAACAAATTAGCTAAATTAAATACTAAAAAGTAATAAATTGCAAAAAATTACTTTTATAAATATTAGTTTCTGCGACTTAAAAATAAATATTTTTGAAAATTAAATTCACATGGACGTTTGGAGGGGTGTGATTGGAGGGATATTTCCCGCTGCCCATAAAAACTTAAACATTTTGTTTTTATGGTGTTAAGGCTTATGTAATCCATTTCTTTTAATAATTACATTATTTTCCCAAATAATATTTTATGTCACCGCCACCAAAAGGAAATTGCATTTTAGTATCTTCATAGTCCAAGTTTAGGTTTTTGAACATTAGCTGACTATAAAAGATGCATTTGCTAAACAAAAGCAAAAAATAAATTTATTTAATAGAGGTAGGATTAGTTCTTCTAAGGGGAACTTTTTTCTCCTTTGTCCGATTTTTCTTATTTTATAGCTTTAACAGCCTATAACCATAAGAGATTTTTCACACAAGTTTCATTAATCTAGAGACACTCAGTAAATATTTAGAGCCAATATAAAAAAAGTAATGTCCGGCTAGATTGGCAAAATACCTCTATGTGCGTCGCTTAAAATCTTACCGGTGTGTATAGCAACCGGCTAAAAGACCATTCCAATGGCATTTTAACTCAAAACATAGTGAGTTTTTAATCTAAAAATCGTTAAACCGATTTCTGGTTTCGAACACTCTAATATTGAGTCCATCAAGCCTAATTTTTTTTTTAAACGTCCAATAATTTTCCATTTGAAGATATAAAACCAATTAAAGAATTTAATGGATTAAAATGTTTAATTAAAATGTCAATATTATTGTCTTTGTAACTTTTCGTGATTTTTTTTTTTTTTTTTTTACATCAACATATTTAATAGTTATAGTTTCACATTTACAAGCTTCAGCTCAGCTACTTCACTTCACTTTACTACACGACATCAACATTAACATCAACATCCACATCCATAGCTAAAGTAGGTGCCATAAATGTCTGTTCTTAATTTGATTTTATCATTAGTTTTTCAACAGTTACTTATTTGCATTAAACATTCTCTGTCATTTTCTTTATTATACTTCAATCTAAAATATTTTTATCTCTCATCCTTCTGTTCTTCTTTTCAGTGATTTTCGCTTTAATAGTTTTGAGGAAATACCTGCAAATGCATTCGAAGGATTAATGCAGGTTACAACGTTGTTTCTAAATGAAAATGAGATTTCCTACATACAGGAAGGAGCTTTTGATGATTTAGTCTCATTGCGGTTTTTATATCTGAACTATAATCGCATTAGTAAGTTGCCAAAGACCATCTTTCAAAAACTACAACAACTGGAAGGAATGTAAGTAAAATTATTCATAAAACAACCACAACAACAACAATTCCAGTAATGAGTATTAAGTTGAATTAAACGGACTTTTATTGGAAAAGTACATCCATATATTTTCACAAAAAAAAAAGAAATAATTCTTTTTGCTAACAAGTGTAATTTGCAGTTTTCATTGTCCTGCATAATTGCTGCAACAAAGATTAAAAAGTGAAAAGCAAATGTAGATTGTGATTGGAAATTCACAACTTCTAATAAAAGCACGTTTTCATTACAATGATTTTTCATCAATATTGTTGTATGTTCTTTTCTTTTCAATTCAATTCATTTCTTTTTTATTTCATTTCATTTCCTAATTTTGTTTTACTTCCCAAAAATAAAAACAAAAAATCTCAGATACCTGGAGAACAATAACATTTGGCAAATCGAAGCAGACACATTTAGCAATCTACCACGTCTAAGTCGCATGTAAGTAAAACAATACTTAGCAAACAAACATGTTACACGGTATGTACGACTGTATGGACAGACTGTAATTGAATACTGCAGCAGAAGGATTGAATATCGCATTCAAACATATAAAATTGTTCGTATCATGAAAGAAAATTTGAGTTTTTTAAGTTTTAAGAACTTTGTAAAGCTTAAACCCGATTAGACATGACAATATCAGGGTGGTCATTGAATTTTTGTAATTGAATACTGCAGCAGAATGATTGAATATCGCATTCAAACATATAAAATTGTTCGTATCTTGAAAGAAAATTTGAGTTTTTTAAGTTTTAAGAACTTTGTAAAGCTTAAACCCGATTAGACATGACAATATCAGGGTGGTCATTGAATTTTTGGTTTTAAGTACAGGGTGGAACAAATGTTTTATTATAATGTAAACAATATTATTTATTTATATAATATATAGCTATCCCCAGTGCTCTTCGCTACTCCCATATGCAAAATATCAAATAAACACTTTCAATTAAAGGTTTGGCCAAGCTTAATCTCGAAAAAGCACGTTTTTCTCCGAGATGCCAATGTCAAAGTTGGAGAGTGTCACCATTTCACTTATAATAACAATTACTTTGTATGCAGAAAACAGGGCAACCGCACTCCCCCACCCTTCCTAATCGGCAAGCTTATCACGTTATTTTTAGAGTACAAAATTTTAACTCTCTACGGCCCATTATTATAACTTGCCACTGCTAAAGTTAGGATTTTATCGGAGAGATAAATAATTTTTCGTTCTAATAGTTGAAGACTATTTTTAGCTTTCTTATAATAACGAAAAACTACCTATAGCTCCGATAAAATCCTTACTTTAGCTATTGGCAACTTATAATAATGGGCCTACCTATTATAGTTCGATAGGTTCACGACAATAACACAGGTCTACAAAATTAAACTTTTTGACACATGTTTTTATTTTGTAAACAGATTTTATATAATTTTAGTAGGCTGATTTCAAAAATTCTATGCATTTATTATATTAAAGGAAAAAAACGATATTTCTAAAAAAAATTTGTTTATTGAGTAAAAAGGTGGGATACAAAAAGTGGAAAAAATACTTCACTCGGTCTTTTTTATGTGAAATATTCGTCTTTTTGGCAGAAATCTGCGTTGTCCGGACATTTGGCTGTGTTTTTAAGGGCATATCCCTTTCTAACATGCAATTACTATATTATTGCAAGCAGGTTTAAGACTTATTCTAGAGGACCGGTGTATTTGCTCGACTATTCCACTATAATGGAAGTTTTGTATAACCCCCTTGTTGTCCAATTAGCTAGCATCTCACTTTTAAGGTCACCACAAAGCCGATGTTCTTTGTAGTTTATTTTTTTATTTTTAAGTTCTAAATTTTCATACGTTTGCTTGAACTATACCGAATGGGCAACGGGAACCGGCAATAAAACGCCTTTTAAACTACGCTTACTTGAGTCAATAAATAAGCAGCATTTTTCTTTTACAAACGGCACATTTCCTAATTTTAAAATTAAATCAGGAATATTGTTGCAGTACGCTAGCCGAAACTAGCAAAAGCATGATGTGATGCCAGATGCCATTGAATACTTCTGGAGGCAAACAATTCGGATGCATTCTTTGGTAGGTGAAAATCTCTATTGAAATCATTTATTTCGCTCTGGTTAAACACTTCGAGCTCTCTGAAATCTGGTGTGAAGTCTGAGTCATCTGGCTCGGGCGATATGACGTTTTCTAATGCTTTTGTAGCGGTAGGTATCGGTTTATCTGATATATACATTTACTACGACATAACTACCACATATATAATAAAAGTTATTCGGATTGTTCACACAACGTCTTCCTTCCTACCCCCGGGGGTTCCAAATGTCACTGCAGGAATATGGCAAATGCTTTGACGCGGTCCACTCGGGGAAAATAGGGGCACCAGACGCTAGGGTTCCTAGAGCCTAAATCTGGAAGAAAAGGTCTGTGAGTAAAATCACGGGTTCTCTTCGAGGCCCGACCAGTGCCCAAAGGACTGGTACCACGGGAATTGGTGGCCCCACAGAGAGCCTATCCTATCTGTGACCGGTTATTGGTGAGGTCCCCTTCGGAGGTACACGTGGTGGCTGTGGTTTAAGATCGATTAAGTATGTAAGGTGCAAGGTCGATCAAGTGTGCTGTTGCACTCTCAACAGACGGAGTTTGGATAGTCTCCAAACCCCTAAGCAAGAGTTTATAATATAGGCTTGCCTTGGAAATAGCTACTCATTGTGACTGTATCACACACAAAAAGCGATTGGTGGCAATCGTAAAGTGTTGTGATACTACACAATGGGGGCGCTAGTCTACGCCTAAGTTTCACTCGGTGGTAAGACCACCGTGAGGTTAGGCCGAGTATGGCAGGTACTCACGTTAATCTTGTTCCACTAATGTCTTCTTTCCATATTTATAAGTACGTTCTAAAACACTAAAAATGCGCAACAATGAAGACAACCCCGTGCGGATACAGTAGCACGACGAATAATACAACCAAACTGCACATAAGCAGGGTTCAACGTTGTATTGACGCTTCTGCGCCGACTCCGTAGCTTTGCTGAGAAATTTAATATTAACCAGTGTTGACAAAACACATTTAATTTCATGCAAATCAATTCTTTACAATGAATTGATGACCTTGCCTAACGTGGAACAAACATATTCATGTCATAAGTACGTATATTAATAAAATAACATTTTCAAGATATAGAGCGCTATAAAAGAAAATTTACGCAATACGATTTTTTGTAATAAGGGCCCACAAACATATACAAATTAGCAAATAGCTTTTAAACATCAAAATCATTGTAGACCTGTGTAGTTTTTGACTTTTAACACAGAAAAAATTTCTTGCACCAATTAAAGGTTTTATATAATAATAGATTTATTATATTATAAGAGAGTTACTTGCAAAAAATTTCAGGGTCTTACCTATTGCAGTACCCAAGTAACGCTTTAATAAATATCTATTTACTTTGTATGGGAAGTGCCACGCCAACTTGAACTATTCAAACGATACATATTCTATTTTACCCGTCGTAATAAACTGTGAAAATTCAAGGTAGATCGGTCCAACGGTGTAGGCAGCTACAACTTTCCAACAAACAAACCAACAGATATATATATATATATATATAAAAGGGTGTTTTATATAGAGGACAAGATGGCGACCGATTTAACAGCTGACAAGTGATTTATTCTCAGTTTGGTTTGGCAATTCCTCACGAATAGAACGCCTGAACAACGCTTGCAAATAGTCCAAAACGAGATTACGTTGTTCCCGATTTTCATAAGCGAATTTTGTTTAGCGATGAAGCGCACTTCTGGTTGAATGGCTACGTCAACAAACAAAACTGCCGCATTTGGAGTGAAGGTAATCCTCTAGTGTATGTCGAAACACCGTTACATCCAGAAAAACTAACTGTTTGGCGCGCTTTATGGGTTGGTGGAATCATTGGTCCGTCTTTTTTCAAAAACGATGGTGGCCAAAACGTTAGAGTCAATGGTGATCGGTATAGAGCTATGATTACTAACTTTTTCATTCCTGAATTGAATAACCATGATGTCCAGGAGATGAGGTTTCAACAAGACGACGCAACATGTCACACAGCTCGTGCCACAATAGATTTATTGAAAGACACGTTTGGTGACCGCCTAATTTCACGTTTTGGACCTGTGAATTGGCCTCCAAGATCTTGTGATTTAACACCGCTTGACTACTTTCTGTGGGGCTATGGAAAGTCATTGGTCTATGCGGATAAGCCTCAAACGCTTGACCATTTGGAAGACAACATTCGCCGTGTTATTGCCGATATACGGCCACAAGTGTTGGAAAAAGTAATCAAAAATTGGACGTCCAGATTGGACTACATCCGCGCCAGTCGTGGCGGTCATATGCCAGAAATCATATTTAAAATGTAACGCCACAAGATTACTTTCGGATAAATAAAATTCATGTCAATCGAATAATCCGTCGTTGTTTTATTGCAACTTAAAGTTCTATACCTCTATAAAAAACACCCTTTACAAACTTAAATCACTATGATGACAAGTACATATGTAATAAAGTACTGCATAAGCACAAAAAACGAAACTCATAAGATGCTCATTATAATATTTCATTGAATTCATGTCGGTTCATTGCAGCAGCGAAGATCAGCGAGCTAAGTGCGATAATCTTGCAGAGTTTCCATAAGCAAGATTAAATAAGTGTGAGTAAATGTTAAACATAATAACAATGAACTTGGCAAGTTCAAGCAGTTTTATGCTTTGAGTGAAACACGAACACAGCTCGATAGCTAACAATATTAAATATTCATTTCTTGAGAATTACAAAAAACCACTAAAGCAAGCAAAACGTACTAAGCCCTATCCAAAAGTTCTACACAGGAACTTAACAAAACACACAGAGTGTTTCAAATATAAGTCGAGTAAAATGGGTGGTCACTATTATAGAAAGTTCGTTTTACTCGGTCAGCTCATTGCGTTTATGATACGAACTCACTAATAGTTGGTTGAGTAGGCATGTGTACACTAAGCAAGTTGGTATTCGATTATGACCATAGGCTCACGAGATCATGAGCACAATCATTACTTGCAGCTGTTTAATATATAAGATTCAGCACGATTAAATAGAACACTGTTACTTGTTTATATTAACAAAAGATTGTGACTTAGCATCCGATGTCACCTAAGAAGACTAGCTAATTTTTCTAGGCAAGTTGGCCAAAAAAACAACGAAAAAATTCTACCAATCGGACTAACAAAATTAGCAATACTAAAAAATATCTACGTCTAAAATTATATATATTTTTTTGTGTATTTTTTATAACTTTAATTATGTAATTCTTGATATTAACCCCTTTCATTCCTTTTATTTTTGCAACATTTAGCTTTCTCTCCAATAACAAACTGACTAATCTGCCACCAGATGTATTTACTCGATTGCCAAGCTTGAAACGCCTACGTCTGGATGGGAATCCTATCGATTGTAATTGTGGTATTTACTCGTTATGGCGCCACTATCAACAGCTTCCCCAACGACAACTCATCACCATTCTCCTGACATGTCAAACGCCAACAGTTTTGTTTCGCAAAGGATTTGCGGGTCTACAAGAGAATCATTTTCATTGCAGTAAGTGATAGTAATAAAACTATATACGTAACAACTACATAGAAAAACTATTTCTAGTTATGTAGTAAGCGTTTTTATGCATGTGTGTGTGTATATGTGTGTGTAAATCTATGCATGTTTATATTTATATATGTGTTCATGTGTGCTGTATTGTGAGTGTAAACAGTTGAAAATCCAATTTAAACTGTGGGAAATTACTGAAGAATAACTGATTGTCAAGACTGTCTATATCTAGCTATTCGTAGTACGAGTTTTATATCTGGCATATGGTTATTGTTTCCTATATTTTTGTTATATTTATTTAACTATTACTTTCAGTTATTTTTAATTTTATTTTCCTTTAAAGAAAGTCCTTAGATGAATATTTTTAACTTTAAATTCTGTGAAAGGATAAATGATGTGTAACTATATAAAGGATATCAGATGGGAAAAATGTTGTTTTGGACTTTGCTTATAGTTTGTTTGTTGTCCTTAAAGTGTTTATTTGTGTACTTTGAGATTGCTATGAAATAAAATTAATTTATATTCAAAAGTTATTTCGAATTAAAATTTAATATTACTAATCTTCGTATCTGTGCTAAATTATTATTTGAAAAAGAAAATAGCTTTCTGTGATTTTTATTATTGTTATTATTTTTGTAGGAATTTATTTAAAACTACGAATTACTTAATTAACCATGACAGTTTTCAATAAAAATTCAAATTATTTGTTGAGGGAAAAGCTAGTTTCTATAAGTATAAAATAAGTAGTTTTAATTTATATTTGATTTGTTCAAATAAATCTCTTATTGATAAGCATACCATCGCTGGCTTAATCGAAAGTGGGCCTGTTACCTCACATATAAAGTGAAACTTTTTTATTTATATTCCTTGACTCCGTGAATCTAAATATAATTTTTAAAAAAATTCTATCTCTAACAGTATTTTTTAGCTATAATACAGGAAAATATGGCTTTTTTGCATATTCGCTCGAGGCTGAAATATATTCTAGTTTCAGTTCTATAAGCCCTAGGAAGTTGAATAACAGCTCAATTTTAAAAAGGATTTGATACCATTTAGGAAAAAAAATTTTTTTAGTTAAATTTTTTTTTAATTTTTTAAAAAATTTTTTTTTAATTAAAATTTAAAAAAAGAATTTTTTTCAAATTAAAATTTTTTTTAATGTTTTTATACCTTTTACCACAGGTAGAAAGAGTATACGAGTATATATGAGTTTGTCATTCCGTGTGTAATTTATACAATATTCATTTCCGACCCCATAAAGTATATTTATTCTGAATCCTTATAAGGGTGTTTTTTATAGAGGTATCGAACTTTAAATTGCAATAAAACAACGATGGATTATTCGATTGACATGAATTTTATTTATCCGAAAGATAATCTTGTGTCATTACAATTATAATTATTTTACTTCGCCGGCGATTTAGTGCTATGTGGTAATACCGGCAAAGGAGGGCGCTGTGATATGCATTATTATGAAGAAAAATTAATACATATCAGAAAAATTGATGTTGCCACGGCTGAGATTTGAACTCATGACCATTGCTTAGTAGTCAACGTGCTAACCACTTAAGCTACAGCACCCTCAATATCGGCAATAACACGGCGAATGTTGTCTTCCAAATGGTCAAGCGTTTGTGGCTTATCCGCATAGACCAATGACTTTACATAGCCCCACAAAAAGTAGTCTAACGGTGTTAAATCACAAGATCTTGGAGGCCAATTCACAGGTCCAAAATGTGAAATTAGGCGGTCACCAAACGTGTCTTTCAATAAATCTATTGTTGCACGAGCTGTGTGACATGTTGCACCGTCTTGTTGAAACCTCATCTCCTGGACATCATGGTTATTCAATTCAAGAATGAAAAAGTTAGTAATCATGGCTCTATACCGATCACCATTGACTGTAACGTTCTGGCCACCATCGTTTTTGAAAAAGTACGGACCAATGATTCCACTAGCCCATAAAGCGCACCAAACAGTCAGTTTTTCTGGATGTAACGGTGTTTCGACATACACTTGAGGATTACCTTCACTCGAAATGATGCAGTTTTATTTGTTGACGTAGCCATTCAGTGCGCTTCATCGCTAAACAAAATTCGCTTATGAAAATCGGGAACAACGGTAATCTCGTTTTGGGTCCATTCGACGAATCTACGCCTTACTGTTCCGGCGTTGGTCTATTCATGATGAATTGCCAAACCAAACTGAGAGTAAATCACTTGACAGCTGTTAAATCGGTCGCCATCTTGAAAAGTAATGCCAACTTAAAGTTCTATACCTCTATAAAAAACACCCTTTACATAGAAAAGTAGATTAAGCTATGTCCGTCTGTCCGCGTTCGGGATGAAATCGAATTCGCCTAGGCACCAGAAAACGTACAACAAATTTAAACACACCAATCTATGAAGCACAGTTTTTAAAATTTTGAAGTTGCAATTCAGCCCCAATGGTCCAAATATTCTAGCGCTATGGTAAAAAACGGCGAGCGGCTCGTATTTTCTATAAATGTACGTATGTTTCTCACACCTTTCAGTTGTTTTCTGTACTTTATTATTGTTTTTTGAAAACCGAAAATTCGGGGAAAAAAACTCTTGATTATCATAAAATCAGAATTTTACCAAACAATCAAAATTTCACTCAAAAATCATATTTTCATCAAATTTTCACCTAAAAGTTTAAATTTTCCTCTAATTTTTTTTTTTTTTTTTTTTAACCAAAGCTTCAAATTTATTAAAAAAAACCAAAAAAAAACTAAAAAATCTCAATAATTAAAAAGTTCTACAAGCATATTACTTAGGATCAAGTTTCATTAAAAATTCACATTTCACGCCAAAATTGCCAAAAAAGAATATAAATTTTACCAACAACTTTTTATACTGATCAAAAATCACATACAGATGAAATTTGAGTTCAAGCCTAAGTTCGTGTTGTTCTCTATAAGAAAAAACATTGAAATTAGAAATTAGATGATTAATATTAAAGAAAAATTGGGAAAATTAAATTTTAAACAACAGCAGAATGGAATGCATTTTCTAGACAGCATTTGGATAAAAAATTCAAATTTTATTAAAAACCGAAAATTCACACAAAAAAACTAAAACTATTAATAATTAAAAATTTCTCATAAAATTCCAAGTTTCATCAAAAATTACATTTATAACAAACAGTACACATTATTACACGTCAAGTGTCTACCTATTACTGTTCAAGAGATAGATGCCTGTGATAGACGGACACATATTTGGCTCTACCTTTTTAAAAGTTACCTTGATTTCCTATGTAAAAATTCCATTAAACTGATTTACAAATTTTCAAATATTGAATCGCTTCTTTCATTTGTCCATGTCTGACCATTAAAATTTAAATCTAAATTCTCGAGAAATTACGCAAAAAACTGAAGTCGAAGCAGACCGATTCCTTTTCGAATCATTTTCGTCCTTAATGATTATAAGCAAACAATTTATCATTATGGCAACCTTACTTTCATTGACTCACGTGCTACTATAAGCCTTTACTGTTGACTTTAACCGTCGAACAAATACTCCAAGTATTTTGGCAATCTATTGAGTAATCCTAGGTCAATCAAACTTAGCAGAAAAATGTCTTATGGACATAGGCTGTTAAGGCTTGAAAATAAAAAAATTGGACCGTAGAGAAAAAGTTCCCCTTAGAAGAACTAATCCTACCTCTGACAAATACAATTTTTTTTTAAAGATTTTTTCACACTTTGGTTTAGCAAATGCAACTTTTAAGGTCAACAAATTTTTAAAAACCTAAACTTAGACCCAGGAGATTCTAAAATAACATTTCCGCCCTGCCTTTTGTGTTCAGTGACATAAAAAATTTTTTGATAAAATAATGTAATTATTAAAAGAACATTAAAAGAACATCAGAAGGTGATTCAAAGCATGTGGCAACCCAAGCAGTGCTGCTAATAAACGGAGACATACTCCCCAAACGCAGACTGCAGGACAGGTTCAGCTCAGCTGAGTATACACCTGATCCTGCTCTACCGTCCATCAATGAACCATCAGTAAAAATGCTGATGTCTTTCCCCATACAATCGCTGTGTAAAGCGCCTTTTGCATGTGAGTGTCCAATAAAATCTTTCGTTTATTTTTCTTATGCTCATGTGTTCCATCGGCATTTGAGCTTCCCTAACCTCCTTACTAACTAGGTCCAGAATACTATCATGCCCAATGTTCTTCCAAAGCTATTCCAAATCAAATTGCTCCTTAAGTCACACTAAATATAAAATATTTTTATTTTATATTATTACTTTGATAACAAAAAACTTCTACTTCTAGCAATTTAATTTGAATTTATGACCGTCACTCACGTCTTTATTTATCCTTTTCTTTTCTTCTCTTCTCTTCTCTTCATTTCCTATTTATTTTTTTAGAAAAACCTGAAATAATGAAGGCACCACATGACATGCATTTAACAACAGGTGAGACGGTTGAATTGCCTTGTCGTATGATGGGCGATCCAGAGCCAGAAATAATTTGGATGCAAAACACAAATGAAGTTTCGGCCGACTATTCGCCCAAAATGCAAATATTGTCCTCAGGCACGCTCAAAATAAATGCGGTTGACTCAAATGATATTGGTATTTATGAGTGCATTGGACGAAATGAAGTTGGTGAGACACGTACGCAGCCCATACGTTTGATGGTCGAACAAGGCACAAACCCCAACACAAATACAAATACAAATGCAAACAATAACAATAACAATCGTTATACTTCACATGAGGATTATAGTGGTAACGATGATAATAATCAACTCTGGAATGTTCATCTAAACCCACAAAATAGCAGACAGAATACCGAATTAATTCGTAACATTGACAACAGCAACAGAAACATTCACAATAACTGGCAACAACCATACACAGCCTCACCTGTAAATCGTGGCAACAGTCTGCAACAACCACCCACATTTGTGTACACACCGACAGATCGTATTGTTGCCCTAAACGGCGATGCTGCACGTTTGGATTGTATGGCAACGGGCAACCCAACTCCTGACATCCATTGGTATTTCAACGGTCGGTTGATTGCACAATCAACTGATGCACTACGCATACAAGCAAATGGTAGTTTAGTTATTGTGCAACCTACATTATTGCTGGCCGGTGTATATCGTTGTGAGGCCACAAATCATTTGGGTGCCATACAGTCTAGCGCCAATATTGAAGTTAAAGGTAAGTGGAACACAGCTTAAAACAAATACTATGATGAATGTAAATTTAGCAGTGTGTGGAAATAGTGATGTGTAGTGATGTAAATAAATTCCTAAAGCTATTTTCAAGGCTTTAGATGTGTTCTTCTTGTAACGAAAAATGTTTAAAATCATATTATGTTTTCAGCTCCAATTTATATGGGGAATTTAAAGCTTAATGCTTTAAACAGTAGTTATACCTATTTTAAAGCCAGGTAAAGTAAACAAAATAAATTAGTCAAGTGCGAGTTAGACTCACACACGTAGGGTTCCATACAATGTTCAGTATAATTTAAAAATTCCAGTTGTTTATTTCTTTATGTCTTATTGGACACCCTTAAATTTTAAAAGTAAAGTAATATTTGCGAAAATTGCATCATAATTAGAACACCCTTTAAATTTTAATATGTAATTCATTTCATAGCGGCCATGGTAATACATTTTCTATTAAAATATCAGGAGCCTACCTATTGCGGTTGAAAAAATAAGGTAATATTCGTGAAAAACACGTTACTAATGGACACACTTCAATTTTAAGTATTTGTTATAGCGGCCGAAGTAACACATCTACTGTAAATATTTCAAGAGGGTATCTATTACGGTTTATAAAATCATGTCACTGTCGGAACACCCTTTAATTTTATTATTCATTATAGTGGCAATGGCAACTTCCTTTCTATAAATATATTAAGAGTCTACTTATTGTGATTAAAAATAAGACACTATAAGTGAAAAACATGTCACTATCGGAACACCCTTTAATTTTTAGTAATTGTCATATCGGCCATGGTAACACATCTTCTGTACAAAATTTCAAGAGTCTACCTCTTACGGTTCAAGAAATGAGGCTTTATACATGCAAATCACGTCACTTGCGGAAAACCCTTTAATTTTTATTATTTGTTATAGTGGACATAGTTATACACCTCCTGTAAAAATTTCAAGATTCCACCTATTCATTCAAAACTTAGGATATACACATGCAAATCACGTCACTATTGGAACACCCTTTAATATTTAAGTTCAATTTTGTATACTTCTTTATAAAACAAACATAGTTTTAATTACAGTCTGCAAATTGTAAGTGGTTTCCTCTTACAGCTCAAAACAAAAGACATAAACGTAAATAGCACGTCTCTTTTGGAACACCCTACGTTTTAGTATTTTTTGCTATTGTGGCCGCAGTTATACACTTTTGGTAAAATTTTCAAATGTCTACCTATTATGGTTCAAAACTTAGGCCTTACACATACAATGCACACCACTATCGGAACACCCTTTAATTTAAAGGTTTATTTTTTTAGACTTGTTTATAAAGGGAACTAAGTTTTAATTACTGTTTGTAAGAAATAAACACATATTCGTAAATAACACCTCTCTATCGGAACACCCTATAAGTTTTTTTTTGCTATAGCGGCCATAGTTATACACCTTTGGTAAAATTTTCAAGAGTCTACCTATTATGGTTCAAAACTTAGGCCTTATACATGCAAATCACTCCACTAGCGGAACACCCTTTAATTTTTAGGTTTATTTTTTCAGACTTGTTTATATAGCGAACTAATTTTAATTTAGTGCTTGCATATTTTTAGTGAATTCCTCCTACAGTTCAAGAAATAAGCACATATTCGTGAATAACACCTCTCTATCGGAACACCCTATAAGTTTTAGTATTTGCTAGTATAGCGGTCACAGTTATATACTTTCTGTGAAAATTTCAAGCGCCTATCTATTACGGTTCAAAACTTAGGACTTATAAATGCAAATCACACTACTATCGGAACACCCTTTAATTTTTAGGTTTATTTTTTTATACTTGTTTATATAGCGAACTAAGTTTTAAATACTGCTTACATATTTTTAGTGTATGCCTCCTACAGGTCAAGAAATAAACACATATTTTTGAATAACACCTCTCTATCGGAACACCCTATAAATTTTAATATTTGTTGCTATAGCGGCCAAAATTATACACCTTCTGTAAAAATTTCAAGATTCTACCTATTATGATTCAAAACTTAGGCCTTATAAATCAAAATAACACCACTATCGGAACACCCTTTAATTTTAGGTTTATTTTTTAGACTTGTATATAAGGCGAACTACGTTTTATTACAGTTTGTAAATTTTTAGTGTATGCCTCCTACAGTTCTAGAAATAAACACATATTCGTGAATAACACCTCTCTATCGGAACACCCTATAAGTTTTAATTTTTGTTGTTTTAGCGGCCATTGCTATACACCTTCTGTGAAAATTTTAAGAGTCTACCTATTATGGTTCAAAACTTATGCCTTATAAATGCATTTCACACCACTATCGGAACACCCTTTAATTTTTAGTTTTATTTTTTTATACTTGTTTATATAGTGAACTAAGTTTTAATAACTGTTTGTAAATTTCAACTGTATCCCTCCTACAGTTCAAGAAATAAACACATTTTCGTAAATAACACCTCTCTATTGGAACACCCTATAAGTTTTAGTATTTGTTGCTATAGCGGCAACAACTATACATCATCTGTGAAAATTTCAAGAGTCTACCTCTTACGGTTGCAGAGATAAAAGGCGCTGACAGACGGACAGACGGACAGACGGACAGACATTGTAGCGAAAACAATAGGGTTTCGTTTTTACACTTTGTGTACGGAACCCTAAAAATATGATGCTAAGAGGTCTTAGAAAAGTATTTGAAAAAATTATTTTAAGTAGAATAAACTTTAATTTACTGAAAGACATTGCACTTTAAATTTAGAGCAATTTTGTTTTAGAAAAGAACACTCAAGGATTAACCAAGTCAAGAGAGTTGTAAATATAATTACATATTGAAAAAGCTTTTGATTCCATTTAGAATCATGGATTAATTTTTAAACTTAAGAAATAAATTCAATTACCGAATAAACCTTTAACAAATTATAAAAAGTTTCTTATCAAACAGATTGTTTGAAAGTAAGGTGTAAACGATGTAAAGTCTACTCAAAGAAGCATCTCAGGCGAAGTGCCTCAAGGCCCAGTTTTATCACCAACATTGTACTCCATCTTTACAACCGGTTTTAAAACATTGAAAAATCAATCAGCTGCTTTTTGTGCTGACGATTCTGCTATTATTGCCAGTGGAAAAATTTTAAATGCCATTATAAAAAGAATGAATAGTGGCTCATTAACTTCTCAGAGGTATTTTGCCAAAAAAAAAAACAAACTCAGGCAATACTATTTTTCTTTAATAAATCATTAAAACGAACACTTCGTAATCCCCTTACTATTTTTATGGAAATACAAGACTAAACAAAATATCTTGCAATTATATTGGGAATAACTTTGTTTAAATATCATGTTTCTACATACAACGGTTTAAAAATAACATCACCTATGATGACACCCTTTAATTTCTAAGTTTAAATATTTCACTTGTTGTTATAGCGGAAATAGCAGTACACATACTGGGTGATTTTCAGGTGTCTGTATAATGGCTTAAAAGATAAGGCCACATCCGCCAAATAAGTTCACCTATGGAGACACTCTTTAACTTTTATTTCTTATACTTCTCTTTATTGCGGACTTATCAATAAACACTTTGTGTACATTCCACAGTGGGGTAGAATCAACATATTTTGGAAATAACTCAGCCATTTGTAAAGGGCTAGGTCGATTGATCCATTGGCATGAGCACAGCAGAGGAGTATCTCAGCTTTAGTTTTGACGATGAGCACCATCCACTTGCCAGGGGTGGCGCTATGTGGTATCAAAGTTGGGTACCTCGCCCTGAAAATTTTATAGAATTTGGCATTTCTTTAATTTTTGTTTGATTTTTCAAAATTAAACATGGTCTTAAAGGTCTTCTTAATACCTATAAAATGGTGGTTTAATCTATAAATTATGTTTTAAAATGAGGATTTTCAAATTAATTTTTTTTGATTTTTCGATCGATACCCTGGTTCAGTTTTTTCAAAATATTTTAAACAATTTTCAAAATTTTTTTTTTATGTTTTCCCATAATTAAAGAGCAAAATTTTCAATATTGGGGAAAATGTTCAAGATTATATCTGTTCTTAGTTAAAAGCTAGACAATTTTCAATCTAAAAACTCCAAAATTATTGAATTTTTGTGTATTTTAGCCAAAAAATGCCCGTCAATCTTATTTTTTAAATAAAAAATAAAAATTCTTACGGAATATATACAAAATTTATATCTTTTTGTAAGCTAACAATATGTAGGTACGTTTAAACGAAATTGATTAACCTTGTAGAAGGTCTTTCAATTTGACCTATTTAATATCTAAATTTTGACTTTAGCCTTTAGGTTCTAAAATTCCAAAGCTGTGATCGGAAAAAGAACACTGTCGTAATAAAGCTATATATAATCCCAATTGAAAGTATTTCGTGACCCCTAGTTCATATGTGGAATTTAAAACTAAAAAATTTAAATTTTGGAATTTTTGGTGTTTATTTTAGGAATTATGGTATTTGCTTTACCTTAATATTGTGGATTTTTTACTTTTTGATTTTTGTTTAAATGTTGGAAACTACATATCCACAGAAAATTTCATTTGAATCGGTTAACTTATAAAAATTGAGTATCACATTTTATTTGTTTATATTAATGCTTTATGTTATGTCATGCTACTGTTATGTAAACATAAACTGAGAAAAATGTGATAAATATGCGACTACTCATATTTAAGAAAACATAGCAGTACACTGCTAGAATTATGTCGTCTGAACTATTTCCAAAAGACAGATTTCTCAAAAAAAAAACATTTCTCTTTTTCTCTCGCTAGTATTCACAAATTATATGCAGTGATTTTTTACCATTTGAGAAAAATTTTAATTTTAAATCATTAACATTTTGAGATCAGAATAATGTGTTTGCTGGGAAGTGTAGAAGGCGGAATGCATTGGAAAATGTATTTGTGGCTGCACATGTTATGCAGTTAATGTCTGACATTCTATCAGAAACAGAAAAGACAATAAATAAATGGTGAATGACTATAGAAGTAGAATAAGGTGGCAACTGTTATAGTGAAACATAATGTCTGTCCTTTCAAAATTAAACCGCAAAACTCGTTTGAAATAAAGAAAAGTTTAAAAATACAACTTAAAACCAGTAAAATTTTATTTTATTTTACTTTTTTAGTCTTATAGCGTAGACAGACGACATAGTTAATGTGCATTAACAGTCTTAATTCAAATTAACTTTTGAATTTGTACTGAATTTAGCTATTTCAATATGGCAACACAATCGCCAGTCAATCAGATAATGACAAATTATTGAAAATTATTGAAAAATTTCAATTATGGAGCAGTTTCAGAAAAAGTCTTTTCAGCTTTCTTTGAAATAAATGCTGATTTTTCACGAACAGCATAGCTGTCAATAGTACTTTCTGCCTTCTATCCATTTATTTAAAATGTATATACATATGTATGTATGTATGTATGTATGTATGTATGTATGTATGTATGTATGTATGTATGTATGTATGTATGTATGTATGTATGTATGTATGTATGTATGTATGTATGTATGTATGTATGTATGTATGTATGTATGTATGTATGTATGTATGTATGTATGTATGTATGTATGTATGTATGTATGTATGAATGTACATATGTATGTATGTATGTATGTATGTATGTATGTATGTATGTAAATGCTAAATAAATTTTCTTGACAAACAATGCTAAATACACATAACTGTCGTCTGTCAGGGTGAAATTTTAATTCACATTAGTGAGCTTTTAATTCACATTAACTCTGTCGTCTGTCTACGCTATTATTAAATAACTTTTGTAATGCATTGCTATAACCATTGGCGTAGAAAGTTCATTCTAAGGGAATGCAAAGCCCCCCTCCAGACTTGATGTTGGCCGCCACAGAATTTTAAAAAATTGTACTATATCAATTTTCATAATATTATTTTCCAATAAAAGTGGTTTTGTCCCTGTAGAAAATATGTCCTTCTATGCTAATGGTTACAACATGAACAAATTTTAAATAGAAGGAGACCTAAGGTTAAAAAAGTAAAGTTTACTGGAGGAAAAAAACTAAGTTTTCGTTCTCAGTAACACTTCGTGGTGTCTGCAATCACTACCATTAGATTTTTCACTAAATTATAAAAAACAAGTAAGAGTGCTATATTCGGCCGTGTCGAATCTTCTCTACTCTTCACCACGGTGATTTTATTTTTACATAAATTAATATAAGTCGTATGAGAAAAAACTCATTATTCATGAAAGCAAATTCCGTTGGCTACAATTGTCACCGTGTAGTCAGCTACTTAATGATATTGAAGACGACAGCTTCATTGTCAACTCTGACATTCTTGTAGAAATACTTATTTTGCTTTTATTAAATTAAAAAAACTTTTTAAAAAAATAATAAATATTTCCTCCAAAACTTTTTGTTTGTAAACGAATCTATAATTTATAGTTTTGTGACATTTTCTTTTGTTGAATAAAATAAAATTGTGGCATACAAAAATAGAAATTAGCCTAAGTTGACTTTTGCTGGCTTCAAAATAAACGTTTACCTATAAATGAGTGTATTTTATTTTTGACAGTTTGTAGTCCGTATCCTGATGTTGTCTATGTGTTTAATGCATCTAGGTTTTAAAACAGAGACCTCACCTATTTAAGAATCAAAGGTATTTAAAAAATATGTTACTCTATATCAAGAGCCCCCACGCAAACCCCTTAGGGTCTGTGGCAATCTCAACCAGAATCTCACAAAGAGAACAAAACATGTAAAAATTTTAAATCAGTATCATACCATCTTTCAACAATGTAGGTTAGTGTCACTTTGCTAAATATTTAGCAAACCAATGCATTTTCATTTTAACCACTTTTTTTGGTTGGGGGCCTTTGCTCTATATACCTATACTTTTAATATTAAAAATATATTATGTCACTCGAACACTCATGATTTCCATTTTCATAGAACTATTGAATTTTTTTTTAAATTTTTTGTAAATTGTTTGAACAAAATATTTTTAGGACATTTTTTGTAAAATTTTATTCTATTCTGTTTTATTTCATTTTATTTTATTATTTTAAATATTTGGTAAATTTTTTTTTTTAAATTTCGAAAATTTTCTAAATATTTAAAAATTTTTTTTTTAATTTTTTTTTTTTTAATTTTTAATTTTATTGATTTTTTTGTTTTTAATTTAAGACCTTCCTGAGTTAGAATGGTCAGACGAAAGCTAAAAAAAATCCTTAAAAAAATGTTCCTCATATTGATCCCCCTGATGTACCTTTCACTTGCTCCTGTTTGCCAGTGGGCATCCTGTGGGTCCATTGTTTATCTCTATGTGTATTGCTTTCTATAACCTAAAAACAAACAAAAATCGCGCCTCGCAGGGGATTATTGATCCCCCGAGATCTGTATGCAATACTTGTGATATACCTGTCGCGGTCTAATCTATTTGCCAAAAAAGCACAAGAGAAACATTAAAGCCGAGTGGTTTTTGGCCCGCAGTCTCCAAAGGAATGATCAGATATTGCTAAATTGCAATCCCAAAATTTTCAAAAATATTCCTGATAGATTGGTGGGTTTAAATTTTTTGTATCTTCTGGTGCCTTGGCAAATGACATTACTACCCGAACACGGACAGATGGACATCGCTTAATCAACTTCTCTATATATAACGATCCAGAATATATATATACTTTATGAAGTCGGAAATGAATACTGTAGAAATTACACACGGAATGACAAACTTATATGCTTTTATCCACAAAAAATGCTTTTTATCCACAAAAAAAATGTTTCTAGTAAAAAGTACGTTTCTTAAAAGTACCTTAGTACTTTTCTTAGTACTTAGTATCGTATCTAAGTACCTTAAATGGCTCTTACATAGCTTTTTTAACTTTGTTCGTTTACGAATAATTTCGAAATAGACGTAGTTAGTAAACATAACGAGAAAGAATAATACTTATAACCAAAGGCCCCCAACAAAAAAAAAGTGGTTAAAATGAAAATGCATTGTTTTTCTAAATATTTAGCAAAGTATGACGAACCTACCTTGTTGAAAGCTGGTATGCTACGGACTTAAAATTTTTACATGTTTTGTTCTCTTAGGGGTTCTTGCTTATAACCAATGAATTTTTTCATAAATCAAATATGACTTTTTTCCCCACATTTTTACTTTACCAAACGGAGTATAAGGTAAAGTATAGTAATAGTAAAAAAAATCGAGGTCGGGATTTCGACGGATTTTTACTTTTTGAAGTCTCCTGAATTCATTTTGGCTATTTTCGCGGTGATGTCAGTGGGTGGATGGGTGGGTATGTATGCCACTATTTTTGTGGAGTTTTTACAGGTCATACCGTTTGGGCATAATCCGGACGGAGCAAGGGGTAGTTTCCTTACCCCCAAATTTTGTGAGTATGTGCTTTTGGTTTATGGAGATGAAGAGCTGTATTAATTTTAGGAATAATCAGCAAGGGGCAAAGGGTAGTTTACGTAACACCCCAAACCGAAAATAATTAAATTTTCGATTCGAATATACTTTAAACTTATAGTCTTTATGTAATATATCCGCAAAAAAATATATGTTTCCCTTGGGTATGGTAAAGTTGAGTGTAGGCCACTCCATATTTTTTCATTCAGTTTATGAATATTGTAATAAAAAATACGAACATAATTAATGTATGTTTTTAAAATTCCTACTATTTTTATGTTACATAATTTACATCTTCTTAGTAGTGTATAGTTTATCTCAATAGATAAACTGTAAACTACCCTATATCTAAGTATCACGTAAATCATGTTTCTACGAGGATTCCTTCCTTTAACATACATACGTATTTAAGTGTGTTTGAAGTGCAATAGCAAACAATTGATAATTGCACTTCATGAAAAATGTTATGGTTAAAACGTGTTCCTTACCTTTTCCACATAACAGCACAAAATCATACTATTTATGAAATAATTCATATTTTTGTTTAACTTAATTATCGAGCATACTAACGAAAACCTTCACTCGTTGCAGTGAAACACTGTTTGGGAATCGAACCCACAACCCCCAGATTCATAGGCTAGAATACCACCTACTAGCCTACTGGGACTCCTAATTCATATTTTATATTATTTATGTTAAATAAAACTTTTTCATGCGTAATTGAGGAAAAAATTAAAATATCAAATGAAAATAATTTTCTAACTGAAATAAACAACTAAATAAAACATTTTGAAACATCATCTACAAGTTTTCATTAATAAAATATATGTATTATTAATCAACTTTGTATGGCTGTCTTTTCTTACTGGATACAAATTTTTGAAATTTAAAGTTATTAATTATAAACCTTAATCGATTAACCGACGAAAAATTAAATTGCAAAACCGATTAATGTTCTGATCCGATTAAATAGGTACTCTAATTGTTAGTGATAATGTTTGAAAAAAAAAGGAATAGATTATTTTTTTTTTTTTTGGCATAAAAAGTAAATAGAATTTATTCAACAAATCCTCGGGTACATTATTTCCAAATAAAGTTAAGCGATATCCCGTAAAATTAATGAGGGCCCGCTGATAACCACAATCTTTCGAGGCCCATAAATAAAAATTGGTCACGAAATTCTTTAAACCGAGTATAGGATTTCACTACCTTTTGGTAGTAGAAGCGAACCTATACTGTAAAGTCCGTATATTTTTCAAAAAGTTTTTATTTGTAGCACTGTGTAATCAATATATTTTTTTTCGTTTATATACATATATTTAAAATTACAACTTCATTATTTTCTTCTAACATCAGTAATTTACATTCGTTAAATTTAATCCCTTAGGGCTGTTTGAAATAATTAGTAAAAAAAACAATTGCTGCCATCCTATTGAACAGACATGCAGATATTTTATTTGCACATGCAGATATGAATTTTTTATACAGACAATCGGTGTGATGGATGGATATGTTATGAATATGAATATAAATTTCATCATAAATTAAAAACAGATGGTTTAAACAATGATGTCATGTATAATTTTATTTAAATACCTTCAAAAATATTCCAATAAGAAATAACTACAAATCCTCTAGACAGACAGATAAATACGATTTGCATAAATTGGTTTTAATGAAACAGACACGAACACATGAGCGGCAGTATGGTTGATTAGAAATAAACTTGATGAAATAAAGTTGAATTCAAGGCATTAGAAAATACTTTAAAAACTTATAAAATCAACATAATAAAAAATAAAAGACATTAAAAAATATATGTAGAGACCTTGCAATATATAGTGTACCCATAGTTATGCTACGACTCTGAAAAACCTTTAAAAAAAAGTTACGAGTAAAAATATTGCGCAAATTATGCATCATTAAACTGACTTGTAACAACGTTGCGGTTTTGTTGGTTTTATGAAATTTTCGAAAATTCAATTTACAATTTGCTGTGACCATCAAATAAATTAAAATACTAAAGTTTAGGATATTTCATTTTAATTATCATGATTTGAACTTAATTACAATACCACGTTGATGGAATGTGTGAAATGTTAAATGCCCTTTCACTGTTACACTTTGAGGTGGGTGACAGCTAGATTCAAATAAAATTTACATAATTGGCACTGAAGGATATTGAATAGTTTGATAAACAAGGTGATGCAATTATAAAAATTTAAATGTAAAAAATACAGTCGCTTACAAAAGTCTGTACTTATTTCCTAACTGAATAACGTATTTAAAACCAAAAATAAACAAAAGTAACAATATATTTTTATTCGAAATTCTTAAAAAAACTGAAATCAATAAAAACTTGAAATATTATCTATAAAAGAAACTTATTATCTAATAAATTAATTTATTAATTTTAAATTTGTAAAAGATTAATTTAAACCAGAGTTGAAGGCATAGATGCCCATACTCGTATATTTATATTATATAAATTCATTTACTGTTTTATAGAACCATTAATAAATAAAAAAAATAAAATAAATAAACTAAACCACAAACAAAAGTTATGACATACGACATTACCCTCCGTTTACATTAGACATTAAATGAAAAACAGTAACACTAACACAACATAATATTAGTGTTAAGTGTAGACTACCCATGGTTATGTTTTTTCAACGTCTTAACATGATTGTTAAAACATTTGCTGTAAAATCTCTTTTATAACATGACAACATGACGTTGTTGTTTTATTTTAGTTTGATAGTTTTATTTTCAAACAGCGCCATCTGTTGCTCAACCGTTTTATTACTATCTGCATTGCTATAAGCTTTCAAATAACATTGATGATGGAAAACAAAAAATTATGTTTAGAACATGCCACCCTTAACACCAAGAACAAGTCAATACCGCTGATGGGGTAGCATACTCTTCAGATTTAGCCCCTTGCGGCAATTTTCTGTTTTGAAATTTTAAGAAATGGCTGGGTGGTAAGATAATTGGGTCAAACGAAGACATTATCATCACTAAACGAAACTCCTGTTTTAAGGGTACTTGAGAAATCTTATTATTTGGAGGGACTAAAAAAACTAGAAGAGACTGGAATAAATTTTAAATAAAATAAAATATCTTGACTTAATTTAAGAATCATAAATAAATAACGTTTTAATTATTTAATATTATGCTAATTACCCATAACGTTTTATAATAAAAATGCAATTTATTTTTTTTTTTTAATATAATATGTATTTGAGCATCTATTGACATCTATAAATGACAATTATCGACTTGGCATTTAGACCAACAATTTTTTTTAATTGGGAGTTATATTGCGTCATTTTTATAATTTATTTTCTTTTGCTACTTTTCAAAAAGCAGGAATTTAAAAAAAACTTAAAAAATAATACCCTATAAATTATTATTTGCGTAAAAAAAATAAAATAAATTAGTCAAGTGCGAGTTAGACTCACACACTTAGGGTTCCGTACTATGTTTAGTAGAACTTTAAAAATTCAAGTTGTTACTTTTTTCATGTTTTATGAGTCACCCTTTAATTTTAAAATTAAAGTCATAATTGCATCACTGTTGGAACACCCTTTAAATTTTAGCAATTTTTTTATAGCGGCCATGGTAATACACTATCTATAGAAATATATATGAATCTACCTATTGCGGTTCAAAAAATAAGGTAATATACGTGAAAAACATATCACCCTTTAGATATTAGTAATTGTTACAGCAGCCGAAAATACAACATCTACTGTAAACATTTAAAGAGTCTACCTATTACGGTTCAAAAAATAAGGCTATTTACATACAAATCATGTCTCTGTCGGAACACCCTTTAATTTTGTTATTTGTTATAGCGGCCATGGCAATTCTCTTTCTATGAATATATCAAGAGTCTTCCTATTACTATTAAAAAAATAAGTTACTATACGTGAAAAACATGTCACTGTTAGAACACCCTTTAATTTTTAATAATTGTCATAACGGCCATGGCAACACATCTTCTATACAAATTGGAAGAGTCTACCTATTACGGTTCAAAAAATATGTCGTTATACATGCAAAAGACGTCACTGTCGGAAATTTGTATTAAATTTAAATATTTAAATTTGTATTCTTTTTATAGGGGTCATAGTAATACACCATTTGTGAAAATTTCAAAAGTCTATCTATTATGGTTAAAAAATTGTGCATGTAAATTACGTCACTGTCGGCACATCCTTTAATTTTTACTATTTGTTAAAGTGGTTATAGTAATACACCTCCTGTAAAAACTTTAAGTGTCTACCTATTATCGTTTAAAACCATATACATGCAAATCACGTCCTATCGGAACACCCTCTAATTTTTAGGTTTAAAATTGTATACTTGCTTATAACGCGAACATAGTTTGAATTACTGTCTGCAAATTATAAGTGGTTGCCTCCTATAGCTCAAGAAATAAAGACATAAAGGCAAATAACACTTTCGGAACACCCTATAAGTTTTAGTATTTGTTGTTATAGTGGCCACAGTTATACACCTTTTGTGAAAATTTCAAGAGTCTACCTATTATGGTTCAAAACTTAGCCCTTATACATGCAAATCACACCACTATCGGAACACCCTTTAATTTATAGTTTTATTTTTTTATAGTTGTTTATATAGTGAACTAAGTTTTAATTATTGTTTGTAAATTTCAAGTGTATCCCACCTACAATTCACGAAATATGCACATATTCGTGAATAACACCTTTTATTGGAATACCCTATAAGTTTTAGTATATGTTGCTATAGCGGCAACAGCTACATATCATCTGTGAAAATTTCAAGAGTCTACCTATTGCGGTTCCAGAGATAAAAGGCGCTGACAGACGGACAGACATTGTAGCGAAAACAATAGGGTTACGTTTTTACACTTTGTGTACGGAACCCTAAAAAGTAGATTCTTAAAAATTATTTTAAGAGAATTACCCTATAAAAAGTAAGTTTAAAATAAATAATTTTAAAACATATACTTTTACAATCAACGTAATTATTTTTAAATATTTGTTTTAAATATAATAATATAATTGTTTTATAACACAAAAGAAACTTTTAAAAAATCATCAACAATTTAAAATAAAAAACACTTATCATGTTTACTGCACATTTTCATTAACGCGCATGAAGGACGTGCACCTTTTTCAAATGATATTAAATCTAACGAAGAATGTGGGATGGCTGATGTTTATCTTGAACAAACAGATTATTGCGCACAGACTGGCAATTATACCACTAAATTCACTTAAACGCTAACATTACTTTCATTTAAATGTGGCATTTTTGCGTACGTGTCTTCCATTCAACTATTTAAAGGAATTTATTCATTGAAAATATTACATAATATACTAGTTATCTCAGTATTCAACCGATTAAGGTAGTCAGTCAGTCTTTTATATGTATAAAATTAAACATATAGCTTTTCATTAATTTTTAAACACTTTATATTGAAAACTTTTTCCCAATTCTCATGAACATTTAAATTAGGACTCAATCCAAATTTGATTGTTTGATTGTCAGGATTTACTATTTCAATAGTTCTAAAAATATCGTAGTTAAATACAAATTTAAGTCTTATTTGAATTAAATCTTCAATATAAAATGACTGACATATTTTCTTAATATAAAAATTTTATGTGAAACGAAATCCAGAAGTGGCGTTTGAGGTAAGACACATTACATAAATTATTTCTATAGATGTCGTTTTTCAAAGCGTATTTTTATTAAACAGTTGCATGAGCAAGCTCATTTAATGGGTATGCTCATGAGCAAGCGGTCTTACTCGAACACAAAGTATCTTACTAAAAACATGCCTACTTATACCACACTATTAGTAAGCAAACCTCTGTTCGTGTCATAAACGCAATAAGATGACCGAGTAACACGAACTTTTCGTGTTTACTCGATTCATGTTTGAAACACTCAATGTGTTTTGCTTAGTAGTTGTGTAGAACTTGCTTGCACTATATTCTGTTTGTGCACTCGAACTATGTTCGTCTTTCACTCACTCGTCCAAGTTCATTGTTATGATGTTCAACATTTATTCATACTTATGAAAACCTTGCAAGCTCATCGCATTTAACTCGTTGGTCTTTGGAATTTATTATTGTCCACTCATCGTTACTCGTGTGCAATTAAGAGACATGAATTCATTAAAATATTATAATGAGCGTATTATGAGCATTGTTTTTCGCCTCATGTAGTTCTTTATTATTTATTATTGTGCAATACAAGTGTGTAATTGTTATGTTATTCAAATGGAATCGATATGTTAAGAAAAATGGCTATCAGTGAGTTATTCTAGCCTTAATAAATAAAACAAGTATTTTTTGTTTTATACCAAAAGTTACAAAAATTTCGTCAAATATAACAAAGTTTTACATGTTACGCGGCGCCTTCAAAAATTACGAAAAATGTAACAAATGCAACCAAACAGCATCTCTGATAAATATATTTACTTTCTAAGACAATTTTTTGCGCGGCAATGTTTATTAATGAGGGAGTTCCTCGTACGAAATTTCAAGCCTCTATCTGTTATAGGTATAAAAATTTTTCTCTTCATACGAAATATACCAAACCCACTGTTCCAATAGTGCTAATTTTTTTCTTCACTCTACATACTAATAAGGCGGTTAGACGTTTCCGCTTGACTATTCACATTAATGTAAGGGTTACTTGTGCAAAATTTCAAGACTCTACCTATTATTTTCGATAATAATTGTACACCTTGTATAGGAAGTATCACGCCCACTCTTTCAATCCAGCCAATTTTTTACTTCAGTATACATAATAATGAGGCGGTTTGAGAGGCAAAATTCTTACCACTCTACGTGTTACAGTTATAATAATTTTTTACTTCAATCCAATCTAGTCTGTGTTTCGCTGGACTAATTATGCTAATACGAGGGTTACTTGTGTAAAATATCAAGACTACCAATTATAGTTCTCTAGGTAAACCGTAATAATTTATCACTTTGTTTAGGAGGTACCACGCCCATTATTACCATTATTTTATTTGCATTATGTATATTAAATTTGCTTTAATTATTTTATATTAAACCATTCTTTAAAGTGTCTGATTTTTGACTTATTAACACTGACAATTGTTGGTAAAATCACATATAAACAAATGTCAACATACATATACAAACAGCATGCACGCAGAGCAATAAACGAACGTGAACATTATTTTCATTTGCAACACCATTATGTACTTAACCTCACAATTACAATTACCCAATTCACAATCTATGGAAGATTCACAATCTATGAATGATTGATATTAAAAAGAAAAATAAAAAATAAAAATTATTATAAAAATAATATAATTTTGAATATAAATAGAAATATAGGAATGTTTTCTAGCGCATTACCTTGTTTTTCCCCTTCAAGTGTTTTTTAAATTCATTTAAATTCAAATTAAAAAATTTAAATTTATGAAAAATTATTGGTTTACTATTAAGCCTAGTACTCTGTTCGAAATTGTGAAAAATATTTAGCAATATTTATTATTTCACAAGGAAAATTTCACAATTAAAATGCGGTGTCTATCTCGCGATTTAGAAGAATTTTACTATTCTATTTCTTTTAAATATGCCGCATTGTTTTATAAAATTTTTAACAAAAAATTTTACAAAAAATTCCACATGAAATAATGCCCATTTGCTTTATTTCACAGCTTTGATAAAATGTTGCCAGAAACATTTCAATGTTTTTCCATAGCAAAAACGGAGTATCTTTTGCAACATTTGTTCATGAGTTTTTCATAGAAATTGTTTATATGTATGTAGTTTGACAGTATTTCGCATGAAAAGCTGAACAGAGTACCAGGCTTTATCAAAAAAAAATCCTTCAGTTAGTAGTAATGTCCTGAAAAGAAAAAAAAAAAAAGAAAAAAATATTTTTAAATATAAAAAATAGAACATAAAAATAATATAATATAAAAAAATATACAATGGGATGCAAAATTATAGCCACATGTTCTTTTTAATCAGCTCTTTCCACCGCACAAAATTAGAAAAAAAAGTTGTTTATGCCATCTGAAGGTGCATTGAAAATGAATAACAAAGGCATCAAAGAACCTTATTTGTATTTTACAAATCGTTCCAACAAGCAAACCTTTTACTGATGAGCTCGAAGTTCGTCAACAATTACACAGTTCAACAGGAAAAAAAATTACGGGGTTCCAGCGATCGATTCTGGTAGAAGAGACCAAATAAAAATACACGTGTGTCGGCGTTTTTAAGGATTAATTCGGAATTTTATTTTAGAGGCGGTTACATTTTCCCAGCTCCGGCCTGTTATTGCAGCATATCGGTATATAAAACTATGTTTTCTTTACATCTGAGATGTAGGGTATGTTCAGCATATTCCCGTCGCACATTACCCCTATGCCAATCTAGCCGGACATTACTTTTTTTAACTTATATTGGCTCTGAGTGCCCCTAGATTAATGAAACTTGGCAGAAAAATCTCTTATGGCCATAGGCTGTTAAAATAAGAAAAACGGACCAAGAAGAAACAAGTAAAAGTGCTATATTCGGCCGTGCCGAATCTTCAAAACCCTTCACCACGGTGATTTTATTTATACAGACATATACAGCATTATCCATATTGTTGACTATTTACTTAAATAAAGTCATATGAGAAAAAATCATTATTCATGAGTTAAAGAAATAGAAGACAATTTCCGTTTGCTACAATTGTCGCCGTGTTGTCAGCTACTTAATGATATTGAAGCCGATAGCTACATCGTAAACTCTGACATTGTTGTAGAAATACTTATTTTGCTTTTATAAAATAAAATAACTTTTTCAAAAACTTATAAATATTTCCTCCAATACTTTTTGTTTGAATATGAATTTGTAATTCACAATTTTGTGACATTTTCTTCTGTTGAATAAAATAGAAATTAGTCTAAGTTGACGACAGCCACAACGGTGGCCGTGTAGCCATGTAGCTTTGCTGACTTCAAAATAATCGTTTTATTTTTGACAGTTTGTAGTCGGTATCTTGATGATGTCTATGTGTTTAACGCACCTAGGTTTTAAAACAGAGATATCATCTATTTAAAAAACAAACGCATTTAAAAAAATATTTTATTCTATATACACACATACACACATATGTATATTCTTATATATTATGTTACTGTCATGATTTTCATTTTCAAAGAAATATTGAAATTTGTGTGTTAATTTTTCGAAAATTGTGTGTAAAAATTTTTTGTAAAAATATTTTTTTTTAAATTTTTTGTAAAATTTTATTCGAAAATTTTTTGGAAAATTTTTTAAAAAAATTTTTTTTTCGAATATTTTTCTGTAAAATATCTTTTTAAAAATGCTTCATAAACTTTTTTGTAAATATTTTTGAAAAAAATTAAAAATTTTTTTTTAAAAATTTGATTGAAATTTGATTTTTGTTAAATTTTGGACCTTTCTCCAATCTATTGAGTTAGAATGGTCAGACTAAAGCAAAAAGAAATCCTTACAAAAAAAATTTTTTCATCATATTGACACATGGGGGGTCCTTTTAACTGCTCCTATTTGTCAGTGGGTACCCTGTGGGTCCATTGGCTACCTCTATCCGTATTGCTTTCTATTAAGGTCTCTAATACAAATCAAAGCAGAAAACCCCTATTAATCTAAAAACAAACAAAAATCGCCCCTCGCAGGGGGTTATTGATCCCCCGAGATCTGTATGCACTCCTTGCGATCTACCTGTCACACTCTAATATTTATTTGACAAAAAAAGGCAAAACAGAATCATTAAAGCCCAAAAAAATTTAAAAAAAACGTAAAAAAAACGTAAAAAAATATAGGTGGGCGTGGTTTTTGGCCCGTAGCCTCCAAAGGAATGATCCGATGTTGCTGAATTACAATACCAAAATTTTCGAAACTATGCCTGACAGATTGGTGTGCTTAAATTTTTTGTATCTCTTCTGGTGCCTTGGCAAATGACATTACCACACTAACACGGACAGACGGACAGACGGACATCGCTTAATCAACTTCTCTATATATAAGGATCCAGAATATATATACTTTATGGGGTCGGAAATGAATATTGTAGAAATTACACACGGAATGACAAACTTATATATACCCTTTCCACCTGTGGTGAAGGGTATAAAAAGTTCCCCTTAGAAGAACTAATCCTACCTCTGAAAAATTGATTTGTTTAAGTTTTCCCATACTTTTGTTTAGCAAATGCAACTTTTATAGTCAGCAAATGTTCAAAAACCTAAACTTGGACCCTAAAAATTCTTAAATGCTATTTGTTGCCCCGCCGCCCTTTGTGGGAGGTGACTTAATTTATTATTTGCAAAAATAATGCAATAAATAAAATAAATGGATTACATACGCCTTAATACCATAAAAATAAAATTTTAAGTTCTTATGAGCAGGGGGAGTTATCCGTCCAATCACACCCCGCGAAACGTCCATGTGAATTTTTTTTAACTTCTTTCTTTACTATTTTCCAAAAAATATTCATTTTTAACTTTTATGTCGAAGAGAAGAATATTAATAAAAGCCATTTATGTAATTTATTACTTTATAGTAAAGGGTGATCCATTTCGAGGTACTTTTTTCAATAGTCTTTTTTTTGACAGATCACGTATGAGTCGCGTCATGCTGTCATGTTATTTTTGTTTAGTATTGTATGGCATTTCATAATGGAAAGACTTAAGCCTGAATCGCTTCACTCTATGGGCTCTTGAAAAGTTCCAAGAAGATCCGACGTTTTCGAGGCAAATTTTATTTAGCGATGAGGCCTATTTCTGGCTCAATGGGTATGTAAACAAACAAAATTGCCGCATTTGGGACGAAGAGCAACCTGAAGATATTCAAGAGCTGCATCCAGCAGCATCCAGAAAAAAACCGGTTTGGTGTGATTTGTGGGCCTATGGAATCATCGGTCCATATTTCTTTAAAAATGATGCCGATGAGAACGCAACCGTTAGTGGCAACCGTTATGATAACCGACTATTTGATGCCTGAAATTGAAGCTCATGATCACGGCGACATTTGGTTTCAGCAAGACGGCGCCACTTCCTACAGATCGCATCAATCAATGGATTTATTGAGAGAACATTTCGGTGAGCACATAATTTCACGTTTCGGTCCAAGATCGTGTGATATCACACCGTTAGACTTTTTCCTGTGTTGATATGTAAAGTCGAAAGTTTATGTGGACAAACCCGCTTTGATTCAGGCCTTGGACGAAAATATCACGCGTGTCATTCGCCACTTACCAGTCGAAATGCTCGAACGAGTCATCGAAAATTGGACTCAATGGATGGACCATTTGCGACGTAGCAACGGCCAACATTTGATAGACATAATCTTCAAAAAATAAATGCGAAAGAATGTTGTTGAATGAATCAAATGATAATAAACATTCTCCATTAAATTTGAATTTTCTGTGTTTTTTTCTTTAAAAAAGTAGGGAACCTGGAAATGGATCACCCCTTATTTAATTTATCTGAGAATAATTAATTTATTTATAACTAGCTGTGCCCGCCACTTCGTTAACGTGCTTTGGTATGTAACTAATTACACAGAAACATAAGGCTTTAAAATTTTTATAAAATTCCAACATTATTTTAGAGTACTCTAAATAGTGATGAAGAAGTTGCCCGATGGCAAAAATAAAATTTGCTGCCAAGTTTGCAGTACCATTGAATCGGTAAAATTGCGTATTTTCACTACTTGTTCTCCCTCTTTCTTGGTAATGAGATATTTTTACGGGGAAAAATACCCTATATTTGAACCATGATACGAAGCTACCTTTCCATAAAATTTTATTATAATTCATCAAGAAGTTTTTAGGTGATGCGAACACAAACAGACAGATAGAGCACAGTTTTATTATATGTATAGATAATAAATAATTAACATTAGTAACAATAAATTTTATTTAAAATTATATAACAATTAATTTATTTAAAACAACTTAGAAACCAAAACATTTAATGACCGACAAAAAGGGTTTTACTCGTATCTTTCCATGCAAGATGAGCAAAAACAGAAAAAGGGTAAAATTTGGAAAAAAAATCGCAATATAAAATTAGAGATAGAAAATTTTATAGCGATATATAACATTTTGAGGATCGCGATGGAGATCACTCTTTCATTTTTTTTTTTTTTTTTTTTTTTTTTGAAAAAATGTGAAAAAAAAATCCTTTTTTTAATTTCAAAAGAAATTTTTTATTACATACAATGACATTTATAATCAAGCTTAAGTTAAGTAAATATTAAAGTAAAAATATTTAACAAGAGGGAAGCTTAAGGTTCTCACCAACTGACGATTAAAAATTGAATACAAGTTTTCTCGTATTCCTTTATCTGGGTTTTGTTGGTTAAATAGATGATGCTTACAACTAAAACACTACCCTAAGTAGATTAGATACAAGTAGTGTTGATGACGGACGTGGCTGTCTAGAAAATGTGCATTCCACTTGTGCTGGTGTCTAAAAATTAAAATTTCCCAATTTTTCTTTAATATTATCACCTAATTTGTAATTTAATTAATTCTTTCTTAGAGAGAATAAAAACGAACTTAAGCTTGATTATAAATTTCATTGTATGTAATACATAAAACAGTTCGACTAATAATAATTAAAATTTTCAAAATTAGAAATTTTTTGTCATAAAAATTTAAAACAAAATTTTTCTAAAAATTAGTATAAGTAGCTCTTAATATAGCATTTTACAGAAAAAAGTCAATACAAAATCTTTATTCGTTTAGTACTCAACTTTCCTATTTTAATAGTGTCACAAAACGACAAATCTCAAGCAAAAGTCTTGAAAATGCAGAATTTTGTTGTCTATCGAGCTGCTAACTTAAATTTTTACATTTCTCAAAATTAAATTTTGGCCTAATGTCCGGCTAGATTGGTGAAATACCACTCTGTGAGTCGCCTACTGGATTAAGGATGAATATTTTTTTTTTACATTTGCACTTATTTATTGCTTTTTGTGTTAAAAAAAAATAAATATATTTTCAAATAAATCAAACAGCTTTTAAACCAATAACAATTATTTTGATCTCTACTGTAAGTGTTTCCACCTAACCTGGGAAATCGAACTCATCAGATTATTGCATTTTTTTTTTTCTTTTCGTCATTTGGAAGAAACTTTTCAGCCACTTCACTCACATTGACTACTGGGTTTAAAAATATTTTAATTTGAAATTTATATTTTTATAATTTGAGGAAAAAAGATTTTAACGAAATGACTGTCCTTATTGTTTACTGTCGCTATTACATTAATGATTGAAGCTGCGCCAGTGTTTATATGTTCGCACTAACTAACACCCACATACATACTAAAATTAAAATATTTTTTTTATTTTTTATTTACAGAATTACCTGAAATATTGATGGCGCCACAAAATCAAACAATTAAAGTTGGTAAAGGCTTTGTATTGGAATGTGATGCGGACGGTAATCCGATACCAACAATTACGTGGCAATTAAATGGTGCAGCAATTGTAACCGACGAGCATCTGGTGTTGGAAAATGAAAACACAGAGTTGATAGTGAACAAAGCTCGAGAATCAGATACAGGTAAAATACAATCAACCTACCTACCTACTAACCAACCATCCAACAAATCCTACGGCCAAAAACATGAAGAATATTTAATAGGCAAATCAACAACGAAAACAAAATTGAAAATGAATGAGAATGAGAATGAGAATATTAAATGCTCATGAGAAAGAAAGAAAAAAAACATCAGCACAAACCAGCATAAATAAAAATAAAAAAGATAAAAACTAAAATTTCTTTGAAGCCACCACACCACCTTCTTTCTCACAAAACTTTTTTTTTTTATTATTCATTTATTTATTTATAAACTTGTATTTCACTTTAATTTATTTTATTTTACAGGCATCTATACCTGCATTGCTGAAAATGAAAATGGACATGCGACAGCCTCAGCTGCTATAACAGTGGAAAGAGTACGTAGTGCACCACATTTGATAATTGAGCCATATGATATGGAAGCCTTCACTGGCACATCCATAGAGTTGCCTTGCAAAGCAGATGTAACCGAAGGCATACAGGTGAGTGTGATTGACATTTATTAAATGAGCTGAGCACAAAAGAGGCACAAATACAGCAATTTATTCAAGATTTCATTTATTTTGGTTTTTTTGTTGAAGGGAATAATTACTTATTTATTAAATATATATTTGTTTCTGTTGTTTGCCTTTAAAGATAAGTTGGCGCAAAGATGGTCGCATTATTGATCCAAATGTTTTGCTCACAGACAAGTATGAAATTATTGGCACTGGCAGTTTGTTTATTAAAAATGTCACAATTCTGGATAATGGACGTTATGAGTGTTCGATAAAGAATGAATTTGGCCGTGCAACTGCCTCAGCTTATGTTACAATAAGGTAAGAAAACTTTCACTTTGAAAAAAAAACTTTCAAGGTTTAGCTATTCTTTCTCAAATAAATTTTAATTTGTACATAGATTTAATTATCTTTTAATAATGCTTAATATTCGAATGGCTAAATTTATAAAATTATTTTTATTGAACTATTTATTTATTTATTAAATGTTACAATACAGTTACAAATTATATTCTAACATAATTATCGAGAATAGTAACGAAGAATTTCACTCGTTGTAGTGAAACACTTAGAGTCTTTGGTGTGAATTGAACACACAACCTCCAGACTGATAGACTAGCGCACTACCTACTAGCCTATCGGGGCATCGAAAAAAAAAATATTTTTATTTTACAAAAGGTTTATACAAAACTTCTAGGCTGAATTCAGAGTGAGCTCTGCAAGCGAAGCGAAGCTAGAAGCTATAATAGTTCGTGCTATATTAATGCTACAAGATCTCAAAGTGAAAGCTATATTGAGCAAAGCGATTTTTTTGTTTATAATAACTTTATAATAACTATAATGACAGACGAAGAATTTTACATGTCAATTAATACTTTTAATGCATTTTTTGCAAAGAAAAAAGAAATACATCAAATAAATAGAATACGATCGAAAAATAGCAGACATGTACGCAGCTAAATGAAAACAAATTCTGTTGGCTACAACTGTCGCCATGTAGTCAGCTACTTAATGATATTGAAGACGACAGCTACATCGGAAACTCTGACATTGTGGTAGAAATACTTATTTTGCTTTTATAAAATTAAATAACTTTTTTAAAAAAAATTATAAATATTTCCTCCAAAACATTTTGTTTGTATATGAATTTGTAATTTACAATTTTGTGACATTTTCCTTTGTTGAGTAAATTAGAAATTAGCCTAAGTTATCTACAGTCGGTGGTCGTGTGGCCATGTAGCTTTGCTAGCTTCAACATAATCGTTTACCTATAAACGTGTGTATTTTATTTTTCGCAGTTTGTAGACGGTATCCTGATGTTGTCTGTTGTTAAAGTTGTCTGATGTTTTCAGTAAAAATATCTTTTTGAAAATACTTTGTAAAGTTGTTTGTAAATATTTAAAAAAAAATAAAATTTTTATAATTTTTTGAAAAATTTTATTGATTTTTTTTTTTTAATTTAGGACCTTCCTGAAATCTATATTGAGATAGAATGGTCAGACTAAAGCAAAAAATATCCTTAACAAAACATTTCCTTATATTGACCCCCTATGTACCCTTTAACTGCTCTGTTAGGTTCGGCGTTTATGGCCGAACATTTAATTTTAAATAAGTAACACGGTGGTCTGTCTTTTAATGACTGCCCAGTTTTCTTTATTAACATGTAATATATATTTATAATTATAATTATGGTAATATAAATACGCTTAAAACTAAGCGTATTTGAGGGTAAGTGAAAATACATAATGACTAGTCGCCAATAATGTAATGCGATCCAACGACGGTATTAAATAAATGTGCATACCTGAAATGTATCGTTCGTTGGCATTAAGTATTTGAACCAAAAGTAGGCCAGAAATTGACTTAAAATATTTGAATTTAAAATATTATTATTATTAGTCATTTATTCATTATTCATTCATTTGGTATTTTCACTACAGCTCCTAATTACCAGTGGGTACCCTGTGGTTCCATTGGCTACCTCTATGTGTATTGCTTTCTATAAAGGTCTTTAATAAAAATCAAAGCAGAAAAACCCCATCAACCTAAAAACAAACAAAACCCGCCCCACGCAGAGGGTTTTTGATCCCCCGAGATCTGTATGCATTCCTTGCGATCTACCTGTCGCCGTCTAATATTTATTTGACAAAAAAAGCAAAAAAGAGTTATAAAAAATGAAAAAAACGTGACAAAATTAGGTGGGCGTGGTGATTCGATGTTGCTGAATTGCAACTGAATTGCTGAATTCGAAACTATGCCTGTAAGATTGGTCTGCGTAAATTATTGTATCTATGCTGGTGTCTTGGACACACGTAACAACACGGACAGATGAATAGACGGACATCGCTCAATCAACTTCTCTATGTATAAGGATTCAGAATATATATACTTTATGGGGTCGGAAATGAATATTGTGGAAATTTCAATCTTATATATATCTTTCCACCTGTGGTGAAGGGTATAATAAACAAAGAAAACAGTAGAAGCTACAACGCGCCACAAACCATTACACAACCTGCTTTGTAGCATGAACTTACATCAAGCTTCGCTCTCACTCTGACATATATTGAGCGAACACATAAGAAAAACACATGCAGTGAAAATATTTTTTATGAATATGGTCTTACAGTTTCATTATTTAATAATAAGGTTTGGAAATAATACAAAAATATACATATACAAGAGAAATCACGACTTCTATAACGTTTAATTATTTTGTATACTTACTATTATAACGAGCATAGTACTAAACACCCTGTGTTAAAAAAATAAATCTTCATACTCACGTCACTATCGGAATACCCTATAATTTTTTGTATTTTTTGTTATATCATTCATAGTTATACACCTTCTCTAAACATTTCAAGAGTCTATATATAACGGTTCAAAAATAATGAGTGAAAACTACATTATTACCGGCACACCCTATTATTTTTAGTATTTTTTTTTTTACAGCCCCCATAGTAAAACTACTTTTGTGAAAATTTCAAGACTCTGCCAGACGGTCAGGTATTGTAGCAAAAACAATAGGGAGTTACGTTTTTACTTCCTTTATGTGACAGCCTCACGTTAAATTCATTGAAGTTTCACCAGAAATAGATGTACTTCATTCAGGTTGAGTTGCATCGATGAATTCGCCGATGATTGGTACGATCTTAATTGCTAAGTATAGTTATTTTTTTGCAGTCATTTTATTCCCACATCAAACGTAGGTATTTAAAAATATTTTATTTTATCAAGTTAACATGGTTGTTAAAGCTTATTTTTCATTTCTTTATTAACTGTAATTGTATTCATTACATTAATAAATGAAGATTATATGATGGCGTATCACAACGAAAATTTTATATTTTAACATTTCCAATTTAATCACACATTCACTAACAAGGTTTACTATCTGCATGGTGTAGCATTTATCCACCTACTCATACAAATTATAATTTTTTTATTTTATTACTTTATTGAAAACAAACTTAATTGCGCATTTTGTGCAATATTTTGAAGAGCATCCAATTAAAAATAAAACAAGAACATCTTGTAAGTACGTACCTGAAAAACAAACTAAAATAAAGATTGAATTAACCAAAATAGAGACAAATTTTATACTGTTTAATATCACAAATTAGCTTATAATTTTTTAATTAGATTGATTAGAATAAGGCGAATTTATTTTATAGGGTAACAGCCAAAGTACATATATCAACATACACCAATTGCATTCATTAGGTCAGCTTAAGGCACATTTATCAGGTAGCCTCACTACGGAGGGGAAATATTAAGGCGAACATTTTTAAATAGCTCTCATAATGAGTTTTATAGTTATACTTCTATTTAAAATAAAATTTATAAGTTTAACTGTAAAAATCCATATAAAATAATTTTGCCTTAGTATTTTCCCTCCGTAGTAGGACTACCTGATAAATGTGCTTTGGTTCAGCTGATATTTTTCGCTATATTTTGTTTGTATGTGTCAAACTTTATTTGCATTTGTTATAGCGCCATTGCATATTTAAAAGATAAATTCAAAGAAAATTGAAAATAAAATTTCAAATATGTACAATGTACATATACGTACCATAGGGTACATAGAGAGGGCCAATTCTACGAAATTCAAAAAAAAAGTATTATAAATGTCTTCACACATAAGGGTACGGTGAGCATTCAACACACATATGGCAGTAAAACTGTTACTCACATTTAGACACTCTTACGCGATATATCGTCCCACTTTTCAAATATGTAAATAATTTTGAATTTTTGCACTAAAACTTTATTCACAATTTAATGTATTTTAAATTTGTAACACAAAATACATATATAAATTTCATATTGTTGACATTTGTTTGGTGAAATTAATTTTTACACAGTATTGTATCTTTTTGTCTTGTCTGGTACTCCGTTCAGTTTTTCATGCGGATTGCTGCCAAACTACAGACATAAAAAATTTGTATGAAAAAGTCATGAAAAAATGTTGCAGAAGTTGTACTCTGCTTTTACTGGCAACATTTTGTCATTATTTTATTGTAATTTTTCAAACAATTGCTTTTGCTAACATTTGTAAAACAATGTTGTATACTTAAAAACAATAAAATTTTAAAATTCTTCAAAAACGCGAGATAGACACCATATTCTAATTGTCAAATTTTCCTTGTGAAATATTAAATGTTGCTTTTAAACACAATACATCCACATTTTTTCACTAACATACTCACATTTTTCGTAATTGTAGCTAAATTAGCAAGCCAGTTTTTCTACAAGTGATTTTTTTACATTTCTTGCAAGTTAAATGTCAAAAAGATAAAAAAGAAGAATAAAATAGATAAAAAATAATTATAGTTTTAATAAATGTTTTGCGCATTTAAAAATAATAATAATCTCTTTCTTTAAATATTCATCAACTTTTTGGTGTTATTTTAGAACTTAAATTTTATAAAAAAATATGGAGTGGCCTACACTTAATTTTACTATACCCAATGGACACAGCTATTTTTATGGATATATTACATAAAGAATATAAGTTCAAAATATATTCGAATCGAAAAAAAAATTTTTGGTTTGGGGTGTTAAGTAAACTACCACTCTCCCCTTCCCGATTATGTCCAAAATTAATACAGCTATTCATCTCCATATATCAAAGATACATACCGAATTTCGTTTTAATATATCATACGGTATGGCCTGTAGAGCGTTCACAAAATTTGGGGGTAAGGAAACTATCCCTTGCCTCCTCCCGATTATGCCCAAAAACTATACAGCTCTTCATTTCCATATACCAAATTTCATTTTGATATGTCAAACGGTATGACCTATACAAACTCCACAAAAATAGTGGCATACACACCCACTCACCCACTTAAAATTTCTCATATATCTTTGTTTAAATAGAAAATTAATAACAATTAAAACTATTTGAAGACAAAAATTACTATTATTTTTAAATATGTTAAAATTATAATTATTTTTTATCCATTTAATTCTGCTATTTCAAATAAAACTTTTCTGGCAACTCTGTTTATCTTTTTGACATTTAACTTGCAAGAATTATCAACAAATCACTTGTAGGAAAAAACTCTTGTTAATTTAGCTACAATTTCGAAAAATGTAAGTGTGTTAAAAAAAAAACTGCGGATATATTGTGTTTTTCGAACTTGCATGTGTAAACCCAAGGCCGTGCCGGTGATTTTATGGATGGTGATTTTATTTATACAGACATGTACAGCATTATCCATATTATTGACTCTTTACATAAATTAAAATAAGTCGTATGAGAAAAAACTCACTATTCATGCTTTAAAGAAATAGAAGACAGCGGCGACGCAGCTAAATGATAACAAATTCCGTTGGCTACAACTGTCGCCGTGTTGTCAGCTACTTAATGATATTGAAGACGACAGCTACATCGTAAACTTTGACATTGTAGCAGAAATACTTATTTTGCTTTTATAAAATTAAATAACTTTTTAAAAAAATTATAAATATGTATTTCCTTCAAAACTTTTTATTTGAATATGAATTTGTAATTTACAATTTTGTGACATTTTTTTTTTTTTTTTTTTTTGTTGAATAAATTAGAAATTAGCCTAAGTTAACGACAGCTGCAACAGTGGCCGTGTAGCCATGTAGCTTTGCTGACTTCAAAATAATCGTAGGTTTTAAAACGGAGATATCATATTATAATATAATATTTTTCTGTAAAATATCTTTTTGAAAATGTTTTGTAAATTTTTTTGTAAATATTTTTGCCAAAAAAAAGTTTTAATTTTTTTTTTTAAATTTTAAAAATATTTTTAAAAATTTTATTGAAATTTTTTTTTGTTAAATTTAGGATCTTTCTGCAATCTATATTGAGTTAGACTAAAGCAAAAAGAAATCCTTACAAAAAAAAATTTCCTCATATTGACCCCCCCATGTGCCTTTTAACTGCTCCTATTTACCAGTGGGTACCCTGTGGGTCCATTGGCTACCTCTATGTGTATTGCTTTCTATAAAGGTCTCTAATAAAAATCAAAGCAGAAAAGCCCTACCAATCTAAAAACAAACAAAAATCGACCCTCGCAGGGTAAAAAGGGCAAAAGAGAATCATTAAAGCCAAAAAAATTAAAAAAAAACGTGAAAAAAATATAGGTGGGCGTGGTTTTTGGCCCGCAGTCTCCAAAGTAATGATCTGATGTTGCTGAATTACAATACCAAAGTTTTCGAAACTATGCCTGACAGATTGGTGTGCTTAAATGTTTTGTATCTCTTCTGGTGCCTTGGCAATCAACTTCTCTATGTATAAGGATCCAGAATATATATACTTTATGGGGTCGGAAATGAATATTGTAGAAACTACACACGGAATGAAAAACTTATATATACCCTTTCTACCTGTGGTGAAATATGTTACTCTATATATATTATGTTACAGTCATGATTTTCATTTTCACAGAAATATTGATTTTTTTTTTTAATTTCTCGAAAATTGTTTGTAAAATTTTTTTGTAAAATTTTATTCGAATATTTTTTGGAAAATTTTTTAAAAAATTTTCTGTGAAAATATCGTTTTGAAAACGGTTTGTAAAGTTTTTTTGTCAATGTTTAAAAAAAAATTTTTTTTTAATGTTATTGAATTTTTTACCAGTGGGTACCCTGTGGGTCAATTGGCTATCTATATGTGTATTGCTTTCTATAAAGGTCTTTAATACAAATCAAAGCAGAAAACCCATACCAACCTAAAAACAAACAAAAGTCGCCCCTTGCAGGGGGTTATTGACCTCCGAGATCTGTATGCACTACTTGCGAAAAAAGGAAAAGAGAATCATTTAGCGTAAAAAAATTTAAAAAAACGTGAAAAAAATATAAGTAGGCGTGGTTTTTGCCCGCAGCCTCCAAAGGAATGATCCGATGTTGCTGATTTGCAATCCCAAAACTTTCGAAACTATGCCTGACAGATTGGTGTGCTTAAATTTTTTGTATCTCTTCTGGTGCCTTGGCAAATGACATTTCAAACCGAACACGGACAGACCGACATCGGATCCAGAATATATGAATACTTTATGGAATCGGAAATGAATATTGTAGAAATTACAATATATACCCTTTCCACCTGTGGTGAAGGGTATAAAAAAAAGAATATAGTTCTTATGTGTGTTCATATGTTTTTATAAATACTGGATGACTTTCCCTCTTATTTTAAGTTTTTAGCAAAATGATGCTAAAAGTACTTAGTTTTTAAAATTCTTTTATTAAGTTTTTCATCTAAAACTTGTATCCTTACGATATGGTCTGATAAACACAAAAACAAAAATAGTGTATTTTAAAGGTCTTTATTTTTACTGTACCCGTAATTTTAGAAGCCACAATTTTTTAATGAATTGATATAATAAAAATACATAAATTTCTATCTATTTTAATAAACTTTTACTAAAAGTGTTGCTTTAATTGCTCATTTATTTTAGAAAATAATTAAAATCAATGGTGTCTTTATTTCGGTCATTTAACCTAAATAATACTTTCCTGAATAAGAAAGGCATTCCATGTATGTATGGGACATTCTACGCCAAATCGAAAAATTGTAAAACGCATTTTTATTTTAGCAAAACGAAAAAAATAAATTATTTCAGTTTTATTTTTAAGGGTTCCGTACCCAAAGGGTAAAAACGTAACCCTATTGCTTTCGCTACAATGTCTGTCCGTCTGTCAGCACCTTTTATCTCTAGAACTGTAAGAGGCAGACACTTAAAACTTACAAATAGTAATTAAAACTTTGATCCCGATATAAACATGTGTAAAAACATACACATAAACATTAACGGGTGTTCCGATAGTGACATGATTTACTTGTATATGGCCTAAGTTTTGAACCATAATAGATAGACTCTTGAAATTTTTACAGATGGTTTATTACTAAATTTAATAAAACTAAAAGGGTGTTCCCCAAACGTTATAGACCTCCTCTTCTTTTACACAGAGTATTGAGTGATATGCTCTAGCATAAAAAAAAATAATTAAAAATTAAAGGTTGACCCATAAGACGTGAAAAAAATTACCAACTTGTATTTTTTAACTTTTACAGAAGATAGTACGGAACCATACGTTTGTGATTGTAAACCGCATTGGACTGATTTATTGTGTTTTATTTTAATTTTTTTACATTTATTCTGAAAAAATATCTCAAACAAAATTTCCAATTGAACCCTTCTTTTGGTGGACACCAACAAATGAAAAATAATTTTTCCGAAAAACCCGAATCGAAGCAGACATACAGTAATCTATACGCCATAATCACATCTTCCAAGGGGCACCCTCTAATTTTCTATCCCATTTTTTATAGTTGTCGCTCTAGCGGAAAACGTAATGCACACTCTGTTGAAATTTGAAGAATTTGTCTGCTACGGTGTAAGGAATAGGCTCACATACTTAAAAATCACCAATAGTATGACACACCCTTTACTTTTAAACTTTATATTTCTATTATTTGTTATTGAAGCCGGCATAAAATTATATATCTTGTGTATAATTCTTATTACGATTTAAATGATATGTTATTGCACCATTATAACGTCTTTTATGGGTACACCCTTTAATTATAATACTTGGTATAGTAGACAGCGACTTGAAATTTACACAGTATTTGTATTGCAAAACTGTGTAAATTTCAAGTGCCTGTCCATAATGATTTAAAAAAGAAGGATGTATACGATAAATTACATCATTTACGGGTAACTTTTTAATTTTTTTTTTGTGCTTGTAATTGCTGGCATAGCAGATAACATTATTAAAATCAAATTACGAAATCTATGTGGACACCCTTTAATTTCCAATTTTTAATTATTTTTGTTAGATCGGATATATGTAGCTTCCATGTGTCTGTCCCATATAACATCATATATAATTAAAAATTAGCAACATAAATTTCGTCACATAGAGGAACACCCTCTAATCTTGAAGTTTTGTTTTTTATTACATTTCGGTGTTGGGGCGTAATGTGATACGCACTTTGTGATAATGTTAAATGCCAACCCTTGACGTTTCAAAAGAGAGGCTAAAATCACATGTGTTTTATGGAGACACCTTTTAAAGTGTAAATTTATGATATCTTTTCTTTTAAATGTGACCAGATTGGTCAGCATAACATTTAAAAAAATTGTAAAATATTAAAGGAGTCCTTAAGACACAAATCGAAACCGATATCAGTTAAAAATAGAGGAAGTCGAAATGTAAAATTTTCAAACTTACCTATTTGGTGTGGAATACCCCATAAAAACAACTATTAAAACACAACTGATGGCTTTTCTTACATACATATATTATATACCAACAAAAAACTAATCTTAAAATCCTTTAAGGATTTGTAGAAAAAGATACGGAACAAGAGCATAATTCCTACACTGGTTGAGCTCAAACTTTCTTAATTAATTGTGTAAATAGTTTTGTATAAAACTATAATAGTTTTGCATATTAAATGCAATTTAAATACTTTTCACTCAGCCTCACACATTCATTCACACGTACACACACTTCTTTAGAGCAGGAAAGGACTGCAAGACAACTAATATTTTCTTGCCTTCATCTACATGTACTATTTTGGGTGGGTATTGCTTTAAGGCTACAACAAACAGCCACAGCCAAGTAAGAAGAATACAAAAAGTGATAACTTTTCCACAGCTCTTTGCGACGATGACATTTAAAGATAAAAAAGGCAAATACAATACAGGGCAAAAAACACAGCACAAAAAGAAAAACCACCAAACTAAGGAAAACTGCAGATTTTCCCTTTTTTTTTTGTAGAAAATTGCAAACTAAAGAGTTTTTTTCTTCCTGACTTTTATTTCGCTTTCTGAACATGAACACTGTCGTCTAGAAAACAAAAAAAATAAATTTTCCGTTCGCACAACAACAGAGAAACTATAAATGGCATGATTATGCAATAAAATCCCCTATAGAAGAGCAAACTACGGATTTGCACACAAGGGTTAACGAAACTTGAAACATAAAGGAAGCAACTGACCGTCCTTATGCGTATCTATTGAAGTGTTGGCAGCCCTAAAAACCAATTTGACACCTGAATGTTTGAAGCAAGCCGAATTAAACCCCCGTCTTCATTTGCTATCAACATGTCTTAACAAAAGTCAAACTTCATATAAAAAAACAGTATTAAAAATAATGTTATAATAGAGTTTGACTTTTGTTTAGACATGTTGATAGCAAATGAAGACGGGGGTTTACCTTGTGCGAGCGATAAAGCTGCACTGCTGGCATCTGACAATTTTTAAATTGTACCACCTTAATGATAAAATTGTAGTAAAACAGTCGCAATTGTACCAAAATTTCGTATTAACCGAAAAAATAGCTATACATTAGAGCACCCATGAAATGTATGGGATTTGCAAAATTATTATTTTTTGTACTCCCCGCGCATTTTCGGTTATCTGGGGACTAAAAATTGAGATGTGCATTAAAATTTCATTTCTAAAATTTAAACCGGCCAGGCCCCTCGTATTTAAGTGTTAAAAATGGCCCTAAAAATCTGTAAAAAAGATGTCTGGATTAAATTATCAATAACTCTTAAACTGTGAGCTTTTCGTAATTTAGTTATATAAACTTCTTATTCGTTATAAAAGGACAAATATTTTGTTCATATAAACTTTTAACCCATGATAGAGCGTAAGTGGTTTTTTTTTTTTTTGTTGTTCAATTCGAAGGTTATCTTGAAACTGAACTTTGAGTGGTTCTTGTTCATTTCTGAAGGCATGTAAATACGAACTCTCTTCATCATGAGATAGAACATTTTCCGCTCATTTAGTATGTGAATAAAGGTTTTTTAAATGTTGTCCACTTTATGGCTTAATGACCAAAAACTGACTCAGGCCTGCAATATTATTAAGTAATTTTAATATTGAAACTCTTGAAAGTGTGCAATTCCACTATTTGCGTTTTCTAAGTGTTAGTGAATCAGTTCAATTGTAAATAATCATAATATTTTACCGATTAATCGAATAAAACTTAAAAAAATATTCGATTAATCGATTAGTTTTTATGTTGTTTTGAACGTAGTTTAGCTAATATATTATCGTACATTCATTTATTTTACGAAAAACGGACTAAAACCTGTCTCTGGCGTAAAATACTATTCATCAACTTATAAAATCGAAAGAGTTTATATCTTGCAAGTTTATTAATAATATTTCATGTTTTGGTCGATTAATCGTAAAGTAAATGAATCTTTGATAATATATTAACTAAATTACGTTCAAAACAACATAAAAACTGATCGATTAATCGAATATTTGTTTAAATTTTATTCGATTAATCGGTAAAAATATAAAATATTAGAAAACGCAAATAATGGAATTGCGCACTTTCACTAACCACTAACGTATTATCATGGGTTAAAAGTTTGTAGGAATAAAATATTTGTCCCTTTATAACGAAAAAGAGTTCATATAACTAAATCACGAAAACCTCTCAGTTTAAGAGTTATTGACTAATAAAGCCACATATATTTTTTACAGCTTTTTTAGGGCATTTTTGCCACTTAAATGCGAGGGGCCTGGCCGGTTTATGGTTTAGAAACAAAATTTTTATGCACAACGTATTTTTTACCCCCTATATAACCGAAAATGCGCAGGGAGCGAAAAAAAATAACACATTTGCATATATGGGTAGTCTACTATGCATGTAGTGGCTCAACATCCCAGCATCACAATAGTACAAACCAAAAACATGATGCGAGTGACGATCGCTACGCCAAGTCAAATGGAGGCCCCACTAAACGCTCTTAAAATTGCAGCTGAAGCCGAAATAAATTCAGGGAAGAACGCTAGAGGAAGGGAAGAAATCGTAAGAAGTTATTTGCAAAAGCAAACAGGTATGCTTCAGTTAATAAGGTAACGTTGATGTGTTTTAAAGGACACATAGGCACAGCTGGGAATGAAACAGAAGACCAACTAGCAAAAGGGGATCCACCTTTGAATTTCTATGGGCCAGAACCCAGAATAGCACGGGGAATTGGCCTAATGCGAGCAAAGAGCCTACAGTAGGTGAAGTCAATAAATCTGAAAAGGTGTAGGAAGGCTACTACATGGAGACAGGTTCGAATGGTGCTCAAAGAGCGCATTGGAAGGAAGGTCAGTAAGTTGCTCAGATATAATAGGAAAACCTTAAGCTGGATAACTGCGGCAGTGACAGGTCCTGGAAACTTCAAGTATCATCGATCCAAAATGAAAATCGAAGAAGATGATACTTGCAGACAGTGGCTAAAAGAGGCTGAGACAGTAGCGCACATTGTGTGTGAAAGAAGAACGACAGGTACCAGTCGACAGTCTGAAATCACTAAGGTCAAAAGTAAAGGCTGGTGGTAACACGTGACTCAATGAAAGTATAAATTGACATCGCCAAGACGGTTGATAATACGATTAAAAAATTTATTGCGCAAAATATAAATTTTTTGATGAGTTCTATGTCATGATGCGTCATCCTGCTTGAACCAAAGATTATCCAAGTTCATATCTTATAATTCAGGCCATAATCAAGGCTCTGTAGAGCTCGCCATTAAATGAAATGACATTAGCAGCAACATTTTCTAAATAAAATAGGCCACTATTCCAAAATTGACACCAAGATGACAAATGCATCAAATGTGTTTTCTGACATAGTCGCCGAGATTAAAATTCGTCCCATCTGAAAAGCTGATGTTTCGCCTAAACTCAATGTCCGATTAGTTTGCAAGCGTAAAGCGACTTATTTTGGTCTGCGCAGGTACATTAGTGACTGATATTCCTTATATCGGGTGTCGACGTGGTGTAGTGGTAAATTTCTCTGGCAGAGGACAAAAAATTTTTACCATGATTTTTTTGAGTTTTAAATTAAGGGGCTTGAACTCCCTCCTAACAACACATCAAAGAAGCCCCCCGACCACCCTTCTGGAATAATAGAGGATAACATCATGGCAAAAGGTCAGGCAGCCATGGCTGAAAAAAATATAGAAATTAAAGATAAGCAAGGTGTCCCTCCACTTCGTCAAAAACACGGAGGGCGTTGTTTCAGATGGCATTCTATTACCATTACCCTAGGGCCCGCTACAGCAGATCAATCATCATAAGGAAAACGGGAAAACTGCTGCGACAAACCGTGTGACATGGAAATGCTTTGTGGGAGCCATATGCTTCCAAGAAGAGTAATGAAGAAAAAGTATAACGGAAAAAACATTAATTTTGATTTGATTTTGAAAATATACATGTGAAATGAAAAATGTGATGAAAAGTGAAATGCTTTTCATTTTAAGTAAGAAATTTTGAATCGTTTTCAGACACGATGAAATAAGCATTAACAATCGCAGAGTAAGGTGCCTATGATTGATTTAATTTATTGATATTGATTAAGGCCATGATTCCCTATCCTACACAATCATACGATTCAATCACAAAAAAATCCGACAGAATTCTGTCCTTCTTAAAAAATCGTTTCAAAATGGCGATGTCGATGCAACTATGGTCGCATGGAAAAATACTATTTTATGAATTTTTTCAAAAGATTATATTAAATTGTACAGACCTGTCGAAAAGTCCTCAACACGCATACATTTCTAATCCACACTATCACACTTTTTTAGCACACATGCTATTTTTGACAGATCATACGATTGAGTATGATAGTGAATCATGGCCTTAATCAATATCAATAAATTAAATCAATCATACGCACCGTACTCTGCGATTGTTAATGCTTATTTCATCGTGTCTGAAAACGATTCAAAATTTCTTACTTAAAATGAAAAGCATTTCACTTTTCATCACATTTTTCATTTGCAACCATTAATGTCAATTAAAACTTCCACTTTGAAACCAATGCCTTCAGCATTAAACGATTTAACAATGAAGTTAAAACAAAATTACAATAATAAACCCGCATTTAAAACATTTTTATTTTCTTTTTTTAATAATCTTGTGCAGCCACATGCCGTTGCTGCAGATTAAATGGAAACTTAATGAGAAATTAAACAAAAAAAAACAAACTTTATTTTAAAATGTTCTTAAAAACAAAAGCTAAAAATTTAATTAACCGCACACGGCAAAACCTGTTAAAATGTGGAAGTGGTTGTTTTCTGCTGGAATTTTTGTACAACGTTAATGTACAACCACAAATTCGAGTCAGATGCAGCGCAACGACATTTGGTTGGCAAAGAAAATCACATTAAAAAAACTGTAGTTTTAGATCCTTGTAATACATTCCACAGACCAGGAAAACAACTTGACTAGAAGAGAACATTAAACATTTTAAAAACTACAAGAAAGAGCTAGCAAATGCGGTTAAAATCAAATCTAATGTTGCGCTGGGCGTAACATTTATACTGCATACTTACTTCATGTACCCCACATGCATTAACGTTTTTTTTTCCTCTTTGTGCCATATTCTAAAAATATTTTATGGTATACTTTTGGTTTTTATAAAAATTGTTTGTTTTTTGTTTTAAAATTTCTGAACTTTCCTCATTACGGATATATGCTGTGCGTTGTATGGTTATTTAGAGCACCTTAAGGTTTTTGCATAATGCCCTAAACACATAGGCGACAGCAAGCTACTGACTACATGCTGTCAAAACTAGAATACACACGTTTATATAATTTCATCAAATGAGTTCAAGATTAATTTTAGGGTACCACAAGGATCTGCTTTTTCTCCCATATCTTATTTTTCTAAATGATCTTCTTCGTCAAACTTTAAACCCTATCTATTCTTTCGCAGATGACATCACCATTTGCCATTAGTATTCATTCTGCAAATGACCGAGCCTTTTAAAGATTGGGGCCTAGAGACAAAACATGAATGATACGCTCAATCATGGGGCCAGGATATTAATGCTCGTAAGACTCAATGTTGACTGCTCTTCATCCAGTGCGATATTCGATGGACTAAACACATTTTTCAAGTCTCAATAAAAGCTTTCAAGTGGCTCTGTTTTTGAAACGGGTTAAAAGATATATCACTCCATTTAATCTTCTTACTATTCATACTACCTTCATCCGGTCAAAAATGGAATACAACTCCCATGTGTCGGCCGGTGCTCCAAAATATGTTCTGATAGTAGGGCAGCGAACTCTATTGACTCTATTGACCATCGACGCAATGAGGGTTGTGTTTCGCTGTTTTATCGTTACTACAATGGAATGTGCTCTAATGGGATTAGGAAACTCTTTCCCTATAACCGCACGTTTTTGCATACACGCTTTTCATTAAAAACTCCTTCATTTGTGGTCGGTTGGCCAGTGTGGTCTATTGGCCATATTGGCCATACCAAATCTTATATACCCTTCACAATTGGAATGTTAAATATTCCCTTACTCTGTTATATTTCCCAATTTCACAGTAATATATATTCGGTTTTTACTTTTATGATTTTCAACTTCATTATTACAAATATAATATAAAGATATATAGGGTGATCCATTTCGAGGTACTTTTTTCAATAGCCTTTTTCAACAGATCACGTGTGAGTCATGTCATGCTGTCATGTTATTTTTGTTTAGTATTGTTTGGCATTTCATAATGGAAAGACCTACGCCTGAATCGCTTCTCTCTATGGGCCCTTGAAAAAGAAGATCCGACGTTTTCGAGGCAAATTTTGTTTAGCGATGAGGCCCATTTCCGGCTCAATGAGTATGTAAAGAAACAAAATTGTCGCATTTGGGACGAACAGCAACCTGAAGAGATTCAAGAGCTGCCACTTCATCCAAAAAAAATAACGGTTTGGTGTGGTTTGTGGGCCGGTGGAATTATTGGTCCATATTTCTTTAAAAATGATACCGGTGCGAACGTAACCGTCAATGGCGATCGTTTTCGTGACATGCTAACCGACTATTTGATGCCTGAAATTGAAGCTCGTGATCTCGGCGACATTTGGTTTTAGCAGGACGGTGCCACTTCTCACTTTAATCAATGGATTTATTGAGAGAACATTTCGGTGAGCACATAATTTCACGTTTTGGGACGTTCAATTGGCCATCAAGATCTTGTGATATCAAAGCGTTAGACTTTTTTCTGTGGGGATATGTAAAGTCTAAAGTTTATGCGGACAAACCCGCTTCGATTCAGGCCTTGGAGAAAAACATCACGCGTGTCATTCGCCAGTTACCAGTCGAAATGCTCGAACGAGTCATCGAAATTTGGACTCAACGGATGGAACATCTGCGACGTAGCAACAGCCAACATTTGATAGACATAATCTTCAAAAAATAAAAGCCAAAGAATGTTCTTACAAATGATAAAATCTCTATTAAATTTGAATTTTCTGTGTTTTTTTCTTTAAAAAAGTAGGGAACCTCGACATGGATCACGCGTTAAAATTTTTTTTTTTTTAATTTTATCGAAAATGTTTTGTAAAAAATCTATCGAAAATTTTTTGTAAAAATTTTATTGAAATATTTTTTTAAATCTTTTATCGAAAATTTTTTCTAAAAATTTTATCAGAAATTTTTTATTAAAATTTTATCGGAAATTTTTTGTAAAAAATTTATCGAAAATTTATTTGTAAAATTTTATTGAAAAATTCTTCTAAAAATACCATCGAATTTTTTTCAAAATTTTATCGAAAGTTTTTTGTAAAAATTTTATCAAATATTTTTTTTTTAAATTTTACAGCAAATTTTTTGAAAAATTTGGGACCTTCCTGCAATTCATATTGCGTTAGAATGGTCAATATGACCTCCCCAATGTGGCTATTGACTTCTGCAGGTTCCCAGTGGGCACCCTGTGGGTCTATCGGCTACCTCTATGCGTATTGCTTTCTACAAACGACTTTAATACAAATTAAAGTCTCGGTCTAATAATTATTTAACAAAAAAAGCAAAAGGGAACTAATATAACCGAAAAAATAGAAAAACGTGCAAAAATATAGATGGGCCCACAGCCTCGAATGGAATTGTTTGATGTTGCTGAATTGCATTAGCGAAATTTTTGAAACTATGTCTGGCAGATGGGTGGGCTTAAACTTTCTGTATTTCCTCTGGTGCCTTCGCAAAGTTGATTTCAACCCGAACACCGACGGACAGACGTACATCGCTAAATCAACTTCTCTATGTATAAGGATCCAGAATATATATACTTTATGGAGCCGGAAATGAATATAGAAATATATAGAAATTACATATTTTTTTTATTTTTTTTTTTTTTTTTATTTATTATATAGACAAAATCAGGCTACCGACAACAAACTGTCAATAATAAAATATATATAGGAAAATAATATATTATAGGAAAACGATTATTTTAAAGTCAACAAAGCTAAATTACCACCGTTGTGGCTGTAGTCAACTTATGCATACTACCGGCTACAAACTCTCAAAATTAAAATACAATCGTTTATAGTAAAACGATTATTTTGACGACATCATAGCTATATGGCTACACGACCACAGTTGTGGCTGTAGTCAACTTTTTTAAGAAAAATATCTATTTCTATAACATAGGTTTGAAGTATGTAACTGTCGTCTTCAATATATTGCTGACTACACGGCGACGATTGAGGCCAACGTCATTTGTAGTCGTGTAGCGATGTAGCCGCTGTCGTCTATGTGTTTAAAACATGAAAGCTGAAAATTATTTTATTTTATTCAAAAGAAGGGAATGTCACAAAATAAAAAATATAAATTCATTTACAATCAAGAGGTTTTGAGGAAATAATTTTACATAAATTAATAGACAACATCAGGCTAGCGACTACGAACTGTCAAAACTGAAATACACATGTTTATGGAAAAACGAATATTTTATTGGAATCAAAGCTACAACTTAGGCTAATTTCCATTTTTGTTATTCAACAGCAGGGAATGTCATCCATTCATCTATTTCCCTTGGTGTGTGTTCGTGAGTTTCAAGGTGTATTGCGAAGTTGGAGTCCTCTCCATTTCGTTTGTACGAGTGCATGTGTTCGTCCCGTTTGTCCTATATATATATATATATATATATATATATATATATATATATGGTTGCAGGTGAAAGTAAGTTTGTATACTCCACTGTTGTTAAATTTTTCGGTTGTTTCTGTTGATGTGTTAAGATTATGTCGTAGAGTGTTGCTGGTTTTCAATGCTGTAAGTAGACCCTCCTTGTGAAATAGGTTCATTAACCTATAAATTTCTGGTCCTGTGTAGGTATTTTTTTATTTTTATAAAAGAAAAATATGTGTATGTATTTCTACAACAATATCAGATTTTCCGATGTAGCTGTCGGCTTCAATATAATTAAGTAGTTGACTACACGGCGACAGCTGGAGCCAACTGCGTTTGCAGTCATGTAGCTGTGTAGCCGCTGTCGTCTATGTGTTTAAAGCTTAATGCACAATTTTTGTGAACTATAAAAAAATATTATACTCAAGTAAAGGTATGCACACATACAAAATAACTTTTGTAGTGGAATTCAACACAACCACCATCATTTACTTGCAGTATCATTATTTATGTGTGTGTGTGTGTGTAGATTATAAAGTAACAGATTGTTTTGGGATTCGAGTTTATTGTATATTTAGTTTTTAATTTATGCTGTTGCAACTGTTATTATTATGCTAAAATTATATGTATACTTTTTAGGGACTAAACTAGTTACTAGAAAAAAAACTCATTCAACGACACTGATTTATAATTTACATTGAAAGTTTTTTATTAGCAGGTTTGTAGCTGAAATAGATTGTTGGAAGGGTATTTATTTATAATTTTAACGTTTTGGTTATTTAAATAGATGGTGTTTACAAGTAAACACTACCTAAAAATATATATGGATGCGAAGAATGCTGAAAAAGGATGTAGCGAATAAAAAATTGGATTACATATTGCATAGTGTCTAATTATCTTTTTTCCGTTATTCTTTAAAATTAATCATCTAATTTTTAAAAACTATTATTTCAACCCTATTAGTTGTCAGCAAGAATAAACCGAACTTCAGCCTTACTTAAACAATTCAATTTATATGTAAATAAAATAGTTCGACTCAAAAAAATTAAATATTCAATATTATTAATTAATTAAATATTAACTTATTAATACTTCGAATTATCGTGGTTAACTCCAATTCGACTTCGAACTTTAGTTTAATTCAACTTCTTTCTTATTTGAGATTTTCTTCTTTCTTATTTGAAATTATTTCAAAATGAATCTTTTTAATGTAGAAACTTGAAGTTACTTTTTTTTTTTAATTTTAAAGATTTTGTTTTATGTATTATCTAATTTATAATTTGCAGAAATATGTTCAAAATAATTCTTAAACTTCGAACATTTTTCGCATTTTCGACTTTAAGTAAAACATGGCCTTTTAGTTTAAACAGAAAAATATTAATTAACTGTATATTATTTCATTAAAAATTTCGAAAATTTAAAAACTAAATTTTGAATTCCCAAACTTAAGTACAATTAAACTTAAATTCCTTTCTTATTTAAAAAAAATGTTATTCAGTATACCCAGATGTTCTCCGAATCTCATCCCCAATTATAAAATTTTCATACCCAAAATACCCCCAAAAAAATTTTTAAAGTAGGTCCAAAATTACCCACTAAAAAGGATACTGTTTTTATTTTATTTAACACATGGATACTTACTCTTGTATATTATTTAACAAATTAAGTTAGTGGAGATTTTAGCAACCCATTTCAAATTAATATTTTTGAAATGTACATTAATTCTTAACAAAGATTTGGGCAACATGTTCTGAAATTTATTTCTTATTTAAGTTTTTTTTTTGGTCTCCTTGCCGAGTTGGTAACCAAACAACTTTGTCAGGTCTATAAACAAGTTCGTTTTAGCGGCATCTTGATATGTTAAAACTTTTGACCAAAATTTGCTTAAGTTGCTTCCATCTTTTAAATGCCAATTTTTAAATACATACATATGTCTCTTAAAACATTGTTTTTGACTGCTGGTTAGATATAAAAACTCCGATTTTTAATTTAAATGGCAGTACTGCATATACAGATTTCAGTTCTTTCTTAAAATCGTAACCAAGATCAATTGCATCTTAGGGTGAGGCAAGCTCTGTTGCTTAATTTATTTTCGCTACATTCTTTATCTTCTTATCCAGTACTACGTATGGTAAAGTAAAAACACTTTTAAAAGCAAGTAATAACAACTAAAAATTCAAAATGAACGAGTGAGAGACGTAAAACATTTCAAATCTTGTAATTTTAAAGTTCTGTATATATTGAACGTAGTACGGAGCCCTATGTGTATGAGTCTGAGTCCCACTTGACTGATCTATTGCTTTTTTTTATTCTATTTTTTTGCTTTTTAAATTTGTCACTACATGTCTTGTAAATTTGCTAAAAAAATATTCGGTGATTACTGTGATGTTGCCATAATTAAAATTTTTTGTTTTCAATATCGAGTTTTATATTTAATTACTCGCTAGCAGACTTGATAGTGGATTTAGCGAATTAAAAACAAATTTAAATAATAAATTAAAATAAATCAGTCAAGCACGAGTCAGACTCACACACATAGGGTTCCGTACTATGTTCAGTACAACTTTAAAAATACAAGCTGTTATATGTTTCACTTCTTAGGGGACACCCTTTAATTTTTAATTATTTTTTATACTAGAGCATAGTACTTAATACCCCAAAAATTTCAAAAGTCTACCTATTACGGTTCAAAAAATAAGGCCATATACGTCCAAATCATGTCACTATCATAGCGGCCATGGTAGTTCCCTTTCTATGAATATATCCAGAGTCTACCTATTACGAAAAAAAGGAAATATACGTCAAAAATATATCAGTGTCGGAACACCATTTTATTTTTAGTAATTATCATAGCGGCCATGGCAACATATCTTCTGTACAAATATCAAGAGTCAACCTATTACGATTTAAAAAATAAGGCTATATACGTGCAAATCACGATACTCCCGGCATACCCCTTAATTTTTACTATTTGTTATAAAGGCCATATTAATACACCTTCTGCGAAAATTTTTTAAGAGTCTACCTATAATAGTTAAAAAATTATGCCATATAAATGTAAATCACTGTCGAAAACTGTCGGAAACCCTTCAATTTTTGCTATTTGTTATAGAGGCCATAGTATACCATCTGTGAAAATTTTTGGTTCAAAAATTCGACTAAATTCATGTAAATCACATCAGTATCGGAACTACTGTTTGTAAATTTTAAGTGTATGCCTCCTGCAGTTCAAGAAATAAACACATATACGTGAATAACACGTCTCCATTGGAATACCCTATAAGTTTTAGTATTTGTTGGTAAAGCGGCAACGCCACTGCCTTTTAAGTTTAATTTGTAGTTTATCCTCTTAAAAGGATGTGGGTTTATTACACAATCCTCTTGCATATAAATAATTTTTGTTGAGTACAAGTGTGAGTTATGATAATACTTGTCTGTGGCTGTGTGAGTTTCAAATTTTTTTGCGGTGTCTGTTAATGTTGTCATAATCATAAAATAGTTGAAGAAGTTGTGGAAGTGCAGCAATATTTACCACAACAATATCTGTTCATATGCTCGTTTATTATAATGCAGGGCGTCTTTTGTCTCTGAAATCTTACATCCGTTTCCTTTTTCATTATTTCTTTTCAGTTGGTTTTTTTGTGCATTAATTTCTTTCGTTTTTTCTTTTTTTTATAAGAAGAAAAGTCAAGGGTGTTGTCTTTCCTTATTGCACAAGAATAAAATTGTGGTTTGTATAAACAAAGTTGGGATTTGCCCCAACCAGCAGTGTGAACAGACAGCGTTGAGACAATTTAAGAGGGACTTTAAATATAAAGAAAATGCACCAAAACCAAATTAATAAAACGTTGTTTGCGCAAAAATAAATATTAGTATTTGTTGTTATAGCAGCCATAGTAGCATCATTTTTGTAAAAATTTTAAATATCCACTTCTACGGTTCTAGAGAGGGCTCGGACAGACGGCCAGAAATTGTAGCGAAACAACAGGCTTATGTTCCTTCTCTATGGGTAAAAAGAGATTTATTAATTTAAATCGCAGAATTCAAAAATGTTTTAAAAATGGTAAATGGAAAACATCATTTTGTACCCATAGAACTATGAGGCGAAAAAAAAGTAGTTGACATAGACTTTTGAAGCTTTGCAGGGTTGTTATATTTAGCCTAATTAAGAAAAAAATTAAGTTTTTGAAAAAATCGGTACAAGGACACGCCTACCGCCCATGTTCCAAAAAGCAATTGTTCTTATATTTGCTATGTTATTCAACAAAAAAATGTGGAATCATAGGTTTGTTAAAGCCATCATAATCTCTTAAAAAAAGGGGTCTAGATCCTGTCAAATGTCCTATATAGAAAAAATGCAATAAATCTTACAAAAATTATGCGAATTTGATGAGACTTATGAATACCTATTAGTACAATATGCACATTACTCTTTTTGACTTAAGGTCACTCATGCTCACGATGAGAAAAATTTTACTCACGCACGCGCAATTTGTATTAGAAAAAAATCATTTAAAAGCTGATCGCTTTCCTCATCATTAACGACACTTTCTTTTTGTATATATTTATAAATATCTTCATTTTAAATCTTATATTCCCTCTTGAAAACATAAATGGATCTGTGGATATTAACAAATGAGTCATCAAATCCTTATGCGTGTCTATTCGAGACGTTTTTGGGTATGCGACAACCGCACACATTTTTGTGTTTTTTTTTATAAAAATTACTTCAAGTAAATTTTATTTTTTTAATAACAAGGTCATTAATATTTAATATTGAGCTAAATGAAATTTTTAAATCATTCTGTTTTATTTAAGGATTTATATACAGAAAATTATTTTTATAATTGACTAAATAATATTGAACATAAACACATAGAAAGAAAGAATATGCTTTTTTATTTGATTTTTTTTCGGTTCGAATTTTATAAATTTTATAAATTTTATAAATTTTATATTGCCGATCAATAGAAAACATTATAAGAGAACAAAAACCGGAAAATACCAAAAGACCATATTTTTCCTTCTTTATGATGTTCCATAAAAGTTTACCATTTTTAAGCTTCAATTAAAATAAATGCGATCTTTATAAAAATTTAAAAAAATATTATAAATTTTATATATCAAAATTTATATATATATATATATATAATATATATATATATATATATATATATATATTATATATATATATATATATATATATATATATATATATATATTATTGGAAATATATATATATATAAAAGTTTGGAAGTAAAACATCAAGAGGGAAGCTTAAAGTGGTGGTAGACTTAATTTTATTTAATATTGGTTATTTTTAACCATTATTATTGCATATATATATTATTTTGGTTAACGTAACCAATTAAAGTAAGTAATATTTGTTTTTGGTTATAAGTAACCATTATATCAACCAAATTTTTTTTTATGTTAAATAACCATTTTGTCAACAAAAATTTTTTTGGTTAGAAATAACAATTATAAAAATAATTTCTTTTGTCATACCTTTCGGTGAAGACCGTCGTCACTGGCTGTTGTTTTGGTACGTTTGGCGAGAGCTTTCGATGTAAAGACATCATTTTCAAGCCGTGTTTAAAATGGTACCATGGAATGGAAAGGTATGACAACAGTATTTTATTTACTGGCGGAACAAATCCAATCAATTTAATACCAATAATTTCTTTGTTTTGGTTATCATTGACAATACAAAAATCAAAATAAAAATGTACTGATACTGAATTTGCCTCAAGAAAATCAGTAAATTCATATAAATAATGTCTATACTAATGACAACAACTTATTCTTAAGTGTTGCGATTACCAACGAACGACATTTGATTTTATTTATATAGGTACCTTAGTATCGTGTTTTAAATAACGTGTTAAAAATATCTCATTGCCAAGAAAGAGGGAGAACAAGTAGTAAAAGTAGGCAATTTTACCAATTCAATGGTACTGCAAACTTGGTAGCAGCTTTTATTTTTGTCAGCGGGTACTTTAAAACACTATTTATAGTACTCTACAATTATTTTGGAATTTTAAATCAATTTTAGATTTTTATATAAAGACTATGTTTCTGAGTAATTACCAGGGATGGGTACCTTTATATAAAGTAATTACAAACTATATCTGATGCACTATAAAATTAAGAGTTAAAGTGGATAACTTTCAAAGCAAAATACTGACGCTGACGAAGTGGCGGGCGCAGCTAGTTATGAATAAATCAATTATTTTCAGATAAATTAAATGCTATAAAGTAATGAATTACAAAAATTATTTTATTAATATTCTTCTCTTCGACATAAAAGCTTAAAAATGAATATTTTTTGGAAATTAGCAAAAAGAAATTTGTTTTTAAAAACTCACATGGACGTTTCGTGGGGTGTGATTGGAGAAATACCTCCCCCTGCCCATAAAAACTTTTAATAATTACATTATTTTTGAAAAATAATGTAATTATGAGGGGCGAAAAATGGCATTTTAGAATCTTCAGGGTCCAAGTTTAGGTTTTTGAACATTTGATGATTATAAAAGTTCCATTTGCTAAACAAGAGCAAAAAAAAATAATTTATCAGTGTTGGGATTAGTTTTTCTAAGCGGAACTTTTTTCTCTTTGGGCCGATTGGTACCATATTTGCCATAGTTTTTATCTTGCAGGCCAGAGAAGCTATTATTCGAATTTTATGAGAAAAATTTTTTAATAGTGCGCTTAACAAAAAATACAATAAACAATTGAAAAAAGGATGGCAAAGCTCGACGACGCAAGTTTTTCCTAGGTAACCTTTTATAGTTCCATAATGATAAATATTTAATTTGTTAGCACAACAAGTCTTTTAATCTAGATCAACTTTTTGCACGTTAGTAAGCAAAGACTCCCTTTGTATGGGAGGTATTATGCCCATTGTTCCAATATAACCTGTTAATGTATGCACGTTAAGGATTAATTCTACAAAATGTCGAGGCTCTACCTATTATGTGTAGGTACATTTTTTCATGGGTTGAGGAGAATTTTATATGTTATGTAAAATCTCAAAACACATATGTGTATATCCTGTTTCTAAGGACATGAACTTTGCATGGTCATAAAAAATATATTTTTAAAGTTTTTAATTTTACCTATTTTATAATAAAAATTTCATTGACATCCGTCCAATTTTAAAATTGCTTGGGACGAAAAGTACACGATATTAAATTTTAATTTGTATGGGAGGTACCACGACCACTGTTTTCGTCCAGCCAATTATTTGCTTCACTACGCATCAGACCGTTAGTCGTATAAAGTTGCAACAGTATACTGTTCCAAAGGCACGTGGTAATAATTTTTCTCTTTGGATAGGAGGTACCTCTTTGGATGGGAGGTACCATGCCCACTGTATATAAATATGTTGGTACTTGTGCAAAATTTAAAAATTTTAGCTTTTACAATTCCTGATGCACACGATAATAATTGTTCACTTTGTATGGGAGGTACCACGCCATCTGACCCCATCCAGTCTGTGTTCAACTAGACTATGCATTTTAGATGAAAATAACCTTTTAAATGTTTAAAAACTCTACCTATTGAAGTACTCCAGTTAATCGATAATAATTGTTCACTTTGTATGGGATGTATCACGCCCAGTTTTTCAATCCAGTCTGTGTTTCGCTAGACTATGTACATTAAAATAAGAAATACTGGTTCATAGCTTCATGAGTAATAATTGTTCACTTTTCACGCCCACTATTCCAATCCAGCCAGTTTGTTGCTATATTATGCACATTACTAAGAGAAGAACTTGCAGATAATTTCAAGATTTTACCTATTACAGTTCCCAATTAACTCTATAATTACTTAAGGGCTTTCACACTATAATACAAGTATTAGTACTTTTGAGGAAAATGAAACCCTGACATGATGAGTTGTTATTGTTTTTTAAAAAATTTCAAACAACAATTAGATCAGAGTTGCATTTTATTCAAAAGTACTTGTATGGGAAGTGCCACGTCCACTTGAAAAATTCAATACGATATATACCCTATTTTACCCTATATGTATATATATATAGATTATTGGATGACAGCTTTTTTATTTGTTCTTAAGTTAATGGCCACCACCTGTGTTTTGTAGCATGATAATTTTCATGCTTTCAATTACAGCAGACAAATGTACTCGTTTACCCGTAGACACATACTTACAGTTACAGATTATACAGACATTTATATTTATTTTACTTTATTCTTCAGAGATTTACCACATGCACTCCCATACACACATTGTTGCAAATGTCAAACTCTGATTTATAGTGATAATGACAGGATAAAGTATTACAAAAGAAAATTTTTAAATATAAAAAAAAAAAACATTTATTTTTTTAAATATAAACAAGCATCTTAAAAAAATATCAGATTGCATTCAATTGTAGTTTACGAGACTTTATTTAGCCTGCACTTGCTGTGGAAGTTTCCTGAATAAAGCCAAAAGATAAATAATTTAAATTATAAACGTAAATAATGTTTCATCTTTTAAAAGCACTTTAACTAAACTAGAGGTAAAAAAAAGTTATTCAGAAAATATAGTGTAAAGATTTTTTCTTATACGAAATGTAATTTATCATCAATTTACACAATAAAGTAAATAAAGTGTCAATTTCAAAATGAAATATTGTAGGTTAAATACAGCAGATTGAAAGTGACAAGAGTTTTTTCATGTTTTGACCTGGGATGGATTTGATTATGTTATTTTTCAATGGTCTATTACTTGTGCCATAATATATATTTTTATTATTTTATAGGGGGATACCGAAGCAGACCACTAACTTCATGAGTGCCTTTTCGACCCCTTCGTTCCTCAATGATTTTTGGTATCCGACTGCTGTCACTAGCCTTTTACTCTCGACTGTAGTAATTTCAGACTGGCGACTGATATATTCGTATGTCGACATACTTTCTTATCATATTTTAAAATATACGTTTTTTTAAACCGAGGCTTTGATGGGCTAGTAGGTAGAGTGCTAATCTATCAGTCCGGGGTTGTGGTTTCAATTCTCACCAAAGACTCTGATATTTTTCATTACAAGTTGGCAGGAAGACCAAGAGGGAGCTTGGTTATAATGTTTAACTGCGTTATTACATATCACGTACTCCAATGTATCATCTGGCCAAGTTCTAGGAAAAAGAGTAACATTAAAAAGCTTTTGACCACGGGCAGACACATATTATATGGAGATGCTGTGAAGACTTAGCATTAAGAAAATGTTAGAAATTACCATAGACTCTGTGATGAGAAAGAATGTCGACATGTATCAGTCGCCAGTCTAAAATTACTACAGTCGAGAGTAAAAGGCTAGTGACAACACGAGACTCAGTGAAAGTAAAATAATCCTAAATTTCCAGTCGGATACCAGAAACATTAAGGAACGAAGGGGGTCGAAAAGGGACCCAAAAATTTAGTGGTCAACTTCCGTATCCTCCCTACAAAAATAATAATAATAAAATAGAGGCGAGGATCTTCTTCTGCTCACTAGAAAGAGCAAAATATCCACTTTTACGCTACCACAGAATATATGGCAAAGATATACGGATTTGTACCGACAGCAAAGTCATGATAAACCTGTTATCGGGAGCCTTTAACACCTCCATCTTCACACCAGACATCTTCAAATGAGATGGCGAGACATTCTAACCTCAACTCTTTTGGGTACCGTGGCACACAAGGATGCTCAAAAATATATAACTACGAACGAGCTAGCCAGATCTGGAAACTGCCTTAAGAAACAGGAGCTCGATCATTTAGTCTGCGTCCCGCTAATTACTGTACAGTAACTTTAAGCGTGAACACTTACAAAATCTCGGATTCCCTAAGAATGATTGCTAGAAGACTGCAAGCCTGCTAAGAATCCCGCGAGAACAGAGCCATATAATGACTTCTGAAGAAATTTTCAGGGTGAGGTGGACAAGGAGACGGTAAACACCAACCGTTTCTGCTACTTTAAAACCGCAAGGTTGTGAGGCCTATTGGCTTGTGATATCACTAGGATAAATTCATTTATCCGGTCTTAAGGATGCAAATCTGTATCATGATCAAACGTTGATCTGCACGGTCCTTGAGGATCTTCTGCACATCCCAAAGGGACAATTAGGACCCAAGTTAGTTAGATTTTGACCACATAACCGGAGACCTGTGCAACCTAACCTAACCTTCGCTTATTATTCGAAGAGAAACCAATAAGTCCTTACAAAAACTAAGAAAAAAGTTTATTATTTAAAATAATTATTTTATATTTGTAAGCATAGTCTCATTGATATTCATGACACAGATTTGCATCAGAAGCTGGTACTGTGGGTCCTAACCCGACGATGGTCTCACCACTCGCTGAAAACGAATCCATGCAACAATTCGATGCCATGATTTTGGTCATGACATCCCTCTGGTTTGGAGCGGACCCTATCTATAACTCCTGCCGATCTGTAGGTCACGACACCCGGTTACAATGCAACTCCATACTGAGCTTGCGCTCTATCCGCGATTTAGGTATAACCTCAGCCACCACTTTGCTCCCCCAAGTGCCGCCAGGCTAGAACCAAGGTTCCAGGGGCTCCAAACACCACATTAAAGACTCCGCTCAGACTTCGTAACCGATTTTACTACCAGTTAAACCCCAAAAAGCTCGGAGCTGTTACTATACATATTAATAAGACTTTGGGCTCCAGCGATTTTCCAACTTTTTTAATACAACTGCAAAGTAAGAGCTTCTCACATAACCTTATTTGACTCAAAATTTATTTTGCCGAGCTATTTTATTAAATTTGAGAAAATTAAAAATCGCTTAGAAGCATATCTTAAGATAAGATGACTGCATCAACAATTCAAAACTTGAATTGTGTATTAATGACATTGGAACTGCATAATGATGGTCTAACTATGATGAACAATAGTCTCCATTTATTGTTTTTGCTGTTACCAAGTGTTGTGTCCTTTACAAATGAAACACATCAGTTTAATGATTTATCCCAGTAAAAGATATGAAATATTTCACAATCCTTTACTGAGATCTTTCACCTTTCTTTTAACATACTTTACCTTACATCTTTCATCGTTCTCCTTTCATTTTTCAGCACTCATTTTTTAGCTTTCCTGTTTTCTTTCTTATTTTATTCTTTCATTATACTTTCACCACACATGTTTTAGTTAGGGCTAATTGCTTCTGGAAAGATAGACAGACGATTGGGGGGTTTTAAGCGAAATGGAGACCTGACTGGACATTGCAAGCACTAAAATTCTTTTAGGTTTAAGCAGGAAAATTCTAAAGGTCGTTATAGGTATAATAACGTCATATTACTTGGTGAGAGCAAGCTCCAGGCACTAAGAGAAAAAGGCACTCCGGATTTTTGAGAGGTGTGCAAGAATAAGGACGAGTTAGAAACTGTGGAGTACATTATCTCCCATAGTCCGAGATTGCAAAGCTAAAACCTCTGCTGCAATACACAGGCCTGATGATGTGATTCAGATTTACTGTGCGACTTGGGTGGCTTAATGATAGACAAAGAAGTCTATTTAAAGAATAATATCTAGGAATTACTTCGGGGAAATCAGGACGAAATCGCAATGGACTGCTGGTCGACGGTCATTTCTGTTTATTTACTATTTGCAACTAGATTTTAAGGGCCGTGTAGATGAGGTAATTGTTTAAAAGACGTACAACATTTTTGTTGTAATTTCTTCTTATTTTTCTTAATAAATATTTGTTACTCCCTAATGATGTTGCACAAAGGAGTAGCGAATTATCGAATTTGAATTTGTAGAAGTACTTCAAGCTTAAATAATTGTAAAAAAAAACATCTAGAAACAACTTTAATTTAGTCAAACTTACGTTTAAATTGTGGCATCTGCAACAGATGTTCTATATTTAAAGTTTTTCAATTATTGTTATTGTTGAATTGAGTTTAAAGGGTGGTAAGGTAACTACATTATATTCAGACTAAATGAATAGAATGCAAAACTTTAGAAACAATAAAGTGTACTTAAACCAAACAAAGCGAACGGTTTTGGTTGAAATAATGTTTAGATTATTTTTACAAACAATAGAATACAATTAACATTATTTAATAATACCATTTTGATTTTTTTTTTCATTGTTATTCAAAATTGTAATTTTTTTAAAACTTTTTATTTTATTTGCAGAAATAATGAAAATTTAGCTCCCGGAGACCGTTATGTACGCATTGCCTTTGAGGAAGCAGCCAAGGAAATTGATTTGGCCATTAACAACACCATCGATATGTTATTTACGACTCGCAATCGCACTAAACCTAATGGCGAAAGAGCACCACCCAACTATGGAGATTTATTGAGAGTATTCCGTTTTCCTACAGGAGAAGCCAGACAACTGGCCAGAGCAGCAGAAATTTATGAAAGAACTTTGGTCAATATTAGGAAACATGTATTAAAGGGTGATAACTTAACTATTGAAAGTGATCAATACAAGTTTAAGGATCTTTTGTCGAGAGAACATCTACATTTAGTTGCAGAACTTTCGGGTTGTATGGAACATCGTGAAATGCCAAATTGTACGGATATGTGTTTCCATTCAAAATACCGCGCGCTAGATGGTACTTGCAACAATCTATTACATCCCAGCTGGGGTGCTTCGTTGACCTCTTTCAGACGTTTGGAGAAACCGGTATATGAAAATGGTTTCAGCATGCCCATAGGTTGGACTAAGAATAAATTATATGCTGGTTTTCCCAAACCCAGTTCAAGATTGGTTTCCACCTCGTTAATTTCCACCAAGGACATAACTCCTGATGATACTATCACTCACATGGTAATGCAATGGGGTCAATTTTTGGATCATGACCTCGATCATGCTATACCCTCGGTAAGTTCAGAAAGTTGGGATGGTATCGATTGCAAGAAAACTTGTGAATTTGCTCCACCCTGTTATCCCATTGAAGTGCCGCCAAATGATCCTCGCATTAAAAATAGACGTTGCATTGATTTGGTGCGTTCGAGTTCTATTTGTGGTTCTGGCATGACTTCTGTATTCTTTGACAGTGTCCAGCATAGAGAACAAATTAATCAATTAACTTCGTTTATTGATGCCTCTCAAGTCTACGGTTTTAGCGAACAATTTGCCAATGAACTAAGAAATCTAACTACCGAAGATGGTCTTTTACGTGTTGGTGTTCATTTTCCCAATCAACGCGAAATGTTACCCTTTGCTGCTCCTCAAGATGGAATGGATTGTCGGCGTAACCTAGATGAAAATCAAATGAGCTGTTTTGTTGCTGGTGATATAAGAGTAAACGAACAAGTTGGTTTATTGGCCATGCACACCATTTGGATGCGTGAACACAATCGCATTGCTGCTGAATTCAAACATATTAATCCTCATTGGGATGGTGATACTATTTACTATGAAGCCAGAAAAATAGTGGGTGCCGAAATGCAGCACATCACCTATAAGCAGTGGTTGCCCTTGATTATAGGAGAAAGTGGCATGAATAAACTGGGTGAATACAAGGGCTACGATCCCTCCATAAATCCCAGTATTGCTAACGAGTTTGCCACTGCTGCTTTAAGATTCGGTCACACTATTATTAATCCTATATTGCATAGACTAAATTCTTCATTTGAACCCATACCTCAAGGTCATTTGCCCTTGCACAAGGCTTTCTTTGCTCCCTGGAGATTGGCGTATGAAGGTGGTGTGGATGCGTTGATGAGGGGCATGTTTGCTATACCCGCCAAATTGAAAACTCCCGAACAAAATCTCAACACAGAACTAACAGAAAAACTATTTCAAACGGCTCATGCTGTGGCCTTAGATTTGGCGGCCATAAATATTCAAAGAGGTCGTGATCATGGTATACCTGGCTACAATGTCTATCGCAAATTCTGTAATCTCACGGAAGCTAAAACTTTCGACGATTTGGCTGCGGAAATTGTCAGCAAAGATGTAAGAAATAAATTAAAAGAACTCTACGGCCATCCTGACAATATTGATGTTTGGGTAGGGGGTATTTTGGAAGAACAGGTTCAAGGCGGCAAAGTGGGTCCTCTATTCCAGTGCTTGTTGGTGGAACAGTTTAGACGCTTGCGTGATGGTGATAGATTTTATTATGAAAACCCAACTGTTTTCTTGCCACAACAACTGGAGCAAGTCAAACAGGCCAACTTGGGTCGGGTGTTGTGCGATAATGGTGATAAACTGCAAGAAATTACAGACAATGTCTTTATTTTGCCCAGTCGCCAGGGTGGTTACAAAAAATGTGAATACATACCTGGTATAAATCTTTATTTCTGGCAAGATTGCGGTACATGCAGCAGTCTACCTCCCCTCTTCGATACGTATGTTCCACAAACATATAAGCACAGCAGAAATAAAAGATCTTTAGACAACGCAGAACCCGAAGAGCCAAACGAGTCTTACAACCATTTAGAGGAACTTTGGAATATTAATGAGGAAAGAGTTGGTGGTCTAGAAGAAGTTGTTGACAGCTTCCATAAAGAGTTGAAAAAACTACACAAAAAAATTCATAAACTTGAGGAATCTTGTGACAGTTCCAACACCAATTTTAAGCCTGCCAAGCGAAATCATTGTGTAGACGAAAATGGCACTACACGCTTAAACAACGAAGTTTGGTCACCTGACTATTGTACCAAATGTGAATGTCGTCGTGCTCAGGTTACCTGCACGAAAGAAAAATGTGGTGAAGTCCACTGTCTACCGGGCATCGATCCCATTACGCCACCAATGGCATGTTGCCCTCATTGTCCACCAGTTTTTAATACAAATTAAGCGGCATATTTAATGTTTTTATTGACAACAAAAAGAGATTAAACATTTTTTAAATTACTTTTTTAAAGCTCTGACACACACTAATTATTTCTGAGAATATTTAAAATTTATGCACAATAAATCAGTTCAAATCAATTGAAATAAAAACTAACTTTAACCTTAAGATTCTTTTACACCTCCAAGTAAAACACAAAAACAAACCAAAAAAACAACTCTTATACACCCAAAACACATACTCACACACATTGAATGGCCAAACTTAAACAACAACAAAAAGTATCATATAATATATCTATATAATTAAAGATATATAATTAAAGAATTAAAGAAATCTTAAGCAAGACTTGTTTTCCAGTGGACAAGGTTTCTTGCGCAAGTTTGGCATTTTGAGGGTGAAAGAAGAAGAGCATTAATATAGTTATGTATGTACACCTATGTTTTCGCCAAAATTTAAGACTTGCGCAAGAAATCTTGTTCTGTGAAAAATACGTAAAAAATTAACACACAAAAAATAATAATAAAATGAATAAATAAAAACAAAAATGGTCATCTCAGCGTTTTATTTAATTTTTAGCCTTTAATTCTAATTGCAATTATGCAATTATCCTTCATAAGTTAAAATGTAATATAGAAAAACGAGGATTTTATCCTCCAGCAGACAGGGATCAGTAACATTATTTGACTACCCTAAATAATCCACATTATGAGGGTATACCAATATACATACATGTGTACATATATCCGAACATATGTCAGATTTAAATTAAATCGAAAACAATTTGTTTACATTGTTTGTTAAAATTATTATTTTTTATTATTGAATCATTAAAACTTCACAAGAAATGGTTATGCATGGAATAGGGTATCGAACTAATGTCATTACGGCGTTGCTATCGATAGTTCTTTTTCCATTGGACTATCGATAGTTTTTTTTCGATAGCGATATCGTCGAAAATTCGATACAGTACTAAGTAGATTTATAGAACAAAGCTAGTCAAATAAAATTACTTTATATCCGAAGGAATAATATACAAATCACGGACCATTATTTCAGATAGAAGATATAGCTTAAAACCAAAATATGTTAATATGTATAGTAACTCAGAAATTCACTTATTGGAAATGGAACCCACAAGCCCCAGACTGATATACTAGCACGCTAATTACTAGCCCACCGGTGCACCCGATAAGTTGGTTTTTATACAAAAATTATTGGGTAACTCGATAATTATAAACAAAACTATTTTATGAACAAAAAAAAAACACAACAGTTTCGATATAGTATTTTTAATAAAAATATGTTCATATAATACATATTTATATTAAAAATATTTTATTATTAGATTTTTATTTTTTATCAAAAAAATATATATTCGTGATATATAATTTTAATATTATTAAAAATTAAATTTACTATTTCATAAAAGAATTCGATACTATCGATAGCATCGAGAGTTTTTCAACTATCTATAGAAAATATCGAATATGATGACTATCGATAGTTTTCCAGCTCTACTTTAGTGGTACATACATACACACTCTTTTATCGAAATTTAGCATGACTATATTGCATAAAGATAGCTGAATGTGGCCAACAACCCAAATAATTACAGCACAATTGAAATTAGGAAAGTTGTTTCCGATAACTGCACGTTTTTGCAATCAACACATTTTTCGTTAAGAGCCTATCTATTTATGGTCAATTAGCAGTAATTATTACAGGGAAAATTATGTTTTAGCAGAGTAGTGTTTCCTGCCACTTTCTATTTAGGAAAAGTCAAATCGAATGTCCCCAAACACTACTCCCTATCTTCCATAACATTATTTCTAAATTTCGGCACAATGCATTGCATGAGTGTAAAAAACAGGGCTTGTTCGGAAATGAATCACTGTCCTACATCTGATGCTTAGTACGTTCGAAAATGCATCAGTTTGCATCACTGAAATAGATGATGCGCAAACAAACGTCAAACACGCATTATGAAAATAGCTGATGCAATGGATGAGTATTTTATTTGTTCTTTATTAGTTTTATTTTGTTAAATTACATTTGAATGAATTGTTAGGCTTAACTTCAGCCTAACAATTCATTTATATATTAATAAAAAGTTCGACTAATTTAAATAAATTAAATATTCAAAATTAAATTTGTTTATACATTTGTATACCCTTCACCACAGGTGGAAAGGGTATATATACATAAGTTTGTCATTCCGTATGTAATTTATACAATATTCATTTCCAACCCCAAAAAGTATATATATTCTGAATCTTTATATATAGAAAAGCGATGTCCGTCAGTCCATCTGTCCGTGTTGACGTTGAAATGTCATTTGCCAAGGCGCCAGACGAGGTACAGAAAATTTAAGCCCACCAACCTGCCAGGCATAGTTTCGAAAATTTTGGGATTACAATTCAGCAACATCAGACTACGCACACCTATATTTTTCACGTTGTTTTCATTTTTTCGGTTTTAATGATTCTCTTTTGCCTTTTTTGTTAAATAAATATTATACCGCGTCAACTAGATCACAAGGAGTGCATACAGATCTCGGGGAATCAATAACCCCGTGCGAGGGGCTGTGCTTATTTTTAGGTTGGTAAGGTTTTTTATATAAAGCAATACATATATAGGTAGCCAATAGACCCACAAAGTGCGCACTGGTAACCAGGGGCAGACAATAGCACATTGGAGGGGGGTTCAAATGAGAACGTTTTATTTAAGGATTTTTTTTTGCTTTAGTCTCATCATTCTAACGCAATATATGTAGATTGAAGGAAGGTCCAAATTTTTCCAAAAAATTTTAAAATAATTTGTACAAAAAATTTACAGAAATTTTCAAATAAATTTTTCTGAAAAATCTTTTTGAATTTTTGTGTTTCCAAAAAAATGTTTATAACATTTAAGAAAAAAATTTTATATATTTAAAAGAAAAATATTCTAGAAATTTTTATTGGAAAAAATTTTTTACAAAAAATGTTCTACAAATTAAAAAAAAATTCCATAAAATTTTTACTAAAACAATTTTCTGTCGAATATTTATCATAAGTTTTTACAAAAAAATTTGCTATAAAATTTTTACAAAAAATTTCTATAAAATTAAATAAAAAATTCTATAAAATTTTTACAAAAAAAATTGTCTATCAAATTTTTACAAAGAATTGTTTTTCTGTAGAATTTTTACAAAAACTATTTTCTATAAAGTTTTTACTAGGGACATAACAGTTCTAACCAACATTTAAAATAATCCTGAAATAATAAATAACCAAAGGCGTTGAAATGGCCTTTTCTGCTCTGAAAATTATACTTACGTTGCAATTTATCTTAAATAACATTGCGTTCATTACTGTTTCTTAAATTGAATTCCAAATAAATAGACATATTTCTAAACGTTTTACTGATATATGTTTATACTTATAATGGTTCCAAAGGACGCTAGTAATTCAAATGATAATGAATCAGTCAAGTGCGGTTCAGACTCACACACATAGGGTTCCGTACTTTGTTTAGTACAAGTTGTTAGTTTTTTACGTCTTTCCCCTTTCCCCTTTCATTTTTAATTTTTTGTTATACTAGAGCACAGTACTAAATACCCTGTGTATATATTAAGTGCCTGCCTATAGCGTTTAGAAGAGAAGGTCAAAATAATCAAATTCGCGATATCTAGGGAACACCCTTTAAAATTTATTTTTGCTACTTGTTCATACTCTAGATATTGTAAAATATAATACGTGTAAATTTTATGAATTAGCCTATTACTGTTCAAATATAATTATTTTCTATGAAAATATCAGGAGCTTACCTATTGTGGTTCAAAAATGTGGCAATTTAATTTTTATAGCGGTGATGGCAACACATATACTGTAAAAATTTCAAGAGTCTACCTCTTACGGTTAAAAAATAAGGCCATATACGTCCAAAACATGTCACTATCGGAACACCCTTCAATTTTTAGGCTTATTTTTGTGTATTTGTTTATATAGCAAACTAAGTTTTAATTACTGTCTGCAAATTTTAAGTACTTGCCTTGTACAGTTAAAGAAATAAACACGTCTCTATTGGAACACCCTATAAGTTTTAGAATTTGTTGCTATTGCGGCAACAGTCATACAAACATCTTCTGCTGACTGACGGAAACAATAGGGTTACGTATTTACCTTTAGGGTACAGAACCATAATAAAGATGATAATGAATTAAGTCTTTATTAGTTTTTGACAAGATCTATACCAAAACCATTGACCAACCAGCTTTAGAAGACCAAAAAACTTTTTGGTTATTTATAATGGTTAATGGAAGACCAAAAAAATACAAAATGTTTAAAATGGTTATTAACTCTTAAATGCGTGATTTTTTCTTTTTAAATAATAATTTTTTATATGATAGCTAAAAGTATGTTCATTATAAAAAAATACTAAAAAAATATTTATTTATAAAAAATGTGAGTTTTATTAAAAAAAGGGGTTTGTTGCCAAATGGCTACATTGCGTTATTTATAATTAATATGAAAATTCTTAAAACAATTATTGTTTTTATTAAGACACAAAGCTACGCCACATTTGTCACATTTTATTCTTGTAAAACCTTTGCAATTTGGATATTTGCATCTCATTTTAGACTCCAACGGGTCGGGCCAGTGACCATGCTTATCTTGTCGTACTTCTTGGGGTGGAATAGGTTGAGCTGGTCCTCTTTTCTTCTTAGCATTAATTTGCTGTTCAACTGTGCTTGGTCTACCACGTTTAGAGGCACTTGTTTCGGAAAGCAGCTTGATTCAGAATAATGGAATCCTGAGAACCATTTTGTTTAAGTACTCTTTTGTAAGCTAACCATTCATTTACCATTGTTAAATCTAGCAAATGGTAAAATATTCTTATATACCATTTTCTACTTTTTACTTTAATTTTATAACGTCCCATTAGACTGTCTAACAGATCTACACCGCCCATATGACGATTATATTCTTTGACTACATTTGGACATTTTACTTCAATTGTATTGGCCTCCTTGGCCAAATGATCCATTAGCTGTATGGCAGTGTAATAGTTGTCATGGTATAACTTGTAATTTTTGTTTCTAGAAATAATACGTGATAAGCGCTGTACAATATTTGATGTTGCACCTAGATCAGGTTCACCATTTGGACGAGCTAGGTTGTTTTCTTTCCCGGAATATACCTCGAAGTTGTAGGCGAATCCAGAAACGCAGGCTAACACAAAAAGTTTAAATCCCCATTTATGGGGCTTCATTGGGATATATTGCTTCATGTAGTGTCTAACTTTGGTAGAACACATTTGTTCGTGAATAGAAAGATGTTCTTCTAATGCTACATTATTAAACTTTACCTTCATATTTTCAATTATTGGTCTTATTTTGTGAAGTATATCACTTCCAAGATTTTCGAAGGTGTCATTGTTGTTGAAGTGTATATTATAATTTTTATAATTATAATTGTTATAATTGTTATAATAATAGACAGAAAATATTAAAAATATTTTATAATGGTTATGGAAAACCAAGATAAATAAAAATCTTTTATAATGGTTATGGCAGGACCACTTTTTTGTTATTTTTTCTGTAACTAATTTAATATTAAAATAAAAATAAGAGTTATTTCGGGTCCCTGGAAATTTTCTTTGAATTTAGTTATTAAAAAATCAATGGCAATTCGACACGTATAAACAAAACAAAGCGAAAAATATAAGTTGAGCTAATGTGTGTAGTTGATATAAAACAAAGTATATTTAATTATTTTATGAAATTTGTAGGAACGCACTATAAAGTAATGATCGTGTAATAACATTACACCTAAGTCTGTTTTTACACGGTAGATTGGTTCCAGAAGAAGCCGTGTAAAAAAAACCGTGTAAAAAAAGACATTGATCTTATACAAAAATGGGGGATTTGTTCCTAATCTCTAAAACCTATTAAAATTAGTGAAAAACAAGAATTTTTAAGAACAAGAATTCATGTTTATTTTATTAAATCAAATATATAATGCTTATTTTCACAAGCATAGTAATTAATGATAAAAAAGATATGCACTCTAATCTTAAAAGTAATATAAATTAAATGTATGGCAAGTTCAGGAACTAAAAAACTATGTTGTGAACGAAAAGAATAGGTTATTCAATTTTTAAGGTAAAAAATAAAATAAAATAGAATAAGTGATAATCATAAATACAACAACATAAATTTAATTGCTGTCGTCATCAGTTATTCGCATTCGCTTGCTTCGAACGCGTATGTACATTCACTATCATCGCTGGAATAATTTTGAACTGGACTTTCTCTTGCTCGTTCGGCATCTACATTTTGAAAAATGAACTCTGTTATGAGCCGTTGTTCGCCAATTCTTGCTACCTCTTTGTATAATTCCTTGTAACGAGCCATACAAGAATTCAGCTCACGTTGGAATTGTGCAGCTCTTTCGACATTGGGATCATTTTTGACGAAATGGTGTCCTAATTTATTTGCAAGTTTAAGCCCTTCTTGAATTAAATTTTCAGTTAATTTTACAGGTTCTTCACTATCACTGCTTTCTATAACATCAGCATTCTGTGAGGCAAAATGTAATATTTCGTCTTCGCTAAGAACTTTATCAATCATCAGTTCATCAATGTCATCAGATACCAAGTCATCAAAACCCTCCCCACCAACTGCGTGTGCTAAAGCAATTATATTGGGATATTCGTTTGTATTTTTCTCCACAGGATTTTTACTTTTTACACATTCTGGCCAAATTGCTCTCCAACATCCGTTTAAGGTTGATGGTCGTAAATCTGACAATGCTAAAGCAGCATGTGTAACGCAATCTTTGATAGAAAACTTTTTCCTGGCATCAATTACTGTTAGAGTTTTATCCCTATCCAAAGTGTCCAAAATGTACTGGAATGTTCGTTTGATATAATAAGTTTTGAATGTTGCGATAATTCCTTGGTCCAGTGGTTGGATTAGGGATGTGGTATTTGGAGGCAGGGACAAAACTTGTACATTTTCGTGTTCCAACTGAGGATGCCCGGGTGCATTGTCTACCAACAGAAGAACTTTAAATTCTAAGCCCTTTTCATTCAAATATTTTCTAGTTTCTGGCACAAAATATTTAATGAACCATTCTGTGAAAACTGTAGTCGTCACCCATGCTTTTTTATTGGCCATCCAATTAACCGGCAATGTATCAAAATCGACACCTTTCATTGCTCGAGGCTTTAATGCACGATTGATAAGCAGGGGCTTTAACATCCGTTACTGCACAATAAAAATGTGACTCGATCTTTTTCAACTTTAAAACCCCCAGCACTTTTTTGCGATTTGGCCACATATGTTCTTCTCGGCATTTTTTTCCAAAAAAGACCGGTTTCGTCAGCGTTAAAAACCTGATCTGGACTGTATCTACCATCCGCTATTATTTTTTTAAGTTTTAGTTGGTATTCTTCGGCGGCTTTCTGATCTCCGGAAGCAATCTCGCCCTTGATTTTTATGTTATGAAGCGCATGCCTATGGAGAAATCTCCTCATCCAACCTGTGCTTGCAGAAAATACGTAGCTCTTCTCAGCAGTTGTTTGTGTGGATGTAGACGGTTGTTCGTCTTTTATCATTTTATAGAACCTTGATGCTTGCTGTTTGATATTGTTTCCGTCTACGGGAATTCTTTTTTGGGCATTTTCCTCCAGCCATATTATGAGTGCTTTTTCCATTTTTTCTTTAACAGCATCTCTAGTGTATGATGAAGACTTAACAGATAGGTTCGTTTCAGAAATCACCGATTGCCTAATTGCAATTTCATTTTTCTTTATAGTTCTTATTGTGGCTTCATTTAAACCGAACGTTTTACCAAGAGCAGTTGAGCCTTTTTCATTTCGAAGGCGATCTAAAATTTTAATCTTGGTTTCCAAAGAAATTGCCTTCCGTTTTAGTTTTATATCTGACATTTCCTTTTAGGGATACATAAAATATTTAACAAAATTAAAAAACATAAATAACTGAATAAATACAAAATATTTTTTGGCTTACCTTTTATCTTAATGCGTTAAAATTAAATTTAATGGAAAATCAAATTTGCCTGCAAAAAATTTCTTTACCAAACACGTCTTATTGCATTGACAGTTCGCAAAATATTAACACGTTTCAATTGCTCTGACCAGTAAATTTTATTGTATGTACATAAAGGGAATTCCCCTAAATTAGTGCTATTCACATTTGCTTTGACCAGTAAAAATTGTTTGTACGCGCTAAAGGGGAATTCACTTAAATCTTTAAGCTAGTGTTCGCAAACTATCGATACTATCGATGGTTTCAGACTTTTTTCTTTCATAAATACTTTTTTGTGATATGAACATACTTCGCAAAAATTAAATTTGACAAAAAAAATTTAAGTATGTACATAAAATTTCAAATCGTGCTAAATGGAATAAAATCGTGTACAAAAAATTAAAAATATTAAATTTTCAAACCGTGTTATATCAAAACCGTGTACAAAAAGACCGTGTAAAAACAGACTTAGATGTAATTGCAGGTCCCCTGATGATAGCGAAAAATGTACATATAAGTGGATTTGTGAAGTTCGTTTAATTCTCCCGAAGTTAAAGGAATATTAATTGAAAATTGGGTGGGTGTTTAATTTTAAAGAAAAATGGGGAAATTTTATTATATTTTTCTTTAAAATTAATCACATAATTTGTAATTAATATTCTTTCAACTTCGATAGTATTAAACAAACTTAAACCTAACTTAAAAAATCCATTTGTATGTTAATAAAATAGTTCGACTAGTTAATTTCAAAAAAAAAATATTCAATAAAGAAAAACAATTTATTAGATACTTAACCTCAAGCTTGAAAGAGAATTATAAAAAAATATATATGTATTTATAAATAAAAATATTATTTATTAATGTGTTTTATTTAACTTTTGGTTTTTTTACACTTACTTTCTATATCGCGCTACTTAATTGAAATCAACATACTTTGTATGACAACCTTTGGCAATTATAGAATTATCTTTCTTATGTTTTAATATACATTCTAAAAAAGCTAGTTTTTTACCCGCCTTTAGCAGATTCGCATCAATTAACACATCATCTCCTTCCTTGGCTGCCTTAAGATAATCCACACTTATACTAACCGACACCCCCGGATGACAGGGTTTCGACATAAGAGCGTAAGTGGTGACCATATCAACAAGTGTTGCGGTAAAACCACCATGTAATCCGCCCATACGATTGAGATGTTCACGGCTTACTGTAAACTCAGCCGTGCATTTTCCTTCACCACCACTGGTAATTTTCACCTGCATTTAAAGAAATCGAAAATAAAAAGTTGCTACAGTTTTGACGTTTATTTAGTTTCTGACAAGAAATGATATGTCAAGCAAAGAAAATAAACTTGATGACCAATTTTAATTAAGTAATGATAATTAGCAGGAACAATTTTTGTTTAATGAAATGAAGTAAAATGAATTCATGGAATACGATTAACGAAATAGCACTCATGATATACATATGTACATACATATGTATATGGAATTAGTGCGGGAAATTTCTACTAATTCTAATTACTCGATACCACTCAATACTTTTCAATTGGGTCCTCAATAGTAATCAATACTTTTGTACACATATGTACTGGCAATGTTCTAACTACTTTTGAACTTTGAGTACTCAAAGCAAGGATCAAATACTTGATACCCACTACTCAATACATTACCAGCACTATATGGAATGTATTCATTTTCGAGCTCCACGCACATCTTCAGGGGTTAAAGTTGGGTGCAAACAAAATGATATTGTTTTTTTTTTTTTTTGTAAGAGTGTTGCCATTTTAGCTATTTTCTGCTTTGTCTAGAGATTTTATCTTTGCGCCTCAATTTATTAGATTTTACTAAACAAAATATGTTAACATTACTGTTTATTACAAAACGTTGCACTCCTATTTAGGTTTATTATTCAAAGCTAAGTGCTAGATGTCGTTACGCCTTACGGCCTTATTTAGGTTAGTCAGAAATTTATATGGTTCTACTCAAACCATATTATTATTAATAACATTTTAATGTTATGGTTAAATTAAACGATGATAGTATGGTTAGGCTGAAACGTTAGTATAGGGAAAAATATAATTTTAATAGTGATTAAAATTTGTCTTTTTATGTGAGAAGTTATTCTACAAAGTTTTATTGTGATAGATCTTGTAAATATTTTTAAATTTTTTTTAATTTATTGAAATTTTTTAATTTAGGGCCTGTCTGCAATCTTTATTGAGTTAGAATAGGCTAAATAAAAAAATCCTTAAAAAATACAAATCAAAGAAGAATCGATCTACCTGTCGCGGTCTAATATTTTTTTGACAAAAAAATCAAGTGAGAGTCATTAAAGCCGTGGGCGTGGTTTTTGGCCCGCAGCTTCCAAAGGATGTTCCGATGTTGCTGAATTGCAATCCCAAAATTTTCGAAACTATGCCTGACAGATTGGTGTGCTTAAATTTTTTTATCTCTTCTGGTGTCTTGGCAAACGACATTTCAACGTCAATTTTATTATTAGTAATGTAGACCAGAGTTACTTTTTTGGTCATTGATCGCAAAATATGTAAATGAATTTCCAAAACAACATAATGAATAATCGATTAGTATTTTATATGAATTTTATTTGAACTATCTTTAAATGAATAAATTAATTATTTAGACTCAAGTTCTTAATTATAAAGAGATAAAGAAAAAAATCAGACACCAGCAGCGTAGAATGCATTTTTTAGACAGCAACGTCCGTCATCAGCACTCTTCGTATTAATCTACTAAGGAGCTTCAATTGTTATTAATAGGAGATAGAGCTTTTTGAAATTGTTTTACACTTTTAAGAACTATTTCTTTATATTACACTGCCAAGCAAAAATTTTTTCTTTATTTTTATTCTATTCTACTCTATTATTATAGCAATTAACAACAATTAGATATTTTTTACAAATGTATATTTTTGATTATTAACAATATAGTGTTAAAGTTAACAATGTCAAAGCCGCTATGCGAAATTATATACATTTTAATTTTATTTGAACTGTTTTTAAATGAATAAATTAATTATTTAGGCTTTAGTTCTTAATTATAAAGATATGAGAAATTTTATCTTTATCTCTTTATAATTAGGAACTTAAGCCTAAATGATTAATTTATTTATTTGTAATATTTATTTATTTATTTATTTATTTATTTATTAAAAAGTGTATTATAAATAAATTTACAAAATACCAAAATTAATGGTGTGGGCTACTAGGCCATTACACCATATATGATTATTTTAAATTTTTTCTAACACATAGGCGGATCTAAGAATATTTTTTATTTTTTTTACCGAGTTCTTGTTATTACAGTTTAGTATCTCTTCGAGCGTCTCATTTGTGGCACTTCTGTGGCAATCTTTAAAAATGTAATTAATAGTAAGTATCTCTAAGCAAGCTATGCATTCTCTAGGCAGGGTTCCTTCATAGTAGTGTTGTGTGCTAAATTTCGTTGTTCCAACTCTTGTCCAGGCTAATACGATACCGTCTGCTCTGGAAAGGTGTTTATAGTAAGGAGGTCGCGATGTACTGGGATTATGAGATCTTAAAAAGCTAGTTGATGTACTCCATTGTTCTTCATGTTGCTTTAGTTGTACATTTTTGGGAAAGTTTACCATTACTGGTATTAACGGTGGTACTCCTGTTAATAGTGTATAGTTTGGAGCGTCTTTGGCAGCTGCTTCAGCCGATTCATTACCTTCAATCCTCACTTGTCCTAGTATCCAAAGAATGACAATTTCTTCTAAAAGAATAGATTTTCCAAGAACGTATCTTCTGCTTTCCCCATGCCTCTGTAGTGATATAACAACGCTAAGGCTGTCCGTACATAGGTATAAGCCTTTTTTCAGGTTTTTCTGAGGCATACGACACAGCATATCTTTAGCTGCCAGTCCAGCTGAGAAAATACCAGCTTGATTGGGAAGAATAGATTGTTTTTTTATTTCAAAATTGTTGTTTTTTTTTTTTTTTTTTTGTTTCACGACAGCATATGATGTGTTTCCATTTGCAAAGGAACCATCAGTAAAAATCGTAACATTTGGATTGTATTTGTTTTTCTCTTCAAGGTAGAGTTGTTGAAATACTCGTGAATCAATTCCGTTCTTATTAATAGAGCTCAGCGAGGTATTGACAATAAGTTTGGTTTGGGTGGTGTTGTTTGTGGTTGTAATGCTTGACCGAGATGGAAGTGGCATATTAATTTGCTTTGCATAGTTTATGATGTTTCTTATACCACAAGGGTTTATTTGAAATAAATATACATATTTTAGAACCAATTTTTCATCAAAAGTTGTTATAAAATACTTCTTTAAATAAGTTTAATTTATTATGAATTGGGTATAAAAATTTATTTTTTTATTTTAGGACGGATTTTAATGTGAAATAAAGGGTATAAGTATTGTTCTGAATAAATGTAACAAACAGTTGATACCTACATACATATATTGTGGAATTATTACAGTAATTAAAAAATGAAATATTAATACATACAACTTTACCCCCTTAAATAAAGACCTTTTTAGAATAAAAATGTTTGAAACAAAGTACAAAACTGAAATTGGTGGATAAAACCCTTATATTTAAATAAAAACATAGAAAATTGACCCGAAAATTCAGCCGTTTTCATTTAATAAAAGCTGCCGCCGCCGCTTTATAGTTACGCAGACACCGCCGCCTAAAATTTTGTACGGCTTGTTTCATTGAACAGCTGTGCAATACTACAAGCTGCCAAAATATTTTCAATTGTTTTGTTATATAAAATTTCAGGCAGGTTGACTGACCTTTTCTAGATGTTTTTCAAATCCCGTTGAATTTTTAATAATGTCAGCTATTAGTTTAATAAATTCTGCACCTTTGCTGCGGGTACCCATTACAATTGTTTAAGGTTAAATGAAAAAACACTTATTTAACAAAATTAGACGAAAAATATCAATGTTATGAAAAAATTACAATCCAATAAAGATGCCAGATATCATTTTGATAACCAAGGCGAATATATACAGGAGATTGCAGGGCGACAAGTACAACCAAGGCGAATTCATACCAGGTGTGAGCAGTAGGACAACAACTACAACAAGACAACAACTTTGACATTAGATTAGCATATATGAAACAATATATTTTTGACAAGACATTAGCAAAAAACATATATTTTGTTTGGTTCGCTGCTTCTGTCAAAATAAATTAATCCGCTTTAATTGATATCAAAATGTAAAAAAATATCTGTGTTCACTTACATTCAAAGCAGTAACTTCCAACATTTATGAAAAATATTTAATTGAATTATTTTTTTTCTCAATAATAATTTAAGGGCTTAATAATCTTGTGTGTGAAGATCCTAAAAGATGTCAAAACGAACTGAAATGTTTCTAAAGCTGCAGGCTGCATGACCAGCAAACAACAAAAAAAAAATTTATTAACTATTTTTAATTAAAGAACAAACCTAATACGTTTTGTTTATTTTTACTAAAAGAAAAAAATAGAACTAAAAAATAAAAAAGCAATTAAAATAAAAACATCAAACAAATCTGGACCCACCGCACCACATTTAAATTGTGAAAATGTTGTGAATATTTGTGTTATGTCTTGTGTTAATTAAAAATTTAACGGCTTTTTTAAATAAATTTATTTCATTTCATTTTTATGTTTGTTTTCATTATTGTTTCTAAAGAAACAAATTTTGAAAAAACCAGACTCCAAAAAACGTAAACAAGCAAAATTCAGCTGGGCTATCAACACCACCTTATATACATAAATTCGCCTTGAGTACAACCAAGGCGAATTCATACCAGGTGCAGTCGATATCCCAGCTGATTGCTTTGCCAAAAACATTTGTAGAAATAACACAAAAATAATAAAAAATCTTTCGCCCTGTAATAAAAAATATTAATAGCCAGTTCAGGCTGCCACGAAATTAATTAATTTCGAGCTGAAATTACGAACGAAATCTAGTGTTCATACTGGGCTTTTTGACATTTGAGTTAATTTCGCAAACAGCTGATCACGTTTAGTTACATTTATATAATTTAACTATTTTGCAATAAGCTTTCGCACAACACTTTCGTATTGATTTAAAATATACATGAATATTAAAAACAACACTACAACAAAATTAATGTACAATTATGTATATATTTCCATTATTTCATTTGGCTTTTAAATTTCTTTCAAACAAAACGGACTTTCAAGGTTGTAAATCTGGTCATGGTTGCAAAAAAAGTACCTTTTTCTACAAAACCAGCGTTGTCTATCGTAATTTCAAGTTAATTTAGACGAAATTAAGTAGAATGAGTTAATTTGGGCAATGGTAAAATGTATGCGAAATTACGTAATTTCAAGTTGGTTTCGGCCGAAATCACGAAATGACGTAATTTCGTGGCAGCCTGAACGGGCTATAACCCCCATATTCATAAAAAAATAAAAATTATTTAAAATGTATTTTAGAACAACTTTTGTATTAAAAATTTGTTCTAAAATAGATTTCAAATATATATTATTTTTTATGAATATGGTGGTAAATAAATAAAATATTAAAAGACAGCAACAGAAAACAAGCCAATAGCAGACAAGCGAAACAAAAAATGTCCAGTATGATAGTAATGAAATACACACTCTACTTCTTCAACCTCTTGCCTACAAATCTCGTCTGCCTGTCCTGTTTCTGTCTATAGTAAAAGGGGACTTACATAGGTGGCACTTCTGCAGTTAACATTTTTTTATGAAATGAAATAAAACTATTTTATTACATTTTTTCGTCAATTTTTTGTTGGCTTTTTCAAAGCGATTTCGTAATAAATTTATAATCACATTTATAAATAAAACAATGAAAAAGCTAGACATAACAAACATAAACAAATTATTGCACTCCTTTGTTCGTATCACAGTATTATTTAAATTTTATTTTAGGGCAACGCTATAGCGCGTGCTTATGTTGTCAGTGTCTTCTTTTTTTGATTTTTTTGTTGATTGTGTTCTTCTCATTGCATAGATGAGATCTTTTATTGCAACTGTGTGTGTGTGTATTGTAATTATGCGCGTTTATTTGACAGCTCATTTCATGAAATTGGTTTGATAAGAACTCTGATGAATGCGCTCTCATGATATATTTCATGGCTCTACAATTGAGGTCTACTTGTATCAATTTAACAAACCTCTTGAGATTTTTCGACAGTTATTAATATAAAAGTAAAAAACTATATTTCGCCATCACTAATATATACGTTAGAAAAAAAATGGTGTGGCAACTCTAATATAGAGCTGTTTTTATAAGGCGAATTAAAATGAATTCGCCTTTTTTATTTTGATCGCCATTTTCCCGCGTCTCTTAGTTGACAGACATTGTGTTCGAAAATAACTGATGAATAAAAAAATTATTAGCAAAAACCCTAGAAAAACTATAAATTTTATAGGTTGAATGATTATTTTCTAACAACAAAAAACTTAAAGTTTTAAAAGAATAAAACAATTGTAATGAAAGCCACGTAAGTAATTGTAAAACAGTAGAAAACAAAACTAAAAAACCTTTTCAGATCTAGGACCCCCATGAGGGCAGCATATCAACAAAAAGACATGCGTTTGCGTACACAACTATCACAAGAAAACAATGTTAACAATGAAAATAGCCCGTCAAAGCAAAAGGATCCTGTACATGTATTTTGTCGTGTACGGCCATTGCCCTCTGATGGTGATTTAACCTGTGTAAGAGTAAAAAATTCCACAACGATTGTTTTAACATCACCAGAACAAGCATTGGGTACTAAACTGGGCTGTACAAAAGAAACTCAATACATATTTAAGCATGTTTTTGAGGCAAACTCTACACAACAAGAAGTTTTCGCTGGAGTTGCTCAACCTTTAGTAGAGAATTTAATACGTGGTCGTAATAGTCTATTATTTACTTATGGTGTTACCGGTAGTGGTAAAACCTATACAATGACTGGTGATATTCGACATCGTGGCATAATGCCCCGATGCTTAGATGTCTTGTTTCGTACCATATCGGATTATCAAACAAAAAAATACATTTTTAAGCCAGATCGGTTAAATGGGTTTGAAATATTATCTGAAACAGATGCGTTATTGGAACGTCAGCAAGAAATGAACCAACGTTTTGCAGGTAGAGGTGCCCTAAGACGTAAAGATTCAGATCCCGAAATAGCTTCACAGGCTTCCTGTGATATGGCTCCCTTGCAAGGCATCGATGAAGATAATATGTATGCGGTTTTTATAACGTATGTGGAAGTATACAATAATAGTGTATACGATTTACTGGAAGAAGGTGGTATTCAGAAGTATGTACATATATAGATCATATTTAAGTAATCAGTTTAATAAGTTTATTCAACTTTTCTAGAACTTTGCAAAGCAAAATTATTCGCGAAGATGCCAATCACAACATGTTTGTACATGGCGTAACAGAAATTGAAATCAAATCAGTCGATGAGGCTATAGAAGCCTTTCAAACTGGTCAAAAACGTAAACGTATGGGTCATACGGTTCTTAATGCTGAATCTAGTCGAAGTCACTCTGTCTTTAACATACGTCTTGTGCAAGCACCGACAGATTGTCAAGGTGAAAACATTGTACAAGATAAACGTACTATAACAGTAAGTCAATTGTCTCTGGTAGATTTGGCTGGTAGTGAGAGATCGTCACGTACGAAGAATACGGGCATGCGTTTGAGAGAAGCAGGAAATATAAATAATTCACTAATGACATTGCGTACATGTTTGGAATACTTAAGAGAAAATCAACAGGGCACAAACGTCGCTTTGAAAAAAGTGCCATATCGTGATTCAAAAATCACACATTTGTTTAAAAATTTTTTCGATGGCGAAGGACAAGTATCGATGATAGTGTGTATTAATCCGCGGGCGGAAGATTATGACGAGAATACGGTAAGTTAATGATCAAATAAAAAGAACATAAAATCATATTGTGCCAATATTTAGCAAGTAATGAAATTTGCCGAAATGACTCAAGAAGTTCAAATTGCTCGGGCTGCCCCCATGAAAACAGATTTGGGTTTAACTCCAGGTCGTCGCAAGGCTAACAAAATGTTCAAGACGGCGGTTAATAATCTAAATGAGCTGGGCTATAGTGAAGCCAAGAACTTAGACGTCGATGTGGGTCTGGTATATACTTTGGGACCCAATTTTCCGGATTATAAATTAGATGGCCCAGAAGCTGATTCCACAATTAAGGAGTTAATGCAATATTTGTTGCAACGTATAGAAAAAAGAAAATTACTAAGTAGTGACTTGGAAACTAGGTGTAGGTATATTTATTTTCAATATAAAATATTATTTTCACATGTTATTTCATAGTTGACAACTTCCGTTTACATCTGATGAAAATGGAAAAAGAAAATTTTTCTTTGCGTTCGGAATTAGCTTCTCTTAAAGCTGTTTATAAACAAGAACGTGATCGTTCATATGCTTTAGAAAATAAATTAAAAGTTCATGAAAGTTCTATTGATGTTCTTAATAATAAATTGAGCAATCGTGAGAGGCAAATTGATGAATTAACACGTAAACTAAGAGACCATCAAAATATGCTAAATAGAAAGGAACTAGAGAAAGAAAATCAAAAGAAGAAATTTGATTCGAAACTTGCTGTCGAAGTTGAAAAACGTGATCGTTTACACGATCTTAAACATGCTAAATTACAAAATAAAATTCGAAGCAAGGATGAAAAACTAAAATTATTATCTAACATAATACAATCGGATGAACTGGCAATTAGGATGCCACGATCTAGAAGTTCGGAAAATCTGTCCGAAGAAATGGAAATTGTACCGCCCGCTGATTCAGTAAGAACTGCGCCAATGGCAACAGGAACACCAAGAACAGAAATGTATTGTACACCAAGAGTACCAAGGGTAAGTTATTTTGATTTTTTTTTTTTAATTTCATAGAATTCTTAAATGAACTAATGTGAGGTTTCTTGTGTTACAAGCGATCAAATCGTTACTTTTTTATTTAATTTAAAAACTATCCTAGTTTTTTCAGAAATAAATAAGAACAGCTATCCTTTTAAAAAAATAATTTTATTTTTCTCTAGGGCATGGCTGCAGCTAATAAACGTCATCGTCGTTCTCGATCAGCTGGTGAGAAATGGATTGAACATCGAGCCCCCAATCCTGTGCCACTTGGTACAGTTTTACAACCATATTTGAAAAATCGCAAGTCCATTACTAAGCTGCAGGATATGAAAGATTTAACTGGCCATAAAGCTAATAAATACATGCTCGTGTCACAAGATGCCGATACAGACGGTGATGTAGAAACTAAACTATTCAAAGGCAATATTATACCAACATGTGGTGGTGGTGCCCAAGTTGTTTTCGATGACGTAGAATGTCTGAAACAAAAATCGCCAGTTCCTTCGCCAAATCGCAAAAGACCCAGTAATGGAGGCAATGGTGTAATAAGCAATATTGGCACTACAGTTTCAGCCCTATCCGCTATAACCAATCAAAATTCTGCTCAAGATATTTCCTCTAGATGCAATATTGGCATTGAAGGGCACACTGTTAAACGTACCAAAGTGTAAAATGATGATTTTTTTTTTACAAAAACGACATAAAATTTTCGTCCATTTCACTTAAAGAAATCTCACAATTATATTATTAATTATTTTGAAACAAACGAATGTATTTTTATTAGTATTTTAATTTTAATATTGTTATTGGATTATAATTTACATTTATAAAAGCCTATTTTTAATTTCGTATTATTTTTTATATTTTGCCAGTGAACTTGAAACTAGTTTGGTACTTACATAATTTTGAATTTAGAACTACATAAATATTTAATAATGAAATATTTTTTTTATTTAAACAATGCCATCTAACTTCAAATGATATTTTTCTTACTATATATATTTATAGATGTTCTTTATATACTGCCATTTGATAAATAAACATCACATTAGACAAAATAATTTAATTGTAAAAGTATTAACTACATATTTTTTTTTTGTTGCTTTCTTATTTTGTTTTTAGTTGGGGATCAGGTTAGCATTTAGCAAATAGTCATGAAATAAAATATATACTTTTAATTAAACTACTTATACATTGTTGTGTTTTATTTATTAGATATTGACGCATGTGATGTAATCACACATTGATTTCAAAATTATTTTTTTTAATATAATGCGACGAAGTTCAATTAATTTTTAAACCAATGATAAATCATTTTCAAAATATAACAAATTCAAACAATGATAAGGTAATTAAAAATATCTATTGATATTAATGAAAATGTTTTACAAACGATCTTTTGAAATACATAGTTGCAAAACAAAAATAAGCAAATTCACCCCTATTCTGCATTTCGATTACGTCCCTGCCTTCAGTTACGCAAGAATCGTATTTCGACAAAAATACGATTATTGTTTTTCTATGAAACAAATGAAATAGGAACAAAAAAGGAAGTAAAAATGTCTTTTGGAGCTATTGCTAACCTCAACCCCCGTCTTCACTTGCTAACAACATGTCTTAACAAAAGTCAAACTTCATATAAGAAATAAAACTGGAGTGGCCTACACTCAACTTTATCATACCCAATGGAAATATGTAGATATTTTTATGGATATATTACATAAATAATAAAAGTTCAAAGTATATTCGAATCGAAAAATTGATTATTTTTGGTTTGGGGTGTTAAGTAAACTACCCTTCCCGATTATTCCCAAAATTTACACAACTCTTCGTCTCCATACCCCAAAGGCACATACTAAATATCGTTTTAATACGTCATACGGTATGAGCAGTAGAGCGTTCACAAAATTTGGGGGTAGGAAAACTACCCCTTGCCCTCTCCCGAATATGCCCAAAAACCATATAGCTCTTCATCTCCATATACATTTTATACATTGCTCATCATCTTTATCTCTATCTAGTACATTAAGATTATATTATAGATTATGCATATAATTTTTTGAGTAGATGTTATAGCTGATTAAGGCCTCTTGGCTAGGTTTACATATATATTTTAATGAATAAATAAAATAGCCATAAAAACCATACACGCCTTCTCAACTTTCTTGTTCTTTGACATTTCGAACTACAAAGCAACAACAAAATGTCATGTTGTTCTTGTATTTGTTGTAGAGTTGCCTCTACCTAGTAAGATAAATCTACCTTGAATTAGATTTTATCTATAAAACAAATAATATTTATTGATGTCTACTGTTTTCCTACAAACGTACAAATGTAATTCTGCTGGTAACTTTGGCTTATAAATAGTTGAGCTCAAGGCGAATTCATATGAATATGCCTTGGTTGAGCTATTTTTGCAACCTTTCGCATCGGCGGCGGTTTAAATTAAAAAAATAAAGACGGCGTTGCTCTGACCTGACTTCGAGACGCACGAATTGAATCTTTGCTCGCTATGCTTAGAACCTGAAAAAGTTGCCCACAGCAAATTGATTCTATTCACTCAGAGTTATAAAAGGATTCTAACGAAAGCAGCACGTAGAAGTGATCTGTTTAAAATAAAAAGGTATTTAATTTTATGCAGTAGTTTAAAAATATATAATCATTTGCATATCTGTGTGTGTCAGCTGTGCTTGTGAATGACTGGAAAATACGTTTTTGAAGCAGTTCAAAGGTAAATTTTGAGTTTAAAGTATTAAACGTATGTAAAACAGTATTTATACATTTAGAAGTTAACATATGTATAATGGTGGTTTCTTCAAAATTAAGTCAAGTATTTACATATGAATCATGGGTGCATGCAGTATCGGGAGCAGCAGTAAGTAGATTTTTTTGCCATTCATATGTACATTAGAGTGGGTCAATTTTTTTCTTGATCGACTGGTTGTCAAAATCGTATTCTACGAGGAATTCTATGGTTTGCTCAAGAAATCAAAATCGAGCTTCTTAAAATTCCTCGTAGAATACGATTTTGAAAACCGCTTGTTAAGATTTTTTAATATATACTAAACTTTCCTTAAACATATGTATGTATTTATTTATATTTTAAGGGTGGCTGCATAGCAATGTCAACTTTTTATCCATTGGATACCGTTCGTTCCAGATTACAATGTAAGTTTAAGAATACAAATGGCCTTTTTAGGCATATGTAGGTATGTTGCAAAATAAATTTATTGAATACAATTATTACGTTCCAATTAACATTTTATTATACACGCTTTTAGTGGAAGACCCGATTAGAAAAGGAGAGGCGCGTAGTACCATGAGAGTCATCAAGGAAATTGTGTTAGGTGAAGGGTTCCTATCGTTATATCGAGGTCTCGGGCCGGTCTTACAAAGTTTGTGCATTTCGAACTTTGTTTACTTTTACACGTTCCATAGCTTAAAACGTCTAGCTAACGGAGGAGATAAAAGAGCACAAAGTGCACTAAAGGATTTATTATTAGGTTCCATAGCTGGCATTATTAATGTATTACTGACGACTCCATGTTGGGTTGTTAATACCAGGTGCCGTACGCGTGATGTTTCTGGCACTGCAGATGAAGTAAGCAAATATTATAAAAGTCTATTTTCTGGATTAAAATATGTTGCAAAAACAGAGGGTGTTAAAGGCTTATGGTCAGGTACTATTCCGTCGCTTATATTGGTATCAAATCCTTCGTTACAGTTTATGATGTATGAGCTTTTGAAGCGTAATTTTATGAAATTTTCCAGAAAAAGTACCGAAATTTCAAGTTTAGGTTATTTTTTAATAGGCGCAGCTGCTAAAGCATTTGCTACTATCATAACTTATCCTATTCAATTAGTACAAACCAGACAGAGACATCGTTTAATGCACAACAACGCTCCCTCAACCTCAAGGCAAGCTGCTGGTACACAGGAAATTGGTGTGATACAAATGATATTAGATATTGTAAAACATCAAGGTTTTCGAGGACTTTTTCGTGGAATGGAAGCCAAAATTTTGCAAACTGTTTTAACTACTGCTTTGATGTTTATGGCCTATGAAAAAATCAATAATACAGTTGGTCTACTATTGAAGAAAAGTCCTATCAAAGTTACGCATTAGAAATATTATACGTCCAAGTCAAATAGACTTGTATAAAATTGGTAGAGGAATGTAAGGGATATTTACGTTCAAAATATAACTTTAATAATTGGTAGAAAATGTTGGTTATTAACTATTATAACATGTACTTTTTAGGCCCTGTTTAAACAAATAAACAGATATAAGAATTTATATTAAACATGAAAAAAAGTTTTTTTTTTTTATTAATTAATATAGGTACCCGTTTTATTCATGCTTCATTTAATACATCTTTTGTTTCTGCTTTCGTAGAGTGTTTAACATCTTCCTGATTGGACTGGCAATTTTCCTGTTCAGTTTTACAACATTCCTTGTTATACTCCTGATTTGCTCTGGCCAATTCAACTAAGTTAAATTTTTTCATTGCCATATAATCGTCTAAGACAGTTAGGCAACATAGGCCTTTAATAACTTCGATTATCATCGATTTTTTTGCATGTTTTAAATCAACTTTGTTTTTAACATTTTTGGCATGAATCAAATTTGCTATCTCCCGTATTAGATGATCACGTTTTATATCGTTATTAAATCTTTTATTAAAAACAATGGAAAAGGTAGTATGTTCCTTAAGGAAGTACTTGTCACATAATTGACCAGCAGTATTTACAATATCTATATCGTTGGCCTTGCACACGGCATCTATAGGCAACAAACGTAACAAATAACGTGTCTTCTGTCGTTTCGTCTCAGCTATATCAATAACTATGCGCTCAGCAATGGCTTTAGGATTATCAAGAGTAGTTTTGATAAAAATGCAATTAGTGGCTCCAGTATCAACTACTTGAAAGCGACGCTTTGTTGTAGACTTGGTTTTCATCTGCGTTGCATTAATTTGTTTTTCTAACTCGTCAGATATATCATTAGTACACTCTTCTATTTCTTGCGGTATCACATCTACGTTATGGTCTTTCGGCTTGTCCTTGCCTTCTTCTTCTATGCCATACATCTCGTTAGCATACTGATTAAGGATATTATAACATTCTCTTATACAATCTTTTTCATTAAAATTACATGTTGCTAAGAAACCTCTATGACCAACTTCCAAATATTGCTTCCTATTTGGTTGATAGAATTTTTTCCTATGTTGAAATTTTCTTTTTTTTTCCGGTGGTTCACTCATTTTAAAATCTATATGTGAATCATGGCACAAAACACAAGGTAGGGTTAGTTAAACAGCTGACTATTTTTTTCCTTCCTTTGTTTTATTATTATTGTTACCCCACGTCTCCATTAGACATTACCCCCCGGCAACATTACATAGTGTCTACACCTGACAAAAATTTGTCTTGATAAAAGTCAAACTTCATATTTAAAATAAAAACATTATTTTTAATTCAGGGTTTTTTTATATGAAGTTTGACTTTTATCAAGACAAATTTTTAACAGGCATAGACGGTAGGTTAGACATTAACATGTCTTAGCAAAACTCAAACTTCATATAAAAAAACATTATTTTTAATACTGTTTTTCTATATGAAGTTTGACTTTTGTTAAGACATGTTGATAGCAAATTAAGACGGGGGTTTATGAAAAATGCTACAGGCCGTTAGGCAGTCACACAAAAAGATCGTCGGACAGTCATACCGTGACGACGGTTTTTGAATTCTATAATTTTTGTTCAACCAAAAAGTGATCGACGTGCCTAAAGAAGTTCAATAATAATCAATAATGGTGACGACGGTTTTTGGTGACGACGGTTTTTTAAATCAATAAATGCCGCTTTAGTGTTATCATTTTATGTCTAAAGCGGCATTTAAACTGTCAATCGCGGCTTGTCAGCGTGGAGTTATGAGAGAGAGTGTTTAGCATTTACATGATCAAGCGAAGATTGTCTCAAATATCATTATACAACAGCCACTGAGCAGTGAGGTTCTTATTTAAGATGGCGCATGATTTAGCTGCTGCTTTATTAATTGATGAATTATAGGAAGACGACAATCAAAAAAGAGTACGAAACGAATTTGGACAATTAACTATATTTTTTTATTTATTCTTCACTTTCTAATCAATTATTTAAACAATTTTATTGAAAAAATACAAATATTCTATATATTATTTTTGCAAAAGTACACCTTTCGGCAATATTGAATTTTTTAGTATATGGTCAGAGTTATGCCTCATTAAAATCTCTTTAATTCACACTATGTGAAGGAATAGGAAAAATGTAATAATGTATGTAATATTTAATTTATACAGAAACAAAATTAAGTTTTGAACAGTTCCGTGTAATACATTTACACCACAGTTATATGTTCTCTATTATGAATAGTTTTCAGTATTTTACTTTCAATACACCGTGAATCCTTTCTTATTGTGCCTTTTTAAGATTTAATCAAATCTATCTTAATTTTTAGAACAAGTAATAATGTTAGAAGCTATCCAAAGTTGAAGGAAAACATTTCCTCAACTTCGTTATGGGATTTTCCTTTATAATAATTGAAAAATACCAATTAAATAATTTTTTTGCTAGTTCGTCTACATACCATTTTTTAACTTGAATTTTGGCAATAAATATTTCCATATAATGTTACGGTTAGCTAGACCCGACGTCACTCTCAACTAGCTCATTTTATCTCAGGAAGGTTCCAACCTTTCAATCGGGTAAGAAAAGGTAACACAAAACAGATGAATATAACTCTTTCACATACAAACGGAAACGGAACTAAACAACTATAACAAACCACAGACAAAAGTACATAGAGACAGATGTTGGTCTCTTCATGCCCACCCAACCATGTCGCAGAGAGTTTTCCGTCACTTTATTTTTGTTCCACGACCCAGAATCCGCCTGACCGAACTTCACCACTTACCGGTTCATCATCACCATTAACCTTTAAAAAATTAAGCCATCATTAAGCATAAAATGTTAATTCACATAAAGTTGTTCATTTTTTTTATTAATACAATTGAAATAAATTAAAACTAATACAACAGAACACAATATTATATTTAATAAAAATTCTAAGCTTATATCTAATTTAACTTTAATCTGCTTTATTTCGATTATTTTATTTTAACTATGTCTAATTTTCTTTAGCCGTTACTTTTTTTTTTATTTTTTTTTTTTTTTTTAAACTATTATTTTATTATACGAATCTCCTAATCTACTAATTATTGGTTCTTTATTAGAACGTTATTTTTTTTTTGTTAGGGCTCAAACTAATACTTTATTTTCTCAATTTCAGAGTTTTTAACGCTACTAAATTTTTCCCTACACTTTAAGGAGCTCCCTGAAGCAGGTTAATCGCCTTGATTCTTTTTTCCAGACGCTATTCTGTACTCGATTTCGCGCCTAATTTGAGCACTAATTTTATTCGATGTTCTTTAACTCTCAGGAGATAGGTATAAGTATTTTTATATAAATTTTCTTTTCTACACTTAAAATTAACAAAAACTATGACACTCACACAAATCACACAATTTTCTTTTCACACTTACACAATACTACTTTAAAACTAACTTATATTTATCATATTTTAATTATATAAATTAGATTTTTTTTATATATGTTTTTAGTTTTTTTCTTTTTCTGTATATTTAACTATATTATTTTTGTTTTTAAAATTGAAATTAATTTTAAATAAAGTGCATTTAAAATACCTCAATAGGCAACTTTAAGTGTTTTATTTGTGCTTTTTAGATATCTTTTTGTGTTGATAATACCACAGATTTTATTTTTCATTCCGTTGAGCGAACAAAAATTCTAATGATACAATTGTTACCTGGCTATATCTCCTGACTCGGTCTTCCAAAGACGTATAAATAGACCCACACTTCGGGCTTACTGATTTTAATGAGCCTATGGCCAGCTATTATAAAAGAAAAACCAAATTAAACACTACATTTTTTTTACACTCGTTCACTATTATTCAAACTTACGTTCGCTTTTTCTTGTAATATCATTAATTTTAACCTTCCGAGTCGCACAGTAAATTTATGATTTTTATAAAACTTCGCTTAGACTTTGAGTTTAAATTTAACTTTTATATTAAGTCCTATTTTTTTGCTTAGTTTTTATTTTAAACTTGAACTTATTTTAATTCTCTAATTGTCGCACTTTAAAAGAACACTTTCACTTCGGCTTTCTTTATGATTTTGTCTATGCTGTTTCGCTCACTTAAATACCTCTTTGAACTACATACATACTTCCAATATTTTCCCACATACATATTAAGATTTGGCGCTTTCTCTTTACATACTTTTGCCGCCAATCTGTCTACAAAAAATATATAATCCTGGCCAACAAAAAAAAAGGTACGGATTAAGGATCTTCCCGCCAAGGTCGATACATAATTACATATATGAGATACAAAAAAAAAACAACAAGAAAAAAAATTACATATGAAAAAAAAAACAACAAGTATCTAACCTATTTTCCCACCAATATGATATTTGTTTAAATCTAATAAAAAATCCAAATTGGCGGATAACAAAAAAAACTATTTAAATAACTTTATTAAAAATATATAAAAATCATAACAAAATAAGCGCGGGCGGCTTTTTGCCTATCATTTTTACCTTAACCACTCTTATTCTACTAGGCTTTCAGCAATTTCAATAGACATCTGTTTCCTTCATAGTATTTAACAGATCATCATTTTAAAATTTTACTATCTGTTACAATTGAATGAAATACAACCCTATCAATATTTTACTTCTTTGTAGGCATTGCCATTTCTCAAAAAAAAGATATTAAATTAGTGACACACATATGCATGCATGTAGAAACGCCTATATCATTATCAGATGTCCATTTTATCTTGACGGCAGCACATGTAAGTATTTCTAAATTGTTACTAATAAATTCTTCTTCTTTTATTTTCAGAAATATGAAGTTCAAATACTGGTAATGTAAAAATATCGTTCCTATATTTCTTTTTAAATAATATTAATATAATTTCTCTCTTTTCTTTCAGGTCTACATTGTATGTACATATGTATTTATCAAAAAGCCACAACAAACACAAAAAAGAAACTCATATATGTACGTACAATGCTATTAGAACTTTAAAAAAAACGCAAACGCAAATTACACAGATAAAAACATAATAAGAAATATGAAATTAGGGAATTGTTATAACGATATATGAGGGACTCGAGCTTTTAGGATTTATGGTGCTCCTCCCGACTTTGTTTATCGCGGAGCTTCCACGTCAAAAATTTTTCCGGAGTCAGTGACGTGCGAAGGTTTTATAGAGGCCATATTAAGGGGGCCTTTTTAGATAAGCACCCGCAACAAAACTCCGTGGCCGCTATCGTCAGCTAGAGGGAACGGTGTGCGGGTTTATTACTTATATTCCCTATTATTAGTGACAACATCCAACGTGGGGAACTCCCACACCCTGAAGAGTCTCGCACATTTAGCCGGGCAATTTTAAATATCTCATTTTGGTATTAAGCTGCTTGTTTTATACTACATATTATCTACATATGTTACACCGTACTCTTAATAAGCAGTTCCTCAGCTAACTAGGCATTCGGAATTCTGACCGGAAAGCAGACGGGATTTCTTTTAGACTAGACTGGCAATTTATTATTTTATTCTATGACGGGAAGTATTATATACTGTTTATTTCATAATTATTTTACTTTGTGTCTTTTTAACTTTCTTACTAGATACTTCTACACAAATATATTTGGACAACAACTGTGATTCCCCTATTAACAAAAAGGATTGGACTTACACGATATTTATCACAGGTAGATTATTGCACATCATTATATATAAGGCTTATTGTTTATAAAAATTGTTATTTAAATCAGGTAGCTAGTGAATCATTAGGTTAATCTAAGTAATATCACAGAAATATACTATTTGTTTTTCGTTTCGAATATGGCACGTTTCATCAGTTTTGTAACTGATTATATTTCCTATAATCGAAGTTATGTAACATTTTAAACATGACAAAACACAAACGAAAATATAAAGTCAGAAGTTTTTTCTTAACCTAATATTGCACTGCTGTTTCTTTTGAATTTGCCTTTACTTTGGTGTTTATTAAACTTTAATATCTTTCAAATGATATACACCAACTGGTCTACCCTGTAAGTCTTCGAGGTCATACATGTTATTACCTATTGGTCTGATAATACGACATTTTATAAATTTTCTGCAAAATTTAGAATTAATATTTTTACCGAAATCACTTAGTATAGTGTTTCTACGGTAGACTTCTTGACCTGGTACTAGTTTTACTTTTCTTGCCCCTCTATTATATCTGGCTGCACTTTTTTCATATGCCTCATGCATATTTTTTTTTATTTTCTCCCTAATAAGTTGTAGTTTTTCATAATTGTTTACACTGTCTATTTCGTGGTCTGTTAAGGACATAAGTTTTCTGGCTAGTCTGTAATCAGCTCCATTTGAAAACATATGGAAGCCAAATAAAGCAAAAAATGGTGTAAAACCAGTAGCAGAATGGACAGAATTTCGGAGAGCGCATTCGATTTCAGATAGATATAGGTCCCAGTCCCGGTGGTCTTCATTTAAATAGGTCCTAATAGCTGCTAAAACCGACTGGTTTACTCTTTCAGAAGCATTTGACTGGGGAGAATATACAGCCGTTTTCATGTGCTTAATTCCAAATGTTTGCAACAAATCTCCGAAACTTTTAGAAGCAAATTGTGACCCATTGTCACTATGGATTACTTCTGGTACACCAAATTTATAAAAGATTTCCTGGGTTAAGAACTTAATGACGTTAGCCGTGGTCGCTTCTTTCATGGCTTTTAGAAAGATAAATTTCGTAAAATGGTCCATTACAATAAACACGTAACTGTTTCCGCTCTTGGATCTAGGGTATTTTCCTAAGAAATCGATATATAATTTCTGGAAAGGTCTTTCTGTAACCACTTCTTGACCAATTTCAGGCATTAGGTTTCTATTTACAGGTTTAGTTTCCTTGCAAATTTGGCAGTTCTTAACAAATTCTCGGATCTGATATGTCATCTTCGGCCAATAGAAAAATCTTTTTACTTTTTCAATAGTTTTTGTCATTCCACCATGAGCACAGGTATTTGAAGAATGTAATTTCTCTATTACCGCATGCGTTAGACTAGGTGGAATCCACAACTTCCACTGGAATTGTCCTTCATCATCCTGTTCATAACTAAGACGTTTGTATATTTTTCCATCTAGAATCTTTAGGTCTGGTAATTTGTCACGGTTTTCTTCAATTTGTTTTATTAAGGCCAAATATTCTTCTGATTCGAATTCTGTTGTTTGGAAATCTAGCAAATCTTCTGTATGAATTTCATCTACATATTGCTGTTGGACAGATCGTGATAGCATATCAGCTACTACGTTTTCAGAACCTTTACGATGTTCAATCTGAAAATCGAACGCTTGTAGCTGCAATGACCATCTTGCGAGCCTCCCACTTAAATCTTTAAGGGTCATTAGCCACTTCAAACTGGCGTGATCGGTGATAATGGAAAAAGGCATCATTTCTACGTAAGGTCGAAACTTTCGTACTGCCATAACCGCTGCCAGACACTCTTTTTCCGTCACTGAATAGTTTCTTTGACAAGGATTCAGTTTTTGGGAATAAAATGCAATTGGATGTTCTTCGTTTTTGTCATTTAGTTGGTATAAGACAGCTCCAATTCCATAATCAGAGGCATCACACTGAATATAAAAACGTTTTGTAAAATCCGCATGTCTCAAAACAGGAGCCGACGTTAAGGCCTTTTTTAAATTTTCAAATGCCTCTATGGCTTCAGGTGTCATATGAAATTTTTTACTCTTTTTAAGGGTATCGGTCAAAGGCGCTGATATTGTGGCGAAATTTTTTATAAACCGCCTATACCACCCTGCAGTTCCAAGAAAACTTCTTACTTCTCTTACAGATCTCGGAATTTTTATATTTCTAATTGCTAATACCTTATCAGGGTCAGTCTTTAGAGTACCTCCTCCTATGATGAAACCTAAATACTTGAGTTCCTGAAAGCAGAACTGCGATTTACTAAGGCCAATAGTTAGATTTGCCTCTCTTAAGCATTGTGCAACTTCACTTAAGAGTTTTAGATGTTCTTCGAAAGTACTAGATATAACTAGCAAATCATCTAAGTAAATAAAAACGTTATCCCTTAAGTGGTTCGGTATGACCTTGTCCATCAGGCGGCAGAGTCTCTGCGCGGCGTTGCATAACCCGAATGGCATTACCTTAAACTGGTACAAAGGTCTCCCTGCTACTGTAAAAGCCGTATACGCTTTGCTTTCATCCTCCAACTCAATCTGCCAAAAGGCATACTTCAAGTCAACACTACTGATGAAATGTGTTTCATCAATGCGGCTTAAGATTCCATCAATATTCTGGAGCGGATAAGCATCCTTTACAGTTAATTTATTTAGCTTTCGAGCATCTAAGCAAAAACGATTTTTGCCAGGTTTTCTCACAATAGTGGTCCTATTCGACCATGGACTATTGCTTAATTCTATTACATTAAGAGCTAACATCGTGTCTAATTCCTTATAAGTTATTTCTTGAATTGCAGGTGATATAGGGTAATAACGGTCCTTAATAGGTTCCGCACCATCTATAAGCTTTATACTGTGCTTTTCCAGATGCGTTTTTCCTAACCCCTTCTCTTCAAAAGTATCGAATTCTTTAATAACTTTTTCTAACCTGATCTTTTTTTCATTGTCTAAATCATGTGGTTTTAGCTTATACTCATTTTCCCCTAATTCCCAATCATTTTTGATTTTCTCAATATTTATTTCTTCTGCACCAATAATATCTGGAGCCAATTTAAATACTTTCCAAAAATCTATCCCTAGATAAAGGGATTGTTCCAAATCAGGACAAAGATACAGCAGCATTATATTCTCCTGATCTTTGTACCTTATGGATACTTTTACTTTTCCCAATACTCTATGATATTGACCACTGGCTGTTTTCACATTAGTCAATAGTTGGTGAATATCAAGACCTAATTCTTCTACAAGTTCTCGGCATCCTTTCCCTAAGATACTCACTGACGCACCTGTATCAAGTAATCCTTTCATTACAGTACCATTTATTATTACATCAGCAAAACATCTACTATCATAGTTTTTTTGATTTGCCCTATTTACTGATTCAACCACTAACCTTCGTGTTTTCCGGCGTTCCCTAAACTTTTCTCGAACTTTACGTATTCTATTAGAGATTCTATTGTTTATTTTCAAATTTCCAAAAATACTTGCTCTCACTGCGTCGTAATTTTCCTGTCTCACTTCCCTAGGTATATAATGTCTAATTTGAGCCATATTTTTTTGTAGGATCTCAATATTTCTTTCTTTATTTTCTAATTTTTGGCAGGGGATAGACTTTCCAATGAGCGTTGGTCCCCCTTCGTCCCCAAGCTCTTGGTTTGGTTTCCCGATTTGCAATTGGGACATTTAGGCGTTATAACATTCGGTCTGCCGCATTTATAACAGAAGAGCATTCTTTCATGTTCTGGGCATTCCATAAAAACGTGACCGGGTTGCCTACAATTCCAGCAAATGAGAGGCTGTTTTCTCTGCTGAGTATCTATATTTAACGCAGCTACTTGCCCGTATTCATTGGAACATTTCTCTAATTCGATGTCCTTTGGTTCATTCTCCCAATAGACTTCATTTACTTGTCTTGATGAACGTAACACGGGTTGGATATTACGTGTTTCACGCCTTGGGAAATTCCTCTCAGCCTCGTTGCATTCTACCCTCAATTGTTCAACCGATGAAACAGCAATTGGGTATACTATTCTTCCAATGCTTTCTTTTATGTTTCTTTTTATTATTTTAATCAGATCGTATTCGGGTATCGGTTGCATCAGTTTGGATCTAATTTGGCACATCGCCTGAAAGTAGCTATCAACAGACTCACCCAATTGTTGTTTTCGTTCAACAAGATCTGTCATAATTTCAAAATTTGAACGTGCTATTTGGTATTGACTCATTAAGGCATGGCGCAATCCGGGCCAGTCTACAATGCCATGTGTTCGGACATACAGCCAGTACCAATCCCTTGCTGTACCTGAAACAAGCAAGTGGAAATCTCTCAGGACTTCGGACCATGGTATTTGGTAGTGTCTTTGCAGATGTTCTAAACGAAAAATGAAATCATCTATAGTTGTATGTGATGGATTTCCATCAAATACCACACCAAGTTTATCTATTCGAATACGAATTTGCTCCCCATTCTGCATATTTAAACCCGAATCATAAGGCCTTGGATATGGTAATGCTAAATTTCCCGTATTGGATGCAGTATTGCTATCCGATCCACTATCTAGCGGTATTCTTGGGTTTAACCTTCCATCTAACTGTGACGTGCTTTCATTTGTGGAGGAATTTGGCAAATTGGGATTCACTAATTCTGCGTTTTGATTTTGTGTAGTAGTTCTTGATTGATTTACTACCCACGTTGTAAGTTCTGCTATGCTCTTCTTTATGTCAGACATCTCTTGTTGTACCATTAATTTTACCTTGTCTTCTAGAGCTTTCTGAACTACTAACGCTTCATCAGCCACCATTTCACTTACTTCAGAAGGAATTTCTTCCCCCGGGATATTTTGCGAAACATTGGTTTCTCTCGTGTTCATATTAGGAGCTTGATTTACAGTGTTAATGGTATTAGACAGGTCTATAAATTGATCTCTATTTGTATCTATTGGTCTTGACATGGTTGTGTTCTTTGAATCTAATTTCCTTACTTTTGGCACAGTGTGTGAAACAGATCTATTTAAATCAAAATTTTGATGTAGGGGTCTTTTCCTATTCTCTTTTTTTGAACGAGTTTCTATGTTCATGCTCTTTTCAAAAAAAAAACTTTTTCTATCTAATCTATTCAAAAAATTTACGGGTTATTTCTCCCACTTAGACAAGATTTTTGGCACAAATTTTAGTAAAACAAATATTGAAAATTGAAAAAAATGAAATCATAAAATTATAAAAATACTCAAAATCATAAAAATAATTAAAATCATATATATGTAATTAAAATCATAAAAATAATTAAATTCATAAAAATACTTAAAATCGTAAAAATACTTAAAATCATAAATATAATTAAAATCAGTAAAATACTTAAGATCATAAAAATACTTAAAGTTTGATACAATAACACTATAATAAAATAAGATAAATAAAAATAAATTTCTAATAATAATAAATTTCTAATAAAACAAAAACAATAAAAACGCAATACGTATAGCTACAAATTATAAATAAAAATAATTTACTATCACTAAATAACTACTAAACACTATTCAATTTTTTAAAAACGTAAAGGAACTAATAAATAAAAATAATTAAAAAAGAAAATTTTATATATTTCAGGTTTTGGCTTTGATGAACGGAGGTGACAGTCGTTGCGGTACTTGAAATTTTTCTTACACTCCGTCGTGTGGCTTATTTAGACAGAAAAAAACTAACTATTTTTCAACGCTTGTGTTTCATCGTACATCATTCCAAATAATCTGCAGAATGAGATTACGACGATATGAAATAACGCAAATACATCATTCCTTTCGACTATTGTCGTAAGTGGCTACTTGACGTTATTACTTTCACAAATACGTTCATAATTAAAAACACATTTTACATTACGTATACAAAAACGAAACGGATACAGTACATTTAAAAAGCATTATAATATTATGCCAAGCTACTGTAGGTCCCTCTCGAAGGCATTCGTTTTGAAATTCGTGTACACTACCGTGTCTTTTTCTTTATGCTACTCTAAATTTATTTCTATATCTCTTTTTAAGAGGCCATAAAAACTTTACACTGGTGTAACGAAATTTCTTTTAGACTATTGTTCTAATTAGCAGGCTATTGTTACATGCCTCGGTGGTACACATGCATTGTATTACACAACTTAAGAACCCCTTTAAAGTTTTAAAAAGTTTCTTAAGATGTCTCATTTGGTTGGGCGCCATTTATGTTACGGTTAGCTAGACCCGACGTCACTCTCAACTAGCTCATTTTATCTCAGGAAGGTTCCAACCTTTCAATCGGGTAAGAAAAGGTAACACAAAACAGATGAATATAACTCTTTCACATACAAACGGAAACGGAACTAAACAACTATAACAAACCACAGACAAAAGTACATAGAGACAGATGTTGGTCTCTTCATGCCCACCCAACCATGTCGCAGAGAGTTTTCCGTCACTTTATTTTTGTTCCACGACCCAGAATCCGCCTGACCGAACTTCACCACTTACCGGTTCATCATCACCATTAACCTTTAAAAAATTAAGCCATCATTAAGCATAAAATGTTAATTCACATAAAGTTGTTCATTTTTTTTATTAATACAATTGAAATAAATTAAAACTAATACAACAGAACACAATATTATATTTAATAAAAATTCTAAGCTTATATCTAATTTAACTTTAATCTGCTTTATTTCGATTATTTTATTTTAACTATGTCTAATTTTCTTTAGCCGTTACTTTTTTTTTTATTTTTTTTTTTTTTTTTAAACTATTATTTTATTATACGAATCTCCTAATCTACTAATTATTGGTTCTTTATTAGAACGTTATTTTTTTTTTGTTAGGGCTCAAACTAATACTTTATTTTCTCAATTTCAGAGTTTTTAACGCTACTAAATTTTTCCCTACACTTTAAGGAGCTCCCTGAAGCAGGTTAATCGCCTTGATTCTTTTTTCCAGACGCTATTCTGTACTCGATTTCGCGCCTAATTTGAGCACTAATTTTATTCGATGTTCTTTAACTCTCAGGAGATAGGTATAAGTATTTTTATATAAATTTTCTTTTCTACACTTAAAATTAACAAAAACTATGACACTCACACAAATCACACAATTTTCTTTTCACACTTACACAATACTACTTTAAAACTAACTTATATTTATCATATTTTAATTATATAAATTAGATTTTTTTTATATATGTTTTTAGTTTTTTTCTTTTTCTGTATATTTAACTATATTATTTTTGTTTTTAAAATTGAAATTAATTTTAAATAAAGTGCATTTAAAATACCTCAATAGGCAACTTTAAGTGTTTTATTTGTGCTTTTTAGATATCTTTTTGTGTTGATAATACCACAGATTTTATTTTTCATTCCGTTGAGCGAACAAAAATTCTAATGATACAATTGTTACCTGGCTATATCTCCTGACTCGGTCTTCCAAAGACGTATAAATAGACCCACACTTCGGGCTTACTGATTTTAATGAGCCTATGGCCAGCTATTATAAAAGAAAAACCAAATTAAACACTACATTTTTTTTACACTCGTTCACTATTATTCAAACTTACGTTCGCTTTTTCTTGTAATATCATTAATTTTAACCTTCCGAGTCGCACAGTAAATTTATGATTTTTATAAAACTTCGCTTAGACTTTGAGTTTAAATTTAACTTTTATATTAAGTCCTATTTTTTTGCTTAGTTTTTATTTTAAACTTGAACTTATTTTAATTCTCTAATTGTCGCACTTTAAAAGAACACTTTCACTTCGGCTTTCTTTATGATTTTGTCTATGCTGTTTCGCTCACTTAAATACCTCTTTGAACTACATACATACTTCCAATATTTTCCCACATACATATTAAGATTTGGCGCTTTCTCTTTACATACTTTTGCCGCCAATCTGTCTACAAAAAATATATAATCCTGGCCAACAAAAAAAAAGGTACGGATTAAGGATCTTCCCGCCAAGGTCGATACATAATTACATATATGAGATACAAAAAAAAAAACAACAAGAAAAAAAATTACATATGAAAAAAAAAACAACAAGTATCTAACCTATTTTCCCACCAATATGATATTTGTTTAAATCTAATAAAAAATCCAAATTGGCGGATAACAAAAAAAACTATTTAAATAACTTTATTAAAAATATATAAAAATCATAACAAAATAAGCGCGGGCGGCTTTTTGCCTATCATTTTTACCTTAACCACTCTTATTCTACTAGGCTTTCAGCAATTTCAATAGACATCTGTTTCCTTCATAGTATTTAACAGATCATCATTTTAAAATTTTACTATCTGTTACAATTGAATGAAATACAACCCTATCAATATTTTACTTCTTTGTAGGCATTGCCATTTCTCAAAAAAAAGATATTAAATTAGTGACACACATATGCATGCATGTAGAAACGCCTATATCATTATCAGATGTCCATTTTATCTTGACGGCAGCACATGTAAGTATTTCTAAATTGTTACTAATAAATTCTTCTTCTTTTATTTTCAGAAATATGAAGTTCAAATACTGGTAATGTAAAAATATCGTTCCTATATTTCTTTTTAAATAATATTAATATAATTTCTCTCTTTTCTTTCAGGTCTACATTGTATGTACATATGTATTTATCAAAAAGCCACAACAAACACAAAAAAGAAACTCATATATGTACGTACAATGCTATTAGAACTTTAAAAAAAACGCAAACGCAAATTACACAGATAAAAACATAATAAGAAATATGAAATTAGGGAATTGTTATAACGATATATGAGGGACTCGAGCTTTTAGGATTTATGGTGCTCCTCCCGACTTTGTTTATCGCGGAGCTTCCACGTCAAAAATTTTTCCGGAGTCAGTGACGTGCGAAGGTTTTATAGAGGCCATATTAAGGGGGCCTTTTTAGATAAGCACCCGCAACAATAACCAAACAATAATTACATAAATGAAATATTTTAAAATAAACTATAATAAAAACGCTTTACATACAATACCGTAAATAAAAACAATAATTTCTCTTAAAAACAAGCGCTCTAGCCAATATAGCTTTACTGCTCGCTTACAAAAATACAAATGAAATTTACACTGTGGTTGACAAACATGCATTTAGACGAGCTTGATGGCGTCACGGCGAACACAAAATATCAAAAATTTATGATTTTCATCCAGCACGGCTGACAAACACGAATTTTGGTCGTTTACACGAGCTTGTTGGCTTGCCATCACGCCCCGCTGACAAGCCGCGATTGACTGTCTAAATCACGCTTAATATAGGGGTTACAATTGGAACATTGGCAACACTTTATTATGAAGTTAGCTGCAGTTACGTACCAGATATTACACGAAGTTGGATGCAACTAATTTACAAGAAAAAAAGATGCTTCCTCACAACTTCCTGATGCTTCTTATTTTTCATTTCATTCTAAACCGGGGTAGAGGAAGCTTGTCACATATCGTAAGGTCCTAAACTGTTCAACAAAATGGCGTAGCGTTAAAAGACGTTAAGCGTTTTTGCTTCCACTATTAAATTATAATCAGCAAACATCCAAACTTTGCAGATATCTTTGATACTTAAAATAGAATAAAAGAAATGTAAGCATTTTGGTCAAGTAGATAATGTTGTGTTTTAAAAATGTTCTATGCACGAAGTATCTCCAGGTTCATAGAAATTTCTATGGTTTGGTCGCATTTGTTAACGTGCTATATTATACTGTTCATTTGCATCGTTAGGTGATACCGAAGCTCATCTGCAATACTATCACCATGGAATTACGAGGACAGAACAAGATTTTTAATTAATGATTAACTGGAGCATAGTATTAATAAATGAATTCTAACCTTATTTTTTCGGTGTTTGTAATTTACAGATTAAATTGAAAGGAAATGTATTTGTATAATCTGACACTTCAAAAAGCTACCGGCATAACACATGCTGTTCATGGCAATTTTTCTGGAAGCAAACACCAAGAAGTTTTAATATCACGAGGGAAATCGTTAGAACTTGTTAGACCTGACTCAAATACCGGAAAAGTGCACACTGTACTATCGACTGAAGTATTTGGGTGCGTTAGATCTTTGATGTCATTTCGTTTGACCGGTGGCACTAAAGGTAAGCAATTTTTTATTTCGATGATATACAAATGCACAAATTCCTATTGAGATTACATATTAACAATTGGAATTTCATAAACAAAAAAATTAAGTGCTAGATGATATATAAAATCTTGTCGTCGCATTTGATGTGATTATCATTTCGTATCATATTGAACTGAAACTTCGAGATACAAATTTCGAAACCAATCTAGTTTACGGACACATCATAACAATTGAAAAAAATGTAAAGTGAAAAAGTTGGGACGACCCTTACTTTCAGAGTTACGACCCCCAAAGTTTGGACGTAAAGAATAGTATATCTCAAATATATTACGACGGAATAGGGTAATATGGGTAACATTGGAAAGTTAATTAAAAGTACTATCTAAATAAATTAAAATTAATCACCCCTATTACGGATGTCGTCACACATCGACGATGATAATCTATTGCAATATTATCGTTGTATGTGTGCCAACGTGTAAGACAATTTCAAGTAAAGCCAAAAAAAACTTTTTTTTTTTTCAAAAAAATTTTCGTTTACTAAATATTTTCTGCATAGGCCTCCTTCGGCCGGGCGTAAGACTTTTCTGTTGATATAACCAACACCGGCTTCGCTAACTAAAGATTTTTTGCATGGTCGGCCGGGCTCAAGGATTTTCTCCTGTGGTATAACAAACACTGGCTTCGCTTACTAAAGTTTTCCTGAATAGTAGGGCACAAGGATTTTCTCCTCTATGGTATAACCAACACCGGCTTCGCTTACTAAAGTTTTCCTGCATAGTCTCTATGGTATACCGTTTTCGCTTTCTAAAGGGGTTCTACGTACTATACACATGTATTCATAAAATAAAGTCATTGGTTCCTAATTTGTAATTTTTTTTTATAAAATTTGAGCACCACGTGATAGATATTTCCAAAAGCTTTAAAATGATACCCATATTGACCTATTTTGAAAATATGAAAAGTTCAGAGGCCTATAACTCGGAAAATAAGGGCGACCGCCAATTTTTTTATTTTTACATTTTCTTATTATTTTTTAATTCTCTATCATGGTGCTGCTTCACGGAACTAGACTTAAGCTAATTTTTTTTTCTTAAAATTAAATTTTACACAATAGATTACTTTTTTAATTTTTATGGTGTGTCCGTAAACTAGATTTAAGATCAAATTTCTAATTAGAATTAGTATGTTTGTCGGAGTCATTCTTGATAACACATTATCTTTATCAAGTACAAAAGTGTCGAGCTAATGACAATAATTTTAAATTTAATTTCAGATTATATTGTTGTTGGCTCCGATTCCGGTCGCATTGTCATTTTGGAATATAATTCCTCTAAAAATTGTTTTGATAAGGTGCATCAAGAAACCTTTGGTAAATCTGGATGTCGCCGTATTGTGCCCGGTCAATATTTGGCAATCGATCCAAAAGGTCGTGCTGTTATGATAGGAGCTTTAGAGAAACAGAAGTTGGCCTATATTTTAAACAGAGATGCCCAAGCGCGATTGACCATCTCATCCCCACTGGAAGCACACAAATCTAATACTTTTACATATCACATGGTAGGAGTTGATGTCGGCTTTGATAATCCTATGTTTGCCTGTTTAGAAATTGATTATGAGGAGGCTGATAATGACCCGTTAGGTAAGATATCTGAAAGTAAAGTCTAAGCGTTAATTGCATTTATAAATCATGTTTTTTGGATTACTTACCAAAAATCCGAATTAAGATAAGTGCAAGATAAAAGTGTGTTTACACTAAGCTTCTGAACCATTGGTATCTGTATCAAATTCGTTGCAGATACTTCACTGATATGTTGCTTACAAAATTACTGCAAAAAATAAGATTTTTTCTAAAAAAAAATAGTTCAATACATACCTATTGGTTTTCAATTGATAGTCATATCTCAAAAAATTAAGATATAACTTGTTGAAGAAGTTGTTACATTTTATCTATAGTGAAACTTTCAGAATTTATAACAAGTTATAAAACCGAAGATATAGGTAGGTACTCAAATATCTTGTATCCGCTCAGAACTAAAGCATTAAATTTGAAATATCGTCAAGGTTGGGTTAGGAATGGTCTTGCTAAGATATACTAGACACTACCCGAAGATCCTGAATTGTTATTGATAGGTCTGTTAGGTTCTACCTAGAATGACCAGATCTTACGAATAAACTATAATCCTCAAATTAGCAAGAAGTGCGACATTTAAAGCAAAACTATACTATAATCACCCTACATCAATTTAGCGCCATCAATATGAAACTTTGTCGTTTTGCGTCGATTGTTGTAAATCGGTATGCCCATCATCAATATCAAACTTTATCTATAAGTGTCGACGCATTTTTAGTATGCCGTACGCAACGTTAACGGCGGCATCTATTTAAATTGGCTCTGATTTTATTGTCGGTCTGGTTTGTGTCGAAACAGTTTTAGTGTTTTTGAATTTGTTTTGCAATAGCACAATTTTAAGTTAAAAAATGGAAAAAGTAAAAAAAAAAAAATACAAACAGTATACAATTTAATAAATTTCCAAGGGTTTCCAAAAAGGCAGTCTTCCCAGTGACTTCTTTTCCACATCAATCGGGTCAGAATTACAATCAGGAACAAAAAACATTTTAGTTATGTTACATGAATAATAGTTTATATTAAAACTGTAGCTCCTTTTTATTTTTTATATTTTTGTGAATATTTCGATCTCGTTCAAAAACAACTTTATGAAAACTGAAAACAAAAAAAAAAAAAAAAAAAACAACAGCTGTCTAAATTGTTAGAGATGTGCTTTAAAAACTATAAACCATAAACATCGTTTTACACTGTTTTTACACGCAGTCTTGACGAGCCATTGATTTGTTCAACCATTGAACAAATTCATGTGCGCACATCAAAACCTCTCGTGAAGACCGTCGTTGTCGATGACATGTTCTTGTTCAAACAGCATTGTTCGAACATTTCGCACAACGATGTCTAATATCAAATGTTGTTTTTAGTACGAAAGTTTGACTTTTAAAGAACCCCATCTGTTGATCCAGCGCGCAAATCCTATTTGTTGTGCTATAAGCATTCAAACAACATTGACGACAAATAGAAAATTATGTTTAGTCGGAACATGCCCATCGTACGTTTTCTCCACACAGAAAAAAGTAAACAAATTATTGTTCCTTATTCTGCCGACGCTTTGTTCATGTGCAAACAAATCAATGACTCGTCAAGACTGCGTGTTATGGCATACTAGTTTTATATTGAATTGATGACGATGTCGATAAAATTGAATTGATGACGACGACGACGATAAATGGAATAAGGGTGAATAATATATATACTTTATATGAATTTTATTTGAACTATTTTTAAATGAATAAATTAATTATTTAGCCTTAAGTTCTTAATTATAAAGAGATAAAGATAAAATTAGACACCAGCAGAGTGGTATGCATTTTCTAGACAGCTACTTCCGTCATCAGCACTCTTCGTATCTACTAGGTAGTTTCAATTATTATTAATTTATTATTTAAACAAACTTATCAAAGAAATAGGATATGGGAAATTTTAATTTGTATATTATATTTCATAGGAGATGGAACATTTTGAAATTGTTTTACACTTAAACACTATTTCTTTTTATATTATACTACCAAGCCAACATTTTTCTTTATTTTTATATTCTTTTTATATATTTTCTGATGACGGACGTAGCTGTCTAGAAAATGCATTCCCCTCTGCTGGTGTCTAATTTTTTCTTTATCTCTTTATAATTAAGAACTTAAGCCTAAATAATTAATTAAATAGTTACTGTAGTTTTTGACCTTTTTTATATTTGAATTCTATTTTTTAACAAGCACAAGGTCTTTTTTATATAAAAATGTTTTAACAATTTTTATTTACAATATTTCGCTACACCATTGGGTATCATCTTCAGGAAATAAAAATAATAACAGTTATTAATTTATTCATAATACATATGTATACTATAATCATATACATTTTTCGTACTGAGCTTCAATTTTAATTCTTTTTTTAGGAGAAGCAGCTGAACGTACTCAACAGACTTTGACCTTCTATGAGTTAGACTTGGGTCTTAATCATGTAGTACGTAAGTACTCGGAACCATTGGAGGAACATGCTAATTTTCTTATATCAGTACCGGGTGGTAATGATGGTCCGTCGGGAGTATTAATTTGCTCCGAAAACTATTTAACGTACAAAAATTTGGGAGACCAGCATGATATACGTTGCCCCATACCACGCAGGCGAAATGATTTAGATGATCCAGAACGTGGCATGATATTTATTTGCTCGGCTACACATAGAACAAAAAGTATGTATTTCTTTTTAGTGCAAACCGAGCAGGGCGATATATTTAAAGTAACACTTGAGACTGATGACGATGTAGTGTCCGAAATAAAACTAAAATATTTTGACACAGTACCTCCGGCTGTATCTATGTGCGTCTTAAAGACAGGATTTTTATTTGTTGCGTGCGAATTTGGCAACCAGTAAGATATTAGTATTAACTTAAATTTTTTACACACTTAATAACTCTTTATAAAATTTTATCGTCTTTTTTTTAAATACATAGTTACCTATATCAAATTGCCCACTTAGGTGACGATGACGACGAGCCAGAATTTAGTTCGGCTATGCCTTTGGAAGAAGGTGAAACATTTTTCTTTGCCCCAAGACCCTTAAAAAATTTAGTGATGGTCGATGAAATGCCTTCGTTTTCACCTATTATATCATCGCAAGTAGCTGATTTAGCCAACGAAGATACACCTCAATTATATGTATTATGTGGCAGAGGGCCCAGGTCGACTTTACGTGTACTACGGCACGGCTTGGAAGTATCTGAAATGGCTGTATCCGAACTGCCCGGTAACCCAAATGCTGTATGGACTGTTAAAAAACGTGTTGATGGTGAGAATCTTTTATGTTTAATAATTTTTAGAGTGGCAGTCGTCTATAATTATTTAGAAAATGCACATAATTTGAAATGTTGCGGTATTATTTCAATTTGCGTTTAGTGTCTATTTGTTTATTCGGTGTCATTAATTTTTTAACAAACCAGCTATGAAATATATAGTTCTCATTTTGAACATTTTGTTTAATTGAAACTGGTGATTTGGAAATTTATAAAAAACGTTATTTCTAGAATCAAAACATTAATTTTTGTATAAATTAAATATGAAATCAAACGCCAGTGTTTTTTGTTGTTTCAGGCATTTGAACACTTGTGTGCTGAATAAAGCCGATTGGTTTTGAGATTAAAACAATTAAACACCGACCTATATACTAAACACATAAGAGGCTGTCTCGACTGGTGTTTAAAAAATTGTTTTTGCACACAAAACTTCCCTTCCCTCTTTAGTATGTACCTCTTTTATTGAATCAAAAAGTATTAAAACCTGTAAAAGAAAACAAAATAGGTAAGACAACATTTTCAAACTTCCTGAAATTAACTTTGATCAGGTAAATGCTGCGATACTGCAGCACTGGTCGTATGCAATAAACCACTGCCATTTCTATGCAAGGGCGATTTGACGATGGCAAAAAATGTTTTTGATTACAAATGATGATGTTTTATCACCGTGTTTCAGCTGAATTAATTTGATTATTACTTTGATATCTGATTATTTTCAAAAACATTGTCCTGAACTTATAGTAGCCTCTAAGATCTTGAACTAGAGGAAAGATAATTAACTAAACATATTCGGCTTTTGTTTTTTTTTTTTTTTTAATTAGATGAATTCGATGCCTACATCATTGTGTCATTCGTAAATGCCACCTTAGTATTAAGTATTGGCGAAACTGTAGAGGAAGTTACCGATAGTGGTTTTCTAGGAACCACACCCACTTTGTGCTGCGCTTCGTTGGGTGAAGATGCTTTAGTACAGGTATATCCAGATGGTATACGTCATATACGTTCGGATAAGCGTGTTAATGAATGGCGTGCTCCCGGAAAAAAATCAATCACCAAATGTGCCGTCAACCAAAGACAGGTCGTAATTACATTGTCGGGTCGTGAATTAGTTTATTTCGAAATGGATGCTGTAAGTACTTTTTTTATATTTTTATTTTTTCTTGAGATATATTAGGTATATTTGAAATTTTTTTAGTCGAACTATTTTATTTACATACAAATGAAATCTTAAAGTTCGACTTTGTTCCTTTTTTCTTAGTAGAAATCATATTTTTAATTTCAAATTAGGTGAGTCATTTTAAAAATGGAAAATTTTTCTTTAAACACTAGCAGAATGAAATGCATTTTCGGGGGATTCCTTTATCCGTCGTCAGCATTAACACCACCCAAAGTTGATGATGCGAAGAATGCGCTGAAGACGGATGTAGCGATCCCGAAAATGCATTATATTCTGCTAGTGTCTAAAATAAAATTTTCGAATTTTTTCTTTAAAATTAATCACCAAGATTTCATTAGATTTTAATATCTACATTTGTTTACAAAAAAAAAAAAATATTGATGACAAAAACACCTTTAAGAACAATCGTGTTGAGGCACTTTGTGTCCTGCAGTACTGAGTTTTTTTTCACTTGATTATTTTCGACGCATTTCACTTTCAAGTCAACTAATTGTTATGTTTTTATAATTTTTTTTTTAGACTGGTGAACTTAATGAATATACTGAACGTTCTGAAATGCCAGCAGAAATAATGTGTATGGCTCTGGGTACTGTTCCTGAAGGAGAACAACGGTCATGGTTTTTAGCTGTTGGTTTATCCGACAACACTGTTCGCATTATTTCACTAGATCCAAACGATTGTTTAACGCCCTGCTCCATGCAGGCTCTACCATCACCAGCTGAATCTTTGTGTTTAGTTGAAATGGGACATACGGATAGCTCTCCTAGTGCAAATGATGAAACAAATGAACGCCCAAATGTACCTTCGAAAGGTGGTACCATATATTTGAATATTGGACTAAGTAACGGTGTACTGCTTCGTACAGTTTTAGATCCTGTATCAGGAGACTTGGCAGATACAAGAACACGTTATTTGGGCTCAAGACCTGTTAAGTTATTCCGCATTCGAATGCAGGGCTCAGAAGCTGTGTTGGCCATGTCAAGTCGTTCTTGGCTCTCGTACTATTATCAAAATCGTTTTCATTTAACTCCCCTATCCTATGAGACACTGGAGTATGCCTCAGGATTTTCAAGTGAACAATGCAGTGAAGGAATTGTTGCCATTTCAACAAACACTCTTCGTATTTTGGCTTTAGAAAAACTTGGTGCTGTATTTAACCAGGTTTCATTTGGTTTAGAATATACACCAAGAACATTTGTCATACATCCGGATACAGGACGAATGATTATTGCCGAAACTGATCATAATGCCTACACCGAGGAAACTAAAAACGCCCGTAAGCAACAAATGGCTGAAGAAATGCGAATGGCGGCTGGAGAAGAAGAGCGGGAACTCGCCAATGAAATGGCAAATGCTTTTATAAATGAAGTTTTGTCCGAAGATATATTTTCAGCGCCAAAAGCTGGCGTAGGGCTGTGGGCATCTCAAATAAGAGCTTTGGACCCCATACATGGGCAAACTCTATTCAAAATTCCATTAACACAAAATGAGGCCATTATGTCAATGGCCATTTTGAAGTTTTCAGTGGCTCAAGATGGGCGCTTTTATTTAGCCGTGGGAATAGCAAAAGAACTTTTACTGAATCCTCGTATTACCAATGGTGGATTCATTGATGTTTATAAAATCGATCCAACATGCTCTCAATTGGATTTTTTACATCGTACCGAATTGGAAGAAGTCCCTGGTGCGCTTTGCGGATTTCAGGGTCGTCTCTTAGCAGGTTGCGGCCGCATTTTGCGTATTTATGATTTGGGAAAGAAAAAACTCTTACGCAAATGTGAAAATAAACACATACCTTATCAAATTGTAAATATACAGGCTATGGGACACCGAGTTTATGCTTCAGATGTACAAGAATCTGTATTTTTTATACGGTACAAAAGAGCAGAAAATCAACTGATTATATTTGCCGACGATACTCATCCCAGATGGGTGACAGCTACAACCCTTTTGGACTATGATACTATAGCAATCGGCGACAAGTTTGGCAATATGAGCATACAACGTTTACCACATTCCGTAACCGATGATGTGGACGAAGATCCAACTGGTACAAAATCGTTATGGGATCGCGGTCTTCTCTCAGGTGCCTCCCAAAAGGCTGAAAACATCTCAACCTTTCACGTTGGTGAGATAATTATGACTCTGCAGAAGTCCACGCTTATTCCTGGTGGTTCAGAGGCAATGATTTACACTACTCTCAGTGGTACAGTGGGAGCATTTGTACCCTTTACTAGCCGTGAAGATTTCGATTTCTTTCAACATCTTGAAATGCATATGCGCAATGAGAATCCACCACTATGTGGGCGTGATCACCTCAGTTATCGTAGTGCTTACTATCCTGTTAAAAATGTTATTGATGGCGATCTGTGTGAACAATTTCTATCAATAGATCCATCTAAACAAAAATCTATTTCTGCAGATATGTTTCGGACGCCAAATCAAGTTTGCAAGAAGTTAGAAGACATCAGAACGCGCTATGCTTTCTGAAAAAGTGACGGCATTTTGAAGTTTCAGTTGGGCTGTTATTTAATATTGATTAAAAGGTACAATATGCTATTTTTTTTAATTTTTCTTTTTTTAATTGTATGCATGATGATCAAGTTTTTACCTTGGGACACCTATGATTTGATTTATGATTAGCGTAAAATATTTTAAAACTGAATCTTAACATACAATATGTATGTATAATGTAATTATTTCATTTTAAAACATTTCCTTTTTTTTTCTTTGCAGGTTATATCCATTAGTATTTTAGTATTAATTTAAATGCTTGAAAAACGGAGGATGAACGTGCTTGTAAAAATGGTTTGTTTTTTCTCAATTTTTTTTTTACACTTTTTAAAATGATGTTTTTAAAATATATGTTAGACTAAAGAATTTTTTTGATTAAAAAACTACGTACTGATTATATTCACTAAGATAATACAATAATAATTATTTGTGACATTTATTAACAATTTTTTAATTTCTTATCATTGCAGATAAATAATGTGAAGGGTAAGTTTAAAACAAATTACTTTAATTAATAATGTCATGAACTATTTTATTGATGAGCAACGTTTTTACCTTGGGACACCTATGAAAATTACCATGATTTGTGTAAATTTAAAACAAAACCTGAAATAAATAATTTATGAAAAAGTATTGTGTCTATTTGATATTAAAACTAAAGTTGATTTTTTTTATTTTAAGGTTTACTTTCATCTCAAAGTTGCGCCAATGTTTGTATATAATAAAGCATTCCTTAAAAAGGTAAATATTTTTTACAATTTATTTTTTACCTTAGTGTACATTTGTACATATTAGGAAAAACATGATGATTTCTTCAATATATGTTAGACTATGAATTTATTTGATTAGTAGTTTCGTAGCTGATAATTAACATTTTTATTGTATTTATATAATTACAATTATATTTGGTTTAATTGTTTTTTTTTTTTTATTTTTACAGAAAATATTCGTGTACATTTTTCATGAATCAATACAACCATGCACATGACTGCCATTTCATAATTTATAAAGCAAAACATATTTTTAGTTTATTAGTAATTAATTTAGTGTGGTATGTAAATTTTGTATTAGATGTGTAAAAAAGAAAATCTCTACATTAAAAACATTAATAAAATAAATAAAAGATGCGTTCTTATTTCTTTTTATATTGACATGTGAAATTGAATTAAAATAACTATGTAACAAACGGCTGAAAATAAATACTAAAAAAAAATTATAAATGTTGCAAGATTATTTCCATATATTTTTTGCCTAGCTGCTTGCTCCCCTCATCTGGAAAATTTAAACTATCTTTTTGTTTGTTTTTTAGGGTAGGTAGGCTGATCGGATATGTTCTTATAAGGATATACCAGCTTAAAAACTAACTGGGAGCTCAAAAATCCAATTAAAGCTGTTTCTACCCCCACACGATATTTTCATTGATTACTATTATTTTTCTTAGCTTGTTAAGTATTCATTAAATGATAAAATATTTCGTTCAAAATTAAAAAAGGCCTTAAATTTTTTTGTGAAAAAAAAGTGAAAAGCTTTTTAAGAGTGATCTTCATCGCGATCCTAAAAATGTTATATATCACTATAAAATTTGCGATCTCTACTTTTATACCGCCATTTTTTTCGATTTTTTAAAAATTAAATTAAATTTTTCTGTTTTTTCTTATCTTACATAGGTAAATACGAGTTAGAAACCTTTTTATATTCATAAAATGTTTTGGTTTTTAATAACTGAAGGTAGATGTTTTTTATTTAAATCATTGCATCTAACACTGTTATTACCTGACCTGCAGTTAATAATTTGTTTACTATAAATTGTGGTTATTGTACAAAATTGTAATCATAACCCTTTTGAAGCTTCGAAAGTAAAATGGAAAAAGTATATACAAGATTGGAATTATTCCAAATAGTACAGGAATCTAATACTAATATCGTTGAAGAGAAATTGAAATCTTTAGAAAATATAAAGTAACAAATTACAAAAATATTTTTTTAATAATATTCTTGGGAGGCGGGGATTGATTAGGCATTGGAAAGCTTAAAAATGAATATTTTTAGGAAATTGGCAAAAAAAAAATAAAAAATTTTTTTTTCACAGGGATTGGAGGAATAAAAATAAATTTTTATGGTTTTAAGAAGTATAAAATCTATTTCTTTGAATAATTGCATTATTGAAATATTGCATCAAATAATAATTTATTTAACCGTCCACAAAAGGTCTGGGGCTCAAAATGGCATTTAGGAATCTCTTGAGTCCAACTTTAAGTTTTTGAACATTCTTTGACCTTTAAAGTTGTAATTGCTAAACAAAATGACGGATAAATTAAAAAAACTTGAATTTTTCAGAGGTAGGATTTTTCCTATTTTCTAGCTTTGATAGCCTATGACCATTACAGATTTTTCTGCAAAGTTTCATAAACCTAGGGACACTCAGTACATTTTTAGAGCCAATATAAGCTAAAAAGTAATGTCCGGCTAGATTGGCAAAATACCCCTATGTGCAATGGTGAGTTCAACTACATTGCTACACTTGAGTGGATTTTTTTCAACGTACTCATCCTGTGGACATTTCTGAGGGTTAGAAGAAGGCATTGTTCAAGAGAATACATCCATACGCAAAACAACTGACCTCGAATATTTAAAATGTTCTCTCCCTTGTTAATTCTTTCTCGGACTGTTTAGAATAGGAGAATTTTATTCCCAGGTAATCAGGTATGCGATGGAAAACGATTTTGAAAACGAATCGTTTTTAAAACGATTTTGTCGTTTTGTATAAAAATTAGTTTTTATGATTTTTAATTTTTTTTAATATTTTTGTCTAAATTCCTCATTACTGTTTAATTTTTATTTTCTGGTATACTTTTCAAACCCAAATGTTAAGAGATGGGCCTAAAAACAATGCTCAAAATCGATCGAAATTCATCACACCCTTTGAAAACGATCGTTTTTCATCACATACCTGAATATTTAGAATTGATAAATATTTTATATATTTTAAGTACAAAAGCTTATAATAACCAGCCTACCGTGAACGGCCTAATTGTTGTTTTTAATTTGTTTTCCAGATCGAGGGATATAGATATATAGGATATTAGATAGAACCTACCCTTCCAAAAAATATACAATTAATGTCAACAAAGCCACCAGCTGTAAAGTAAAGTTTTTGATGCAGTAATTGCAAAGAGATTTCGTTCAAACAAGCGTTCAAAAATGGATCAAATGGTTCTTGTCTAATTATGTGAAACTTATTCGAAAATTCTTTGTCCTGAAATTAGTAAAAAAATTGTTATTATTTTGTTGCATCTTGAAAACAAAAAAATGCAATAAAGCTGTGTTTACATTATGTGTACAAGTCATATGGAATGTCAGATTTTCCATATGAAAACTATACACATAATGTAAAACTCTTGAAACATAACATATGTTATTTACCTATGTGCAATAACATGTGTTAGTTTTTTATTTAGAGCACGCTCTATTTGATGTGTAAAACTATATGACAACAGCTGTTTTCAGTGATGTTCACTTTTATTTTCAAAAATTCCGCTCATACATTTTTATCATGGATTTAAGGAGTCAAAAATTAACCAATATCTTTATTCTAACTTTTGTTAGTAATTTAATGTTCGCAGATTTATATCGATACCTCATAGATGATATTAATAATAAAGTTATGTAATCTAATATACATACATACATACTGTGTAAACTGTAATATTACCTAATTAACAACTTTGGACCGTAGGACAAAAAAAAAAATGCTATTGAGGTATTGTGGGTATCGAAACTGCTACAAATTACTTAATTAAGCCGTTGCTTTTGAAAATGAGAGAACTCCGTTTTGTGAAAATAAAATGAATAAAACCTAAATCTTATTACAAATTAACATAATGTTATGTTTTTAATCCATGTTGAATAGTACTATTTTTTATATTGCAATACATTTAGAAGCATTATTGGAATTTAACAATCATACTGCAACTATGGTGAAAAATTTTCGCTATGTAACTTAAGAAATATAAGATTGTAATTTCTTTGATTCTTTTTTCACTTTCTACTTTAAAATTAAATATAATTTTAGTTTTTTTTTGCTTTTTGTTTTACTGCACCTACGAAGAATGAAATGATATTGAAATAAAATATATAAGTAAAAAAACTATTCAATATTTTTGGTATTATAATTACATTCCAGTAAAAGAAAATCAACATTTTCATCAAACATTTTACCAAAACCTTTTTTTCCTACTAAAATGGATAACTATTATTGCATATTAAACTTCCGTGCAATAAGACTACAAAAAATATAAAATAAGCCTATTACGGCTTGTGAATTTTTGTAACGCCATTCAAATGCAAATCATTAAATATAATAAAGTGGATTTCTCTCATTTTCAAAAGCAACGGCTCAATTATATAAAAGAAATTTAATTATTTTCTATTGTCATAAGAATTAGGATAAAAATATTTTATTCCAAGGAAAAAAAAGAGTGAAAATAAATTGACATTAACATCATCAAAATTATTCATTTAATTGTTACTGATATATGTACATAGTTCAAATGATATTAATTATTACTTATTGTATTATTTATTATAATTATTTTTTGTTTTGATATAATTTCTTTCTTATAAATTGATTTCTGTACTGTTGTAGAAGCTCCGAAATGATAACACAAAACGGTAGTTCTTTGCATAGTTGACATCACTAGCGGGTTTCTTATAAAATAAAATGGCGGCAAAAATATGCAAAATTGCCTAATAACTTATTACAGCAATTCCCAATAAAGCTATTATTAGTTTTATTATATAGCCTAATAATTTAAAAAAATAATTCATCTATACCACACTTTAAAGACCAGCTGTTTTAAAGATTTGATTTTTGTTTTCAACAACAGGAGGTTATGTCATATGTACGTAACATGTGTACGTTTGAACACAAAAATTATAAACCATATGTAAAACACTGATTTTGACATACACATGAAATTCCATATGGATAGCAATTTTGACAGTACATATGACTTGTACACTCAATGTAAACACACCTTAAACAGTGATTTTTACGTAGTAGTTGAATTTGTATAATAAAAGCGTGTTTACATTGTGTGTACAAGTCATATGGAATGTCAGATTTTCCATATGTAAAACTATACACATAGTGTAAACCTCTTGAAACATAACATATGTTATTTACCTATGTGCAATAACATGTGTTAGTTTTTTATTTAAAGCACGCTCTATTTGATGTGTAAAACTATATGACAACAGCTGTTTGCAGTGATGTTCACTTTTAGATTAAAAAATTCCGCTTATTTATTTTTATCATAATTTTTGTTAGTAATATCATGTTCGCAGATTTTTATCGATACCTCATAGGTGATATTAATAATAAAGTTACATATGTAATCTAATATACATACATATGTATGTATATAATATATCTATTTGAAAGTTTGTTTAATTGTATGTCAATCACGGATAAATCGAATTTAATGATATTTTAAACATACAGATCTTTATTTTTTGTGGGTCCAATGGGATATATCTGTTTTTAAAACTAGGGCCAGGAGGGTATATGGGACATTTTTATACGAATGACTCAATTTTAATATTTTTGTGTTTATCTATTTTACCTTTACTAAAAAAGACTGAATTAAATTAAACATTTACTTTACTATAGTGCATTATTTTTAAGTAATTTTTAAGACGGTAAGCAAACTGTGTAAACTGTAATATCACCTAATTAACAACTTTGGACCGCAGGATAAAAAAATGCTACAGAGGTATTGTGGGTATCGAAAGTGCTGCAAATCACTTCATTGAGCCGTTACTTTACTTTTGAAAATGAGAGTACTCCATTTTGTGAAAAAAATTAATAAAACCTAAGTCTTATTACAAATTACATAATTTTATGTTTTTAATTCATGTTGAATAGTACTATTTTTTATATTGCAATATATTAAGAAGCATTATCAGAATTTAACAATCATACTGCAACTATGGTGGAAAATCTTCGCTATGTATCCTAAGAAATATACAGTGGTGGACATTAGGTTAGCACACTTCATGTCTGTTGCATTCAAATGCGTTTATTTTTTTATTGTATGAAAATAATGTAAATATTTTACCCACAACTATTGAGTATGGTGTGATCAGTATGTACCGTTAGTTTTTTTTATTATCTTTTGCTCTTGTTGTTTGAAATTTTCTTTTATTGCAAAAGTGTTTAATTTGAGCTGGACACTAATTTAGCACATTTTTATAATTTCCATATTTTTGGCTTTTAAATTTAAAATTGATAAGTTTTGTAAATATTTTACTTAAAAGATTTATTAATAAAGGTAAAACACACAACAGATATGGCTAAAGGTAAATGGTGCACAGAGGAGCAGCGTAAGATTATCCATCAAATGAAATTGCGAGGAAGCAGCGATTGTGAGATTGCTTCCATATTAAACTGCTCTAGAAAGATGATATGCAACGCCTTGAGTTATATTCAAGCCAATGGAACACACAAAAATGTTCCACAGAGTGCTAGGCCTAGAAAAACCAAACGTAAAGAGGACTCCCTTATTTATACAGCTTCAGTTGCAGACCCCTTTAAAACCTCAACTGAAATTCAAACCGAAGTTTCAACCAAATTTGGTATTAATGTCTCTTCTAGAACAATTAGAAGACGGCTAAATAAAAAAAATTGCGTAGATGTATTGTTCAGCATAAGCCACACGTCTCGGAGAAAAATTTGAAATCTAGAATTTCATTCGCACGTGAACACTTGGACTAGCCCCTGGTTTTTTGGAAAAATGTCCTGTGGAGTGATGAATCCAAGTTTTGTCGATTTGGATCTGATGGAAAATGTTATGTTTGGCGTCCTCCAAACATGCAACATAATCCCTGGTACACATCAAAGACCGTTAAGCATGGTGGTGGAAACATAAAGGTTTGGGGTGCATTTTCTGGGCACGGTGTCGGCCCTACAATCAAAATTGATGGGCAAATGGATCAGTTTGTCTACAGAAATATAGTTTCGAATACAATGATTCCATATGCAGAGGAAAACATGCCACTTAAATGGCGTTTTATGCACGACAACGATCCAAAACACACTTCACGCTTAGTGAAGCGTTGCTTGGAACAAAATAACGTTGATGTTTTAAAATGGCCAGCTCAATCGCCGGATCTCAATCCTATAGAGAACCTTTGGAACGATGTAGAGCAACACATGACTGGTGTGAAACCTAAAAATTTGAATGATTTGTGGTCCGAAATACAAAAAGCTTGGTATGCAATACCAAATGAACGCTGTATGGGCCTTGTGAACAGTATGCCCAGAAGATGTGCAGCTGTGTTAAGGAATAAGGGCTATCCTACTAAATATTAACCATTTGGTATAATTAGTTTATAAATTTTTATTGTTACAGAGTTGGAAATAAATGTTGTTAGTTTGTGCTAAATTAATGTCCAGTGGTATTTTTAGGGTTATAAAAAAAATATATATATATAAACGAAGATACAGTTAAACAAAATAATATCGTATATACTTGACGCCGAAAATAACACATTAAAGTATAACAATGATTCGAATCGTTAATACGAAACAAAAATTTTTAGTTTTAAAAGTATAAAAAGGTGTGAGTTAAAATCATGGCCACCACTGTATGTATTGTAATTTCTTACTTTCCTTTTCCACTTTTTACTCTTAAAATTAAATATAATTTTAGTTTTTTTTTTGTTTTTTGCTTTACTGTACCAAGAAGAATGATATGATATTGAAATAAAATATGTATGTAAATAAACTATGAAATTTTTTGGTATTATAATTACATTCCAGTAAAAGAAAATCAAAGTTTTCATCAAATCATTGCCTTTGAAACTGAGACAACTACATTGGCGCACACCAAAACCTTTTTTTCCTACTAAAATGGATAACTATTATTGCATATTAAACTTACATGCAATAAGACCACTAAAAATATAAAATAAGTCTATTCCGGCTTGTGAATTTTTCAACAGCATTCAAATGCAAATCATTAAGTAAAATAAAATGCAGTTCTCTCATTTTCAAAATCAACGGCTAAGTTATTTTAAAGAAATTTAGTTTAATTTGTCATAAGAATTAGGATAAAAAATATTTTATTCCTATTAAAAAAAAAGGGTGAAAATAAATTGACATTAACATCAACAAAATTATTCATTCAATTTTTGGTGATATAGTTCAAATGATATTAGTTATTACTTATTGTATTATTTATTATAATTATTTTTTTTATATAATTTGTCTCTTATAAATTGATTTCTGTACTGTTGTAGAAGCACCCAAATGATAACACAAAACGGTAGTTCTTTGCATAGTTGACATCACTAGCGGGTGTCTAATAAAATGAAATGGCAGCAAAAATATACAAAATTGCCTAATAACTTATTACAACAAGTCCAATAAAGCTATTATTATTAGTTTTATTATATAATCTAATAATTTAAAAAAATAATTCAACGAAACCACACTTTGAAGACCAGTTGTTTTAAATATTTGATTTTTGTTTTCAACAACAGGAGGTTATGTCATATGTACGTAACATGGATACGTTTGAACACAAAAATTATAAACCATATGTAAAACACTGATTTTGACATACACATGAAATTCCATATGGATAGCAATTTTGACAGTACATATGACTTGTACACTCAATGTAAACACACCTTAAAGACAGTTTCATTCCGTCATGATCTGCAGGCAAGACAGTGCTTAACAATTCACCACACTAGCGGCTTATCATAGACACAAATTGATTGTTTATGTTCAAAGGCCCCCAACCAAAAAAGTGGTTAAAATGAAAATGCATTGATTTGCTAAATATTTAGCAAAGTCACACAAACTTACCTTGTTCAAAGCTACTGATTTAAAATTTTTACATGTTTTCTTCTCTTTGTGAGATTCTCGTTGATATTGTGTATGTGCTCACAGACCCTTAGGGTTTTGCGTCGGGGCTCTTGTTTATTTTGCAAGGGTCTTGTTCGGAAATGCATCACTGCGCTGCTTTTGATGCGCATGTGTGGTTAGTTTGCGATGCCGATCCAAAAGAGCTGATGCTGATACTTACTTGATGCGCAAACAAAATTAATTAACACTTTTTTAAAATTTCGAACGCTTCAACATTACAAATGCAGAAGTTACTAATAAATTTATTTCTTGATTCAGATAAAAGCAAAATTAAATAAAATTTTTCCATATATAATCGAACTCTTATTACTGTATAAACGAATGTAACAAAATAAAATTAAAAAAGAACAAATAAAAAACTCACTCATCCATTGCATCAGCAATTTTTATGATGCGTGTTTAACGTTTGTTTGCGCAACATCTATTTCAGTGATACATTTTAGAACACACGACATTTGCAGTGATGCAAACTGATGCATTTCCGAACGTCAGATGCAGCGCAGTGATGCATTTCCGAACAAGCCTAAGCACCTAAAATCTTACCAATTTTAAAAATTAAATAATTTGAATCAATTAGATCGATTCGCAAATAAATTGATAAAATTATATGCATATGTATGTATGTACTTATGTACTAACATACATATGTACATATATGACTTGCAGATGTAGTAGAAAAAAATTGGCATTTTCTAACCGAATTCAAAAAAGAAGGAATGTTAACAAATTATTGTCTATATCGTCTCACTCCCACAATGGATGATTGGCTTCTGCCTGCGGTACTGTAATTGGTGGTTGCATTAATCAGCCACGTGTATTCGTAAAACCTAGTAATTTCTTTTTAATATGTCAGACATTAGACCACCTTTTATAACTCATTTTTTCACTGAAGGAGCACCATTAAACTTAAACTGGAGGAGTAATATTAAATTGTCTTTTTAAAATTGATCACAAAGTCTCAACTGGATTGAGGTCGGGACTCTATGGACACCACAGCATCAATCGAGTTTTTCCCAAGTCAGACATTCCCCAATGATTTACGAGGTATCCATCATCTAACATTTTTATTTCTTGCTATGAAAGCTTTCTTTTGCGTTAAAGACTTCAGTTCCCATCTTTTTCATCGTGGGGCGTGCATCCCCTTCAGTTAAAAATGTTCAGCCTCTAACCGAAAACTTACGGAGTTACATTTCGCCGTTTTAATAACCAACCTAATAACCACTGATTGGCTTAATTTACTTATTAAACGTGATGAAGAGCGTTCTATCGTAATATTTACAATTGAATTTTTCACGGTGCTTCATAATTTCTTAATTTTTTTTTTTAATAATAACTTTTTGTTTTAAACTAAAAAAAGCACTTAAGATTATAGCAACCAATTCAAAACCATAAAAACTAGGGCTTGTTCGAAAATGCATCACCTCGCTGCCTCTGATGCTCAGCAAGTTCGAAATTGCATCAGTTGGCATCGCTGCAAATCTCGTGTATTTTAAAATGCATCACTGAAATAGATGATGCGCAAACAAACGTCTAACACTCATCACAAAAATGGCTGATGAGTGAGTACATTTTTTATTTGTTCTTTATTTATTTTATTTTGTTAAATTATATTTGTTTATACATTTTTAGAATTGAATTTGATGTCAAATTTTTTTTTGCTTTCATCTAAATCAAGAAATAAATTTATTAGTAACTTCTGCGACTTCTGCATTTGTAATGTTGAAGCGTTCGAAATTTTAAATAAATGACAATTATTTTTGTTTGCGCATCAAGTAAATACATATCAGCATCAAATGCGCCTACGATTAACTTCTAAGTCTAGACCTAATTTCAACAAGTCGAGAATTAATCATGTGTATGATGAGACTGAGTTCCCACACCTGTCAAGTCAGAGTCAACCAACTGATTCACGAGAGCACACCTTCCAAAGGAAAAGTTTGTACTCTGAGGTTTCGAAAAACAGACCCCGCGACAGCAACAACGATGATGACTTATCTAACGAGAGACTGTTAGAAATCTTCTTTAGTGCTGTGGATGCACTAGAAAAATGTCGAAATAAATTTGACAAATTAAGAGTGCTTGGCATGATGCTCAAGCATGCTATATAAAATCATGGGTAGTCAAAATGTATACGTTATGCACTGGAATGCTCAAGGCATAACAACTGAGTCAGCAGCTGCACAGCTCGAAAAAGTTCTCCATGAGAAAAATATTGATATTTTACTTCTTAACGAAACGTTCCTGAAGCCGTATCATAGGTTAAAATTTGGAGGCTACAAAATATACAGAGAAGACCGTCAAACACATGGTGGGGGTGTGCTTATAGCGGTTAAAAATTACATAGATCATAAGTTGTTACCAAAGATTAAAACAATAACCATAGAAAATATCTCTGTGGAAGTTAAAATAAGTGGACGTCCCGTAAGTTTTATCTCTGCTTATAATCCTGTTTACACTTCTAATTTTAAAACTGACTTAGAACTTCTTACCAATTCGTTTAGTGACTATTTTATTTTTGGTGATTTGAATGCACAACATGTGAGTTGGAATTGTATTTCAAACAATTCAGCTGGCAAAGAACTGTACAGACATCACTTAAGTTCAAGTTATTATGTATATCATCCGGATACACATACTAGATTCGGCCAAAATATAATTCCAGTCCAACCATCCACGGTTGATATTTTACTTACTAACTCTAACATTTCATTTTCGCAGTTACAGTCACATCCAAATATTTTACAGTCTGATCACACCCCAATATCTTATTACATTTTTGGAACACCACAAAATCACTTTGTTACAGTTCCGTTGTATAATCAGGCTGATTGGCCAGCAATTAAATACTGGGTCGAGAATGAAATTAAGAATCATAATATCGGACAAATAGAGCTTAACAATATAAACCTAGATTCGTCATTAAATAAATTAGTTAGTATAGTTAAAGAAGCCTTTTCCAAGATTCCAATTGGCCAGAAAAATCCTTGGCAGAGGGAAATTTCAAATACGTCTAAAATGCTGATTACTCAGAGGAACAAGTATAACCGTAAACTTAAAAGATGTAGAGATCCTACTTACAGAACTCAACTAATCAGCATTTTAAAACAGTTGAATCAATTAATTGATTTTCATTTGAAAAGGGATAGAAATGAAGCGTGGGCTAAATTCATTTCCAAACTGCCTTCCGGCTCTAAAAAGTTTTGGAAACTAACAAAAGCTTTAAAAAGTAGAAATTCTGCAATCCCCGATCTAAATATAAATGGGGAATTTTTAAGTACCGGTGAAGCAAAAGCAAATGCCATTGCGGAAGTTTTTAGATGCAACAATAATATCACCAACAACAATTCATCACCTTTAGATAATGTGGTTCTAAATTATGTGCAGGAACTTAACAATGTAAATCTCGCTGACAGTGACAATTTTGAATTCACAGATGCAGTAGAGGTAAAGACATTTGTTTTTTGTTTAAAAAATAACAAAGCCCCAGGTTTAGACGGAATTAACAGCATTATTTTAAAAAATATGCCCGATTACTTTTTTGAAACTTTGAGCAAACTATTTAATTACTGCTTGAGAAATGGTCATTTCCCCATGATATTTAAAAAGGCCAGAGTTATACCTATTTTCAAAACTGGAAAAGATCCTAAATTGCCTTCCAGCTATAGGCCAATAAGCATTTTGAGCTTGTTGGATAAAGTCTTTGAAAAAATAATCCACAAAAGAATCGTAGAGTTCTCAGAACAGAATAACATTATACATCAGCAGCAGTTTGGATTCCGAAGAGAGCACTCTACGGTACATCAAATCAAACGAGTTGTTAATATTATTGAAAATAATAAAAGAAATCGTAGAAGTACAGGTATTATATTTCTTGACATTGAAAAGGCTTTCGATACAGTATGGCATAATGGCCTATTGTATAAACTTAACTCTTTTAGTTTTCCTTTATATTTACAAAAAATCATACAAAGCTTTTTAGACCAACGTTCATTTGTAGTTTTCGTGGAGCGCATCTCATCAGATGAAAAACATATACTCGCAGGTCTACCGCAAGGTTCCGTTTTGTCACCTACGCTTTATTCGTTATATACGTCAGATATCACTCTACGCAGGAATCAGGAAGCAGCATTTTATGCAGACGATAGTGCTTTCATTTGCAGCGGTAAGGTATCTAATTCATTAGTTAGGAAAATGCAAGAGAGCTTAAATTCAAGCCAAAAATATTTTAATAAATGGAAAATAAAGGTCAATGATGATAAAACACAAGCCATTATTTTTCCATATAATAAGTCGCCAAAACGCATACCTTCTCAATCTATGTTGTGCCGTGGGAATGTTATATCTATAAAGTCAGAAATCAAGTATTTGGGCATTATAATGGATAAAAAACTAACATTTAAGCAACATGTCAACCAAATTTGTGAAAAAGCTATAAAGTGTGGTCGGGCATTGTTTCCCATACTCAACAGAAGATCTAAATTGAATATGAAAAACAAAATATTGTTATATAAAATGTGCATTCGACCAATTATGAGTTACAGCTGTCAAGTATGGTTTCATAAAACTGCGAAAACTCATACCAAAAAGCTTCAGATTATACAAAACAAGAATTTGAAAATAATTCATAATCTTCCTCGTAGGTATCCGACAAATTTACTTCACAGTAACTTTGGACACAAGATGATAAACGATTTCACTAGAGAACTGACACTGACATTTAATGAAAAATGCAGACTGTCAAACTTTGAATCAATAAGGAATTTACAAGGTAATCACTAAGATTCGTTCGTTAAGAATGAATGTATTAGTGATTATCCAAACAAATTTCTTTATAACTTCCATAGAGATCAAAAAGGTTTTTGTGAGCTATTTTCCTTAAGGCTGTATATTTATTGTTATTAGTTTTGTAAATTTAATTATAAGACTCTTATTGTTGTAGTACTTATAGTAAAATCTCATACCTCTGTACCTTTTATATTTTAAACTTGTAAATAAAGACTTTTATTAAAAAAAAAAAAAAAAAAAAAACATATCAGCATCAGTTATTTTGCATCGACATCACAAACTAATCAAACATGCGCATCAGTTGAAGCGCATTGATGTATTTCCGAACAAGCCTCTACTGCATGAATTTTAATAAAATTTTAGGAGAAGGTACCTTAGAGTCAATTTTTAACTTCGTATTTAAATGTGAATTCAGTTAATTTTCATTTAAATTTAAGTTGTATTTAAATAGAGTTTCAGTTGTTCACACCTATATACATAGGTACATAATTGTTCTTATTTAATTGTGATTAAAATATGGTAGCATTACAAAGTATCAAAACAATAATTGCAAATAATTTAGCAGAAAACAGCAGAAATATTCTTGATTTTTGTTCCTGAAGAAAACAAAAATAACATGAACCATTGCAAGAGTAGTAGAACTCATGAATATCCTAGTGTTTTGTCTTGTCTTTTTTTGCTGGATTTATTTATTAAATGTTACAATACAATTACAAATTATACTGTAACGAATTATCGAGCATAGTACCGAAGACCTTTACTCGTTGTAATGAGTCTGTCTTTGGTGGGAATCAAATCCAAAACCCCCAGACTGATAGACTAGCACACTACGCACTAGTGTAGCACTACCTTTATAATACAAAAATATTTTTTATGAATTTGGCCCCTTAAATTTAACTCAACTTACCAGCTTTTGACATTTCGAACAAATGCTGCAACTAATAAATAAAATTATAAGATTTAAAATAGTCACGCAAAATCCATCTGTAATGATTCCAAATCATAATCAGAATAGTCTATTAATAAATTATTAGAAAAACTTACACGACTGAAATAATGCCGATATTTTATAATCAAAACTGAAATAGATCCAATAAGCCGTTGTCGTAAACTCAAAAAACATTTTTAATACTAAGCCAGGTAAACTCCAACTGAAATATTTCTCAATGCAGCTAACAGTCATCATAATGTTATTATGTACATCTTGTAAAATATAACACTTTTCAAAAACTTTTTCCTGCTTATGCCTCTCAAGAATTTGTGTTTTTCCTATTTCATCCACATATCTTAACAAATAAGTATTTAGTTCCATTTGTAAGGTCATTACTATGGCGGCAAATAATGTGAATTCCATTAACTTTAATTTAAGAATTGTATCACCATATTGTAGAATTAAAAATCGAAATCCATTTAATGATTTTATAAAGCGAACAAAAATAATAAATATCATAATAATCATATAAACACCAAGTAGGGTGTATAGCAAAACTGCATAAAAACGTATACGTCCCATATCTATGGGACTTTGAAGATCGGATTTAAATTTATTGCGTAATAATTCAAAATTACCAAATATTATTTTATATCTATAGGCCTTCCATGTATTTTCCCAATAGACAATAGCATGTAGAATGATAAGCGTTAAGTAACTTATTATGTCCATGTTATTGGAAAAGGTATCAGTTTTCATGTATAGCACCTCGTGAAATCGTAAAAAGCGTAAAATTGAAATCCATATAACAAAGGAAACAACCAACAGTAAATGTATCAGTCTCCAAATAAAAACAAGTTTTGAACAATTCTGCTTATGTTGAAACTCATATGGAAGAGCACCAAAAATATACATTAACAAACGCATTGGCCATAAAGTTAATTTATAAATAAATTTATAATTTTTTTTATTAATGCTGCTATTATACATATCCTTGAATTGCAACTAACAATTGAATGCTTGGTGAAGAGGTCGTTTTTTAACATACTATACATATAAATATTTTTTACAAGTTTTAAACTGAAAAGTAATTAATATACATACGTATATGTACATGTATGCACATATACATACATATATATATGGATGCAGGTTGCAAATACAGTGCGAAAAAAATTACGTTGAAAAATTGACAATGGATGTGATCAATATGATAACGCTTGTGTACAACTTGTAAACGAATTTTAAATTAACCCCTGAGAGCCTGGAAAAGGTTTCTTAACAAAAATTCTGGTAGTCAGCCATGTTTACAACAATAATTTAACTTGGCAAGCCAAGAGATGACAATTAAGGAGTTTAAGGCCCATTAATATAACTTGCCTGTAGCTAAAGTTAGGATTTTGTGGGAGCGATAAGTAGTTTTTCGTTATAATAATGAGAATAATGCTCATTGCTATAACTTGTCCTTATAGTATGTGAAAGTTAAAATTGGTTTTTAGCTTACTTTTAATAACGAAATCCTAACTTTAGCTAAAGGCAAGTTATAATAATGGGCCTAAGACTACTAAAAACGATAAAATACTAACTGTAGCTGTTGGCAAGTTATAATAATGGGCTTAAAAATCTTTGAAAAAAATGTTAACAAATACATATCTTTTTTTAATTACTACATATGTACATACTTACTTACTTACCCAGCAAAAAAAGACATGACAAAACACTAGTAAATTCATGAGTTCTACTGATCTTGCACTGGTTCAATGTAGGTGAAAAACGCATGATTTTAACATTGGCTTGTCATTAAAAGTCATGGGTTCAGATTTAAATAAACTGACTGTTATTTAAATGAGTACTTAGGACCAATTAAATTTTGCAGATTCAGGATCGTCATTAAAATGAGAGCCTACCACCACCAATGAAAATTAGAATATATTTTAGTTTTCATCAATGCCTGGCATTATTTTTTGCATGCCTTCTTATAAATAAATTAAAACAAACGAAAATAATAATTAAAAAAATCATTTTTAATTTCTTAATTTTAAATTTTCAAACAAGTTAAATAATTATTATAAATATAAATCAATTTCACTACTTCATAAAGCAAAAGTTTATAAAAACTGATATCATTTGAAATATCACCTGATGTTGAATAAAATATAATTATCACCTGATATTAAAGAAATTATAATTATAGCAGTAGAGTAGATTTGAGAAAAATGACTTGTCTAGGAAAAAAAATAAACTCAACATCCAAAAAAATGAGGAAGTGGTTTGTGATCATCATACCTGCTTTTGGCTGCGGTTTCGGTCATACCGTTAATAAGCAAAACCGACTTTGATTCTGTGAATATGTTTAAAATTTAGTCTTACAAAAGATTACATACGAGGTCTGACCAAAAGAAAAGGAAAAATTTTGAATTTCCGCGGGCTGTGTACATTCGATTATCGATTTTTTTGTTATATTAGTCATATGTTGGCATTATCAGCCAATTGGCAACTGTTGAACTCAACAGTTACGTCTTAGAAACGGCTTGATAAATATATTGCAAAATAAAGAGCTGACAAATGTAAAGAATTGAAAAAATATAAAAACAGATACAAAAGAAATAATTTTAAATAACTAAATACTTCAGCTAAAAAATTTGTAGAATAAATAGCTTAACTCTCTTCTATTAGCTGTTTAGGCTGAGCCCAACATGTTGACTTTAGGTAAGTATAGCTAAAACAATTTATGATAGAAAAAATACCCAACTGTTGAGTTGAGCGAAACTACTCAGCAATCCGTTTATAAGACAAACACTCAATCGTTGCTCAACAGTTACGTCTTATGAATGTGCTTATTAACATTGGTTTCTGTGACTCCTATAACCGAAAATGTACTGAATTTTAGTGTATGTACATGAAATTTCCTTTTTCTATTAATGTAGGAGTTAGATATTTATTTTATTGCCTCATTTGCTCAATTAGGAATAGTACGATTACAAATCCACCGTGTGCCATACAGTAGGGAGGAGATGTGAGTACATATTTGTATTTCTTCTATTGCTAAGTACATAAAAATAGTAATACCGAATCGATTTTAAATTTTTTTGCGTTCTTTCCTATTTAGTTCTTAACAAAACTGCTCTTAAAACAAATTAAAATAAAATAATAACTCGTATGTAGTCAGTTTTGCTCATACTTGTTCTCTCAACTAAATTAGTAGAAAAATTTCAAATTTACCGTTTCTTTAAATTCTGTTTTCGAATTGGTTAGCAACTCTTAAGTTTTGTAAATAACGTATGGTGAATAAAATACGAACAAGTGCAATACTGTTGTTAAAAATGTAACCATGATGCTTACAACAAAAATATATACCTACCTGAAGTTCAACTGCAATCTACTTATAGAAAAAAAAACTTAACATTAGTTTTGAAAATTTCACTAAACGAGTTGAACCGTCGAAAATTAATTTGTAAATTTTGTGAAGAAAATTTAGATAAAAAGAAATGTAACATTTTCAGAACATGGGTTTCAAAAAAACGTTTATTTATAGTGCAATATACATATTAATAAATAATAAAAAAATTAAAGAAAATGTGGATGTGATAGGAAATTTCGTTTACAAGACGCCTAAGTTCGAGCTTAACTAAAGGCTGAAACAGTAGGCTGCAGTGCCAAATCGTATCGTCAATTGGGTAAAAAATATGACTGTGACAAAAAGACATTACAGAAATATTTAGAATCCATGGGAATTCGAAAAAGGAAGAAAAAACAGCAACATTCACCACCGAAACACAACGGACGACTATGAAAAGCAGGTTACGCAAACTCTCCAAAAATTACTTTTTTTGCTCACCACAGTACAAATGCGTGATGGATGATGAGTCATATTTCACCGTCGGAGGCAATGGCAGCCAAAATATTACTTTAAGTCTTCCAGATACAAAGCACCCGAAGAAACTTAAGTTTATCCGAAAGAAAAAGGTTCCAGGAAAAGTTTTGTTGTGGTAAGCGAACGTGGCATCAAAGAAGCATTTTTTTACAGTTGGTTTAGCTGTGAATGCCCAAGTTTATAATGAAAAATGTGTGCCAGCTCTTAGCAACTACATCCAAAAAATAAATCTTTAATTAAAATAAGTTATATTACAAATATAGTTGTTACTTTTAAGTTTGTTCGGATTTTATTCACCAAACGTTACACACTTTAGCAGAGCCGCCTCAAGGGAAGGGCGATCGTCCCGGACGCCACGGTGAAGGGGGCGCAAACTTGTCTAAGGGCAAAAGAAATATCGCCGTCGGCTTTATGGATACGAGCACGAATATTGAATATTTGACGAAAAATTCGAATGTAATCTATGACTATTAATATAAACAACAATAAGTTGTAGAAGAGCACCTATGTATGCTCCACACGTGGCTTAATGGTTGCCAGGTGTAAAGACCGTTTTTCAAAAGTACGATGAATCGTCCAATGACGGCGGCGAGTGTGCGAATTAAAAACAGCTAGCTATAGAAAAGTTAGTATTGGTTCTTTCATTGCCCACAAAAAAGTAATAAAGAAGTAAAATACGAAAACAATGATATTATATATGAAATTACCAATTACCATACCATAAACATTCAGTAGGATTATTACGAACTGAATAATATTTTACCATCTGTCTGGAGCACAAAGATTCAATTAGTAAGAGAAGAGGAGGCAACGACTGAAGTGCTTCTTAAGAAGGTCCTAAAGCTCACTTCCTATTTTGCTCCTTCTAGTTCTTCGGCTGTCATCAGTGAACGTGAGTACACTTAATGAAGTTGAAATACTAGTAATACCAGATTCAGATTCTAATGACGAAGATATTAATGAGAATGAAGCTGACGAAACGATATGTTGGCTTTGTAAATTCGGATCCATCCTCTTGGCCAAAATTCAAAAATAAAAACGAAAAGAATGAGTTAATTTTTAAAGGGCCCTTACCATTAAAGGCTGATAAATATTAAAATTACCCAAAGAAGATATTTTTGTAATCAACATCAGCTTCGTTGTGCAGAAAATTGTGAAAAAATAAAACGTTAATGTTTACCATTCGAGATTTCATTGAAACTTTTTTTATTTATATTCCTTGACTTTCTGATTCGAATTATAATTTAAAAAAATTCTATCATATTTTTTATTTTTACTACATAATATGTAACCCTTTTGTAAATCTCTATATATGTATATATAAAAATGACGTGTATCTTCGTGATCGCTAAACTCAAAAACTACTGGACCGATTTTGACCAAACTTAATATACATGTTCTATGAGACGTGAGGAGTGTTTCGCCCGACAGATGGAGCAATATTTATTTTTTTTGTGTTTTAGCACCGTAACTTAAGTACTGCACTGATTTTGCCCAAACTTTATATACATGCTCTATGGGGCGTGAGAAGTGTTTCTGTGTAGTTTGAAGTTCGTCCGACAGATGGCGAAAAATTTGGGCCAGCAACGAGGATTGGGCCCAGCTAGTATAAGTAGAAAATCAAAAAAAAATTAATTATATGAGAAATATAAGTTTATTTAGACCAATTAAATGTGTAGGGGGCGGCCCTGCACCTTAGTTTTAAATTGTAATTGAATAACTTCATATATCAAAAACTGTTTTTTTTAATTAAAAACAAAAAGTTTAAAGCAATGAAAAAACTATGGCAAACCTTAAAAAATTCGATTGCAAATATGACAATGGGAGGCTCTTCATCATGAGTAATAGCTATTTTAAGCCAATCAGTGGTTAAGAGTGCTAAAACTGTGAAATGTAGCTCCGCAAGGGCAGGCTTAAGTCCGAAAACTATAAACTGATGGGGAAACTGATAGGATACTATTTTTTCCAAGAGAAAGTGGAGAAAAAGAAGTGAAAATGGTATTATAATAACCGCATATTGCTGAAGATCAGCAGGTATAATGCCATCTGTAACTGGGGATTTGAATGGGTCAAAGATCTTTATTGTCCACATAAGTCATCCGTCGACAGGGATTGCGGCTCGTGTGTAGCTATCGAAACCGGTCATGTACACTCCTTTTAGGGAAGTAAAACCAGGGAAATGCGTGTCCATGAGTACCTTAAGGGTCTCATGTCCACTGGTAGACCAGTTTCCACATGGTTTCTTAATTAAACTCGGGTCAACAGGCGAGACTGATAAGATTTTGCGAAGACGGCTAGTATCAGAAGATCCTATCACGCCGCTACAAAATGATTTTCAGTACGCCGCCATCGCATTTCTCAATAAGTTCTTAAATTAGTTTACTGAGGTATAAGTTGTCCAGTTTCCCAGTCTTTTTGCCTCATTAAAAAGTTTGCGTGAAGTGTCGCGAGCCTCCACTATGTCAGAGTTCCACCAGGGTGGCTTACTCCTTCCACGGAAGATTTTTACTCTGCATTATTCCGAGGTCGCTAGTTCGAACGCGTTTGTCAAGGCGCTCACTGTGATATCAATATCTTGCCGATTATTAATAATCGGTGGAGCAGTCATTTGAAACTCTCCATAACCTCATAAATCCTGAATACAAAGTGCTAACTACCGTTACATCAAGAACCTGCCTTCTATTTATTCCACCAAGTATGAGAAAAAAGTATCAATTCGACACTTAAAGAAAATTTGGAACAACCGTAAAAATAACAATTTGTACCTAAACAACAACATTGGATACCTCGCAGCTGTGAAGAAACCTAAACGTGCATTGATGCACAAAAACGTTTTGGCACGATTATAATTCGCCATACATCACAAAAATTAAACCGATATCAGTTCAACGACGCCATATTAAACAAATGGTCGGAGGAAATATCATAGAGCAGTTTTGTTTTACATGGTGGCATGTTGCACCATTGCAAAAATTGATGACATCATGAGAAAAGAAGACTTTTTAAACACATTAGAGCGCATATTCTAAGGAAGAACTTGTGTTGCAACAGGTTGAAGACCCGAAACACACCTGAAAAATCATTGAGGAATGTCTGACTTGCAAAAATTTTCATTTGATGGTGTGGAATCCGATCTCAATCCAGTTGAGAATTTATGGTCAAATGTAAAAAGACCGGGAAAATATCGAAGAGATCCACCTAAGTTAATCGAGTTGTGGCAACGTATGCAGCTGGACTTGCAGATAAATCCAGATGAATCTATGAAATAAAAATTGGTTGAAAGTATGCCTAAACGTATTAATAGTATATTACAAAAGTACAAAAAATTCAAAATATTTTAAATTTTACCAGAAAGCGCACAATGGCGTACATAAGAGTTACTTTTGTTGTAGTTTGATATTTCTCTGAATATGTAGTTTTTACTTTACCATACGTAGTATAAGGTAAAGTATAGTAATCATCATAGTTGGGGGTAGTGCACTAATTCGGCAATCTTCAATCACACTGAGTGATATTGAAAATTATTGCATTTATTTTTTTGATTTCTAATGATGATTTCAAAATTTGCAGCCTTAATCAACATTAGTGATAGTGAGTTAAAAAATCTTTGCAGTCAAATTTAATTATTTTGATTTCAAAAAAGCAATCAGCAATATATTGTAACTTTTTTTCTTCACTCAACTTGATTGCAACGTAGAAATTTTGTTTTAATATAAGGGTCAATTTGATTTATTATTATTTTTGTGCACTTATTCAAAAGTGAAGACTAATACTTCATTAAAAATAAAATTGAATTTATTTTATATTTATAAATGATTATATAAAACAGTTAATTAATTTATATAACATAAATATACGAGTATGAGCATCTAGGCCTTCAAAAATTAATTTAATTAATTTTTAGTTTAACAAAATTTTTATATTTCAAAAAGTAAAATTAAAAAAAAAATTAAACAAGCATTTCAAAACTGCGTCTACCATTCCACTAAAGGAAAACAAACGCTCCACTGGTGCAGAAGAAGGCAAAGGCGTGTTAAATTTTAAAAACATTTACCTAATTACTGGATATTTGTTAAGACAACCCAATTCAGTCTCTAAAATCCAGTAGAGAAGTAGTTAATTCTATTCGTATGCTATCATTTTTTATACTGTTTCTACTGATCTAATATCAAAGATATTAGAAGACTAGTTATTTAAACAATCGTTTTATTTTCTTTGACAATTGCACTAAAATCTAGGAATCTAACTTATCTAGTACTGTTACCATTATGTACCTTGTTTCAATACTGAATAAAAAATTCATTCCGTTACATCACTTTTTTATATTTTGGTGTAAAACAAAGAAAATTTTAATATTAAATAAAAAAACCAATTTACTTCAAAATTTTCATGACCAATCATTTTTGAAAGTTGATTGAGAGTATGAATAAATGCAGCTTTTTATTGATAGCAAGTAAAAATTTTGCATTGAGTGCGTGAAAAATTCTTGCACTAAATCTGCGTTGAGTGGTAGTGCAAATGTTTGCACTACCACTAAATTATTTTGATTTCTAGTGAATCTAGTGAAGATTTGCAGTTTATCACTAAGCTGCAAAAAATAGTGCAATAATTTATTTTGCAATATGATTTAGTGGGAGTGCAATGCTGATTTCAATCAAAATTTAGTGCACTACCCCCATCTATGGTAATCATAAAAAAATCGAGGTCGGGATTTAGACGGATTTATACGTTTTGAGGTCTCCTGAATCCATTTTGGCTGTTGTGATGATGTCTATGGGTGAGTGGGTGTATATGATACTATTTTTTGGAGTTTGTATAGGTCATACCGTTTGACATAACAAAATTAAATTTAGTATGGGCCTTTGGTATATCAAGATGAAAAGCTGTATAGTTTTTGGGAATAATTGGGTATAGTAAAGTTGAGTGTAGGCCACTCCAGATTTTTTGATTTGTTTTAAAAGCATTATTGGTAACAACTGAAAAATGAAAAAATAAAAAAAATATATTCATTCATTATTACTATTTTATGCGCCTACAAATGCAGAAAATACAAATACAATTACATTTAGCATTTCAAAAATGCATTAATTTAACATTATAACTACTCATTGTTAACCATATGCCACAGCATTCACTCTTTTCTTAAGTAATATGCTCCAAAACATATTTATGCAGGTATTTTTAATTTTCGATACGAAATTAAACGTATTTATTTGCCACGATTCGTAAAAAATTATCAATTTATGCCAGATCATAGGTTAACAAAATTATTATTTATTTATTATAATTTCTATTACATGCTTTTATTTTATAAAGTTGTTTTAAAAATAATCTTTAAATTTATTTACAAATATTAAAAAAAGATAAACAGTTCATAAAGAAAAGTATGCAAAAACGTACTACTATGTGAAAATGAGAGAAAACATTTTAAAGTTCTTTTAAAACAATTATTTTTATATATTTTCTATAAAAAGTGAATTCAAGCCATTTATGTAATTAATAAATTGTTTTTGAATAAATAATATGTATCTAATGTTTCCTTATACTTCCTTCACCCAACATATTTTAAATAAAAATAAATATTAAACTGAAATTTAATCATCTTTAGAGCTGCCTTTACCGCCACTGCTGACATTTGTTGCACCACTTATGGTGATCTTCTTTTGCAGTTTACTATACTCCTCAGTTAGGCGATCATATTCCTTATTTAAGCTTGCAGCTTGCGATTTTATGGCTTCTTTATCCTTCTTTTCACGATTAAGTTCTGAGGTAAGTTCATGGATGCGTTCTTTCAATTGTGATATCTGTTGTATACAATAAATATTTAACACAATAAGTTTATTTTAAAACTATTAGATTTTAATAATTTATAGTTGTATTACACAAAGTTCAAAAAAAAACTACATTTTTAATTGACACATAACGAAAAATGTTTGAGGAGGTGAGTGGATGATGTATTTCTATTTATTTAATTCAAAATTATGTGTATTTGCGTTTTTCAACATTGGTTGTGACAAGCTAGCAGTGAGTCCTTGTACACGTCTCCTTAAACTGGTAAGCTGTTAAAATAAGTATTAAAAATTTCATTTTATAGATAGAAAGACAATAAAAAACGTAGAAATTGAATTCAATTTTTATTGTATTATTGTGTATTTACATTCAAAACATCAAAAAAACATGCAACTGTGAAAAAGATTTGTTTTAATTAATTTATTGTAGAAATTTTTATGCTTTTCGAAAACAAATTTAATGGAACTATGTACAAGAACTCGTTTTAAATTAGACGCAGCTATAATAATAATTATTTAAAAAAAATATAATTAAGTTTTTAAGCTCTAGGTCTTTTTTATAAAAATGTTTTTATTTTAATATTCAATATTTCGCTACACCATTGGGTAGCATCGTCAGGAAATAAAAAGTTTTACATTATTTAATTGAATGAAAAAAAATTAAAGTTGCTTCAAATGTTTGCATACATATGTGTAATTATGCATGTCTAAACTAGAGACGACAAATATCGTTGTGACAATAAATAAACAGCGGATAAATGTCAATAGCATTTACTTAATTTTGTAACAATTAATTTATAAATATTATACAGTGGTGTTCAATTATTATTGTCAGCGGTATCCCTTTGAAACGTAATAGTTACAACTGTAACGCAGCGAAAAAGTTAGTTTAGCGATTGCAACAAAGAAAATGCGGATGCGAATATTTTGTAGAAAATTTCGTATTTAAAACATGCAAGCAGCGTGTTATATTCGATTGTCTTATTATATACATACACTCATTATCTTTTTAAATTTTTAGTCGATAGCTAAAATTTTACGACCATGCGATAGATCACTTTCTTAAGATTTGAAAATTATCAAAAACTAAAAATAAACAATGTTTCGACATTTCATTTTCAGAAAAAGTACAAAAATTTACACTTTGTTATACCTATGATTACAACTATTAAGCTAATATTAATTCAAAATGTATTTTTTTATAATTAAATAAAAAAAAAACATTAATAGTTATAAAGTATATTGAATATACATATTTTAGACATTTTAATAATTGAACTAGTTCTCTTTTCTTAAATAACTTCAAATACAGGTTTTTTTTATTGAATTATAATGTGACTTCACATTGTACATATATGATATGTATATACCTTGCAGGAAAGCCAACTCCAAAAATTTATGTTTAGGTCGAGAAAATAAGGTAAAGAACACGAACTTTTGGTTTAAAATAAATTTTTATACAACATTATGTATAGGCGCATTCTCTTGTTGCGAAATTCATGGAATCGGTCTAATAATATCATTTTTTTTAGGGAAAGTTGATTGTAAGTTCTTTCAGTCATTAAAATTCCTAATCAATTGTGGCGTACCAATAATAATTTCGAAATTACCGTTAGTTGATACCAGCTTGGGAGTTAATTTTTCGTGCTGAAAGATTTTTTTCTTCTCGGTTTGAATCCATCCTTTCAATTTCTTATAAGTATCCTCAGTTTTTTTAAAGTACTATTACTTTGTAATTTTTCACTAATGTTTATTAGAAAGTAATATTTTTCTTCTACTTATAGTTTAATTTATGAATCATTAATGGTGTTGTTATTTCTGTAATCTTAGGAAAATGCCTTTCCGGTTGTAATAAAATTTTAGCTGCCGACAAAATAGCTCATTAGAAAAAAAATCAAGTGGTTCTAATCATCTGATCGAGAGTATATATCTCCAAAGCATAAATAATCCATACGTATCAAACTTAAAACACCTTGAGTTAAATAAAAAACTGCTCGAAAGGCCAGTAGTGCAATTCACTAATCTATATAACGAATATAGAATCGTTAAAATATTAAACAACAAAATTATCGATTTTGCTACGCAGCAACAGTTTCAAATACTTGCAATACTCCTTATTGTTTGAAGTCAGCTTTTATTGTTGACAAGTCTATTGTCGTTAAATAAACGGCCATAATTTTTGAGTTGTTTATTTCGTCGACAAGGACAAGTTTCTATTTTCATTGTAATGACTTTTATATTCCATATTATTTGTACATATAATGTGGAGTATATATACATATATATTAAATATATACATATTAAATTCATTCCTATCGTAAATACTATAAGCGTGTTTTCATTGCGTGTACAACTATACACATAGTGTAAACAAGTGCGCCAAGATAGTGTCGACGAAATAGCGTTAATTTAAGGAATTTAAAAACCGGGGAAAATAAATACCCTGTAATAGGGTATATTTTATGATTTTTCATGGAAACTATGATACTCCCATGAAAAATGACTATATATTTTGAAAATATAGAGTTTAATAAACATTTTGAGCCAACCGTGCAAAATATACGCAGAGTCGTTCCCGAGAAAAGTTGCTATTATTTCGATCAAAGAAAGACTTTGAACGATAAAAATAATTTTTTTTATAACGGTACTTAACATATTTTTACGCTTGCCCAAAAAATTTGGCACAATTGATCAGAATTTCTGGGACAGGTGGAAAGGGTATATACAGCTGCAAATAAATCATTCTTTTTTAATTTTAATTCGTTACGAATTAGCAAATTTTCAAATAATTATTTTAACACAAGAAAATTAATTGAATGAAATTTGAATTAATTCAAACGAATTAGCCAGAAATGAATTTCAATTCTATTCCAATTTTTTGTACAAAAAGAACTAATTCAAAATTTGCTAATTCACTGCATGAATGATTCGCGAACTAATTTATATATAATAGCGAATTAATTTATATAATTTAGTATATATTATAATTTAGTATACATATATATTTGTCATTTAGTGTGCAATTTCTACAATATTCATTTCCGACCCCATTAAGTATATATTTTCTGGATTCTTATACATAGTAAAGTTGATTATGCGATGTTCCTCTGTCCGTCTGTGTTCGGGTTGAAATCAACTTTGCCAAGACACCAGAAGTGATACAGAAAATCTAAGCCCACTAATCTGCCAGGCATAGTTTTGAAAATTACGCTAATGTATTTTAGCAACATCAGACCATTTTATTCCTAGCTGCGGTCAAAAACCACGCCCACCTATATTTTTTCACGTCGTTTTTATTTTTTTCGGTTGTAGGTATTCTCTTCTGCTTTTTCTTTTTGTAAAATAAATATTAGACCGCGACCAGTAGATCGCAAGGAGTGCATACAGATCGCCCCTGGGAGGGGAGATTTTTGTATTTTTTTTAAGTTGGTAGGGTTTTTCTGCTAAATAGATTGCAGGAAGTGCATACCTTTTACAAAAATTTTTCGTAAAATTAAAACTTGTAAAAATAAAATTTTTACAAAAAAATTTTCCATAAGGTTAAAAAATGTTTTTTTTTTATAAAATATCTTAATATTTATATTTGTAATAATGAAGTTGAAAATCATAAAATTAAAAACCGAATATAAATATACTATTGTAAAATTGGGAAACAACAGAGTAAGTGAATATTTAACACTATTGTGAAGGATATTTAACAAGAACTTGTAATATTTGATTTTAACATAATTTTAACACAAAAAACAACAAGCTAGTTAAAAAAAAAGCTAGAAAGGCTTAGGATTTAACATTTATGTTAAATTATATTGCAGACAAAAGACTTGCATACTTGGGATAAAATATTACAAAAAAATGTTAACTACCTAAAAAACGATAATAAAATTGGGGAAACCAATCGTGTTATAGCTAAATTACACGATGACATTTTTCATGAAATCAGTTGCATGAAACCGGTTTTGTGATGGCAATAGGTGTAGAGAGGCAAGGAAAAACAAGAAAGTTCAAAAGAGAATTGAAGAAATTTCATGAAACGATTTCATGGTGTAAGTTACGTATTAGTCTGGCTCAAGTTGGCCGATCTATAATATTTTCTATTTAGGTTTTTAGTCGAGGTTGTAGTTATATTTAATATTCAAGCAAAATTTACAACCGATTATGGCCAAAAGGCCTAGTTATTGAAAAAAAGTTAAAATAAAAATTAAAGAGTCGACACTAGACTGTAAACGATGATATGACAAACACATGATGTACATATGCCATATGGCACATCCTGCGAACATACTTTAACTTGCAAAAGTAAAAACAGAAAAATGCTCAACCATATTGTTAAGTTTTCTTATTAAGAATATGCAAATAACATACCTCGCCCAATGTTTGATCTTCAGTAGCTTCCTTAGCTTTCTCTGTAGTTTTCTCGGCCATCAAAGTCTTAACGGCAGCAGACGCAGATTGAGCTTGTTTCAAAGAAGCCTCGCTTTGTGCCAAAAGGTTTGCTTGTGCTGAAATTAATGTCACCAAACGGCGAATGACCAAAACTAGGAAAATGGCAAAACCAGATATATAGAAGTTACGTTGTGCCCGAAATAGACGCATACTGTGTTGCATTTCAACGTTTAAATGAATTTCAGATGAATGATCGTGTTGAGAGTATTTGCGCATTTCACGTATGGCATCCAAAAGAAATAGTACTAACACGCCCATAATAAGGAAAAAGTATAGATGTGCTTGCTTAGCCAACATTGCCAAAAATTTCGATTTAAAAAAACGATTCCATTTGTATGGACTGGCAACAGGCAATACCAATAGTAACACTATGGCTATTTCAGCATACAGAAAACCAGCTATCAAAGTCCAGACAAGACTCATTTTGTTCGTTCGTTTCTATTGTTTTAGATCTTTAAATAGATTTTATGTCGTTGTACTTTTTTCTTTTCCACTTTACTGGTTCTAAACTGTAAGATAACTTTAAAAGTAAATTATTTTTGGTAAGCTTACACTCTAGTTAACTTATCTAAATTAGCTTACTTTTAAAAAAAATTTAATTCCTCAAATAAATTTTCGATATTTCCAAATTCTTCACTGATGAAATATACGGATGGATATCCACGTACTTAAGCTTTATTGAAAAAAAAGAATTTCACCTCTCTGGCAAATTAAACATAGCACTTTTATTACTCATACAAGTGTGAATGAAACAAACATATAAATCATAAAGAACACCGGTAAAAATATTAAAATTTGTCTCTTTTATTCATTTTGGATTAAAAAGCTTTTTTAGTGATGTCAACATCTTATTGAAGAAAATTAAAAACATTTTTTGTTAAATTTAAAAAATCTATGATTGCCAAAAATTGTGCACAAAAGTCAAACTTCATATACAAAAATCAGTATTAAAAATAATTTTTTTTAATATAAAGTTTGATGTTAGTTAAGACATGTTGTCTAATGTAGACGGGTGGTAAACTGATAAAATGATCATAACATTTGAAACACATACTTTATTTAGAAATATTTTCGAAGCAAAAATAACAAAGGATATCCCAACGCACATTTGTCAGGTACCCTCACTACGGAGGGGAAATATTAAGAAGGAAATTTAAATTTTATTTTTTTATGAATTTTGACAGTTAAATTATCATTCATGAGGAAAATTGTAAGTTTAATTGTCAAAACCCATATAAAAATATTAAAAATGTTTGACATAGTGAGGCTATCTGAGCTACTGAGCTACTACTGGCCTTTTAATGAAACAACATTTCTTTTCTTCCCTATAAACATAATTTGTTGTGTTGATCCCGTTATTTTAAAGTTGATTTGCAAAGGGAAACACGTACAATTTTTAAACGCAAAATCAAGGTATATTTATCTTACTAGGTAGTGTCGTCCGCCCAGCTGATTTAGTAGTTCGACATGTCAAAAGTTGTATGTGTTCAGAAATTTTATAGTGTAGAAGTGAAAAGGCAATAAAACACATACAGGCCTTCTCATTTTTCTCCTATGTTTTTTGACATTTCGAACTACAAAGCAACAACAAAATGCCATGTTGTTCTTCTATTGTTGTATTTGTTGTAGGGACGCCACTACCTAGTAAAATAAATATACCTTGCGCAAAATCTTATTAAAGTTTTTTTTTTTTTTTTTGTTAAAAATGACCAATATAGATGATTTTTCAGCTCTATTACTGTATTCTTAACTTGCCTAAAGCAGGAAAATCGCTGTAAACTTCAATTATAAAAAATTATGTAAAAATGAAATTTGAAGTAATTACGCGCACAAACTTCAAACTACCCTCATATTAGATATTGATCAAACTCACATCAACCAATACGTGTGGGTTTTTTCACTAACACAATAAAAAAACATGAGTTTGACGAAGTAGTTGGATGTGTGGCCATGGCGCTTTAGGCATTAACATTTCTTAACAAAATTCATACTTCATATGAATAAAAATTATTTTTAATACTGGTGTTAGGTAAATCAATGGCTCGTCAATACGTAGTGTAATATAGAGCCAACTTACACCATGATATTTTTCATGAAACTGGTTGCATGCAATTTTAGTTTGTTGGCAAGAGGTGTAGAGAAGCAAGCGGGGTAAACAAAATGGCATGGCTTGAAATTTGAATTTGCACTTGCTTTGTGCAATTTTCGTTCGTCCAGAGTTGATTTCAAAAAATGAAATTGTTTGGTTTAATTATGTTTACATTTCGGTGTAATTTTTATAATATCTTGTAAAATTTCGTTATTTGCTTGTTTCATTTTTATTTATTTTGTATTACAGTACGAGTGCATATATTTTTTTTAAATACGCATAAACAATAAAAATTACGAATATGAAATCAAAAGAAAATGTCAAAAACAAATTCAAGCCGATTGCATGAAAAAATTCATCGTAAAAACGTGCCATGAAATTCGCTGCAACTTTAAAAGAGACATGAAAAAATTGGCATGAAAAAATGGCATCGTATAAATTCGGTCATAGACGGGGGGTTACTCACCCATTGTAAAAATCTAAGGGAAACACTATTATTATAAAATTCAATCTTTTTTTAATTTAATTGTCAACACTCCTCACTACACATGTTGCCAAGGTAAATAAATATACCTTGTATTTGTTTTCAAAACAACACTACTGCTACGTGATTTGTTTTGAAGACAATATCAAATTTTAAATCATAGTTTAAAATATCATACAAATTGTTAAATAAATATTTCTGAGAATGTCATATGAAAGTTGGCTAAACTATCTAAGAAGTGCAGAAAAGAATTCAATGATCAGTGGAAAAAATCGTAAAATTTTCTATAAATTTCCTGATGGTCAGCAAATGGCTGAGGAATACAGTTTGGATACAGGAGTGGTACAAAAAAGAGCTTGGCGGAAATGTAAGCAGTTAATGGGTGAACCAGAATGGGAAGTTGAGTTAGGTGAGGACCCAAGACAATTAGCTACCGCAAGTGATGATGATTTACGAAACCACGGAAGTTTTTCTGTTAAAATAAGTAATACAGAACCAATATTAACCAAAAGAATAACTAAGAAAAATATTGAGTGGCGCATCAGAAATCTCCCATATCCCATTGACATGTATCAAGTCCAAGCAGATACGTTGAAAAAAGCAATAGTTGTGAAAACCACCAATAAAAAGTTTTACAAAGTGATACATGTACCAGATTTAGATCGTTGTAAAACTTTACCAACACAGGCCAATATATCGGTACACCATCAGTACAATACGTTAATAATAACATATAAAAAGCCGGATATATTATGTGAAATGGAAGCTCAGGTGTTACTTCTCTTGAAGGATGTTGAAACTGAAACTGATATGGAAGAACTTCTGCAGAGTTTGTTAAAGAAATAAATCTATATGAATCACAATTTTTTGTATTATATTACATTTTTTTTGCATATAAGTATATAGCTATTAAGGGATCTATAACTAAATTTACATATCGTTACCTTAATATAGAAAGGCCTTAACTCGTTTTTTTAATCGAGTTTTGCATATTGGGATATATGATCTTCTAATAGGTACATACGTATGTATAAATAAAAAATAATGTGCTGTGGATGCCTTAGAGAAATGTCGAAATAAATTTGACAAATTAAGAGTGCTTGGCATGATGCTCAAGCAGGCAATATAAAATTATGGGTAGCGAAAATGTATTCGTTATGCACTGGAATGCTCAAGGCATAACAACTGAGTCAGCAGCTTCACAGCTCGAACAAGTGCTTCACGACAAAAAAGTCGACATACTGCTCCTAAACGAAACGTTTCTAAAACCGTACCATAAGCTCAAATTTGGAGGCTACAAAATATACAGAGAGGACCGTCAAACACATGGAGGAGGAGTGCTTATAGCGGTAAAAAGTAGTATAGGTCATAAATTATTACCTAAGATTAAAACAAAGACCATTGAAAATATCTCTGTGGAAGTTATAATAAGCGGACGCCCCATAAGTTTCATTTCCGCTTATAATCCTGTTTATACTTCAAATTTTAAAACGGACTTAGATCTTCTTACTAACTCATTTAGTGACTATTTTATTTTCGGTGATCTCAATGCACAACACGTGAGTTGGAACTGTAATACAAACAACACAGCTGGTAGAGAACTTTACCGACACCAACTTAGTTCAAGTTACTACATATTCCATCCAGACTCTCACACTAGATTCGGACAAAACATAATTCCTGTTCTACCCTCCACTAGATATTTTGTTAACGAACTCTAACATTTCTTTTTCTCGCATAGAGTCCCACCCGAACGTTTTACAGTCAGACCATGTTCCAAATTCTTGTTGTATTTATGGTTCGCCTCAAAACCAGTTAGTTACAGTCCCTTTGTATAATCGCGCAGATTGGCCGACAATACAAAATTGGGTTGAGAATGAAATTAGGTGTCACAACATAGGACAAATTGAAGTGAACAACAATAACTTTGATATTTCATTAAATAGATTAATCGGCATCGTTAAGGAGGCTTTCAACAAGATTCCAGTTGGCCAAAAAAATCCCTGGCAGAGAGAGATTTCAGATACTTCCAAAATGCTTATTTCGCAGAGAAACAGATATAACCGTAAACTTCGAAGATGTAGAGATCCAAACTACAGAGCCCATTTGAATGGCATTTTAAAACAGTTGAATCGATTAATTGATTTTCACTTAAGTAGGGATAGCAACGTTGCGTGGTCCAATTTTATTTCGAAATTGCCTTCCGGGAGCAAAAAGTTTTGGAAACTTACTAAAGCTTTGAAAGGTAAGAACTCTACAATTTCGGATCTAAATACAAATGATGAAGTTTTGAGAACTGGTGAAGAAAAAGCAAACGCCATTGCACGTGTTTTTAGTAATAATCATACTATTACGACCAACAACACTTCACCTTTAGATCGTGTAGTTTCAATTTATGCAAATCAACTCAACAATGTAGTTCTTACTGATAGTGACGACATCGAATTTACAGACTCCGAAGAAGTAAAATCAACAGTCTTTTCTTTAAAAAATAATAAAGCCCCTGGTTTAGATGGTATTAATAGTAATATTCTAAAACATATGCCGGAATACTTTTTTGAAACATTAAGCAATCTTTTTAATTACTGCTTAATAAATGGGTACTTTCCTTTGGCATTTAAAAAGGCTAAAGTAATACCGATTCTTAAAAATGGAAAAGATCCGAAATTGCCCTCGAGTTATAGGCCAATAAGTATATTGAGTTTATTGGATAAAGTTTTTGAAAAAATTATCCATAAACGAATCGTTGAATTCTCTGAATTGAAAGACCTCATCAATCAGCGACAGTTTGGTTTCCGAAGAGAACACTCCACTGTTCATCAATTAAAAAGAGTGGTGAACATTATTGAAAATAATAAAAGAAATCGTAGGAGCACAGGTATTATAGTTTTAGATATCGAAAAAGCTTTCGACACAATATGGCACAATGGCCTATTGTTTAAACTTAACTCCTATGACTTTCCGTTATATTTACAAAAAATGATTCAAAGCTTTTTAGACAATCGTACGTTTGTAGTGTACGTGGATAATAAGTCTTCCAATGAAAAAGGTATACAGGCAGGATTACCACAGGGCTCTGTCTTATCACCTACGCTTTATTCATTGTATTCGTCAGACATCACCCTTAGTAGAAATCAAGAAGCCGCATTTTACGCAGACGATAGTGCTTTTATTTGCAGTGGTAAAGTTTCAAATGCTTTAGTTAAGAAAATGCAAGTGAGCTTAAATTTAAGTCAGAAATATTTTAGTAAATGGAAAATCAAAGTTAACGATAATAAAACGCAAGCTATAATTTTTCCGTTCAATAAATCTCCAAAACGCATCCCTACTCAAACTATGTTCTGTCGCGGTAATGTTATACCTGTAAAATCCGAAATAAAGTACTTGGGTGTTGTCCTAGATAAGAAATTAATATTCAAACAACATGTTAGCCACATCTGTGAAAAAGCCATAAAGTGCGGCCGCGCATTATTTCCTATACTTAACAGGAGATCTAAGCTTAATATGAAAAACAAAATTTTGTTATATAAAATGTGTATTCGACCAATTATGACCTACGGCTGTCAAGTTTGGTTTCATAAAACGGCCAAAACTCATACCAAAAAGCTTCAGATTATACAAAATAAAAACTTGAAAATAATCCATGGTCTTCGCCGTAGGTATCCGACAAATTTACTGCACAGTAACTTTGGACATAAAATGATAAACTCGTTTGCAAGGGAACTGACACTGTCATTTAATGAAAAATGCAGATTGTCTAATTTTGAAACAATAAGAAATTTACCAGGTAATCACTAAGATTCGTTCGATAAGAATGAATTAACTTAGTGATTATCTATACAAATTTCTTTATAATTTCCATAGAGATCGTAAAGGTTTTTTGTGAGCAATTTTCCTTAATAATGTTCCTATTTATTTTTTAATAGTTTCGTAAATTTAATTATTAGATTCCTATTGTTGTAATACTTTTAGTAAAATCTCATACCTTTGTATCTGTATATTTTAGAAACTGTAAATAAACACTATTTTTATTAAAAAAAAAAAAAATAAAAAATAAAAAAATTGTTACATCATTAAAACTCTGGAATTAATAAAAATTGCGTTAAAAAATAATTCGCGACTACCAAACTACAATTTTTATTAAGTTTTTTTCCTTCTTCTGTAAAGTAGGAAAAGTATTATTTAGGACCTAAGGTATCAATATGTAGATTCAACATTCGACTACTTTTAAAAATTGTCTTGTTGTAAGTGGGATGACGCTCCAAAAACAGTATAATCAAAAGACGGCAATTCTAAAGGAGCCAACGTCGGCAAGTCGTCATCTGTTGTTTGCAAGTGAATATCTATTAAATTCAATCGTCTCATATTTCTTTCCAAATGTTCAGTTGGAATCTCTTTTGAATTGTCTTTTAATTTTATCCCCTTTTGTTCGTTGCAATTAATAAAATCCGTGTTTTCTTTAGCTTGCGTTTCCTTTTCTTGGATATTTTCTATTAATGTACTGCCGTATTTGTCATTAAACTCCTTAACAGTTTTATCAATTGATCTTGCAATTGATTGTGCATTTACAATATCTGTTTTTACGTTATTGGATGCGACTTCACTTTGCACAGATGGTACAATTTCTTTTGCTTTCATTTTCTCATACTGTAACTTTCGCATTTGTATATGATTTAACTTTCTCTTATAGTCCCATTTTTGCGTATTTAAAACTTCCAAAGCTTTCGGAATTTTTACATGCTTATATGCGTCGTCTAGATACAGCAATGAAGTTTCGATTGCTTTAAAGGCCTCTTCATAACGATGCCTTTTTATTAGTTTATCAGCTCTTCTTTCATGAAAATGGGCCTACGGTAATTAAGTGAATACTAATAAAACAAATTTTAAATGTAGATAAAGAATGTTACCAAATTCAATGGAGCACAATTCATTATTCAAATCAAAATCAATAATAGACGAAACCAAAATAAATTTTTCTAAACGAGAAAACAGCTTGGAGTGATAAAGCAGCTGATTGTTTTGTTTGGGCATGCTGTCAAGGCAAATTCGTAACAAGGTAATCAAGGCGAATTTATATCAGGTGGTGTTGAAAGCACAGCTGATTTTTGTTTGTTTACGTTATTTGCTGGCTGGTTCCTTCAAAATTTGTTTATTTAGAAAAAGAAAATTAAAACAAAACAAAACACAAAATTAAAATTTTCAAAAAATAATTATAAAAGACCAGAAATCACAAATATTTAATTTTTTATTTTATGAATAACACAATTACAACACACAAACTTAAAATCCAATTTAATAATTAAAATCTACGACAGTGGAACCAGTTTCTTCAAATAATTTTTATTTTTTTGCATTCGTTGGAAATTTTTTAATTGTACTGCTAAATTTTTTTTAACTTTATGTTTTGTTAAAAATAAACAAAATAAGCTTTGTTCAATAACTGGATTTGATACTACAATATGTTATTGTTTACTTGCCTTGAAACTGGCAGCTAAAAAAAAAGAACATCAATTTGATCTCTCCTTAGAAACCGTATTAATTATAATTCACATAGTTTTGTTACATATCAGATTCTTTAGCCCTTAAATTTTCAATTGAGTAGAAAAATTAATTGCGGAAAATATTTAGAGAATAGTAAGTTTTGACAAATATACTATTATTTAGTAATATATTTCTATAAAACAACCGGGTTCGTCGATTGAACTAATGCACCCATAAATCCTCAAAAAATTTAGAGATGAAAAGGTAATACAAAAATACAAAACGATTTGTTTTGCAGATTCATGCGTTAGATTAAAAACCGCTCAGTAACATTTTTTTACTACTGAAAAAAGTTTAGTAAATTTTTATTTTATTCTCGTTCGAAGTTTCTGAAGTTTCTTTCGAAGCTGTGAAAGTAAGCGAACACAGCTATTTTTTTTGCATTTTGCTTTAATATAAATTAAGGCGAATTAATTTATTTTGACAAAACCAGCTACCAAACAAAATACATGTCATAGATAACACATAGATAGTCAACTGAAACGTCAAAAACCTAAGTCTATTGTCAAAAAACCTAAAGGCCCAACTATAATATGCATAAGCTGGCTTAAGCTAATGCCAAAAAATGAACGAAAAGTCTGTCAAATGCTTAAGCAACTTATTGAAGACTTTTAGGTGGCTACAATGTACTTACAGGAATCTAAAAACTATCATGACACAGTTGCTCATTTGTTTTATTCGTACTTTTGAAAAATAATAATTTTTTTCTTAATAAATTAAATTTGTTAACAAAAAGGTGTTAAATAAACATATTTTATATACCTAATACCATTTATATACAAATTAATAAATATTTTTAATAGCTTTAAGAAAATTTCGAAAGAAAAATTTAACATTTTTGGCTGTTTGTGTAATTTTGGCCAAAAGTACTAAAAAATACAGCGGTGTGCATCACTCAACTCATAAACAATAAAATGCTCTTTCTTTTTAATTTCGATTATTTTACAACGCCTCCCTTTTTTCTTATAGAAACTTCTTTTTTTAAACATTTTATATTAAATTTATATATAATTTGTTCACTTTCATTCTCCATTGCAATTTTTTACGAATATGTAAAACACAAAGCACAAACAGCTGTTTCCGTACGGAATGTACGATCGGTTTCGGATTTTGCTTAAGCAAATGACATTTGACGAAACTCAACGAAAAGTGTTGTTAAAGGGCGGTTTACATTATACTACAAGTAATACGACACGTCAAATTTTTATGTAGAAGAGTACAAGTAGTATCGTCTAAACATAATATGTAATGAAACTGTCCGACATTGAGAGAAAATACGGATGGAAATTTGACAGTCTTACGGCTCTCTTTATGTTTTGAAATTTTTCAAAAACTATTCTACTTCATTAGATCAGGGTTGCGTTTTTCTTATTAATGCTAACTTTTCAAAGGCAAAACTCGTCAAAATAGCAGAAAACCGCTGAATATAGTGCAAAATAGATCCAATTGGCATCACAAATAAGTTTGTAAACAATAAAAAACTTTTGGCAAAAGAACGTGAACATTTTTTAATTTGTTTTAGTTGTTGGTTTCCAATTTTTTTATTATAGCAATGGCTAGTACAACACCAAGAACCTTTTCCTTGTTACTTTTTTTTTAATTTGGCATATTTTTCACAAGTACGCGCTCTATTTATTTGTTTTCACTTTTTTTATTGCTTTAACAACAGCTGATTCAATTTTACTTCATTTTATTCAACACCAATAGTGTAAACGTAAAAAAACAAACCATACGATTTTTAATCTCTGTGTTGTCATACGGATTGATTTTCATTTTATTTTCTCTTAGATTTTACGTACGTAAAGTCTTACTGTCTAAACTGCCCTTAAGTACATTATAGTTTGCCACAATCGTCGAGAAGAAAACAAACTTTTTAACAAACTTTTTTTTCAGTTTTAGCAAACTTTTTCACAGTTGATTAAAAAGTACTATTTGATGTAAAAAAATTGTAAACAAACTTTTGCAAAAATATTGCTATATTCAAAAGGCTCGCAACTCGTCATTTTTTGTTGAATTAAAAAAATCGAAACTCAAAAGCGTTACCCCTATAGAACCTAATTTTGCAACTGTCACTTAAATCAGATTAGAATTACGGAAGTTATACAAGACAAATTATATCGTTAAGTAAAATAGTTTTTTACTTATAAAACCTAAACTATTCGTTGTGCCACATAGCCACCTATACCAATCGATAGAGGACACAAATACGATTCAGAATTGGTATTGGTCAATTTCCGAAATACTTGCGTTCAAAAGTTATAGTGCAGCAAACGTTTTCAAATCGAAAAAATCGCTAAATTTTGGGAAATAGTTTTTTACTTATAAAACCGAAACTATTCGTTGTGCCACATAGCGACCTATACCAGTCGATAGAGGACGCAAATACGATTCAGAATTGGTATTGGCCAATTTCTGAAATACTTGCGTTCAAAAGTTATAGTGCAGCAAACGTTTTCAAATCGATAAAAATCGCTAAATTTTGGTAAATAGTTTTTTACTTATAAAATCGAAACTATTCGTTGTGCCAGAATACGATTCACGATTCAGAATTGGTATTGGTCAATTTCTGAAATACTTGCGTTCAAAAGTTATAGTGCAGCAAACTTTTTCAAAATGAAAAAAATCGCAAAATTTTGGGAAATAGTTTTTTACTTATAAAACCAAAACTATTCGGTGTGCCGCATAGCGACCTATACCAGTCGATAGAGGACACAAATACGATTCAGAATTGGTATTGGTCAATTTCCGAAATACTTGCGTTCAAAAGTTATAGTGCAGCAAACTTTTTCAAATCGAAAAAAATCGCTAAATTTTGGGAAATAGTTTTTTACTTATAAAACCGAAACTATTCGGTGTGCCGCATAGCGACCTATACCAGTCGATAGAGGACACAAATACGATTCAGAATTGGTATTGGTCAATTTCCGAAATACTTGCGTTCAAAAGCAATAGTGCAGCAAACTTTTTCAAATAAAAAAAAAATCCTTAAAATTTCGCAAATAGTATTTTACTTATAAAACCGAAACTATTCGTTGTGCCGCATAGCGACCTATACCAGTCGATAGAGGACGCAAATACGATTCAGAATTGGTATTGGCCAATTTCTGAAATACTTTCGTTCAAAAGTTATAGTGCAGCAAACTTTTTCAAAATGAAAAAAATCGCAAAATTTTGGTACAAAAGTTTTTTACTTATAAAACCGAAACTATTCGTTGTGCCGCATAGCGACCTATACCAGTCGAAAAAGGACGCAAATACGATTCAGAATTGGTATTGGCCAATTTCTGAAATACTTGCGTTCAAAAGTTATAGTGCAGCAAACTTTTTCAAATCGAAAAAATCGCTAAATTTTGGTACAAAAGTTTTTTACTTATAAAACCGAAACTATTCGTTGTGCCGCATAGCGACCTATACCAGTCGATAGAGGACGCAAATACGATTCAGAATTGGTATTGGCCAATTTCTGAAATACTTGCGTTCAAAAGTTATAGTGCAGCAAACGTTTTCAAATCGAAAAAATCGCAAAATTTTGGTAAATAGTTTTTTACTTATTATTTTCACCTTTTTTTCACGTTTTTTCAAGTTTTTTTTTAATTTTTTTCAGCTTTAATGATTCTGTTTTGCCTTTTTTTCTCAAATAAATATTAGACTGCGACGTTAGATCGCAAGGAGTGCATACAGATCTCGGGGGATCAATAACCCCCTGCGAGGGGCGATTTTTGTTTGTTTTTAGATTGGTAGGGTTTTTCTGCTTTGATTTGTATTAGTGACCTTAATAGAAAGCAATACACATAGAGGTAGCCAATGGACCCACAGGGTACCCACTGATAAATAGGAGCAGTTAAAAGGACCCCCCATGTGTCAATATGAGGAAATTTTTTTTTGTAAGGATTTTTTTTTGCTTTAGTCTGACCTTTCTAACTCAATATAGATTGGAGAAAGGTCCAAAATTTAACAAAAAAATTTCAATAAAATTTTAAAAAAAAAATTTTTTAAAAAATTTTTTAAAAAAATTTTAAAATTTTTTTTCAAAAATATTTACAAAAAAATTTACAAAGCATTTTCAAAAAGATATTTTACAGAAAAATATTCGAAAAAAAATTTTTTTAAAAAATTTTCCAAAAAATTTTCGAATAAAATTTTACAACAAATTTTTAAAAAAATATTTTTAGAAAAAATTTTTACACACAATTTTCGAAAAAATTAAAAGAAAAATTTCAATATTTCTTTGAAAATGGAAATCATGACTGTAACATAACATATACTTAATATTAAGAATATACATATGTATGTATGTGTGTACATAGAGTAACATATTTATTTAAATGCGTTTGATTTTTTAATATATGATATCTCTGTTTTAAAACCTAGGTGCAAGGTATATTTATTTTACTAGGTAGTGGCGTCCCTACAGCAAATACAACAATACAAGAACAACATGGCATTTTGTTGTTGCTTTGTAGTTCGAAATGTCGAAAAACATAGGAGAAAATTGAGAAGGCCTGTATGTGTTTTATTGCCTTTTCACTTCTACACTATAAAATTTCTGAACACATACAACTTTTGACATGTCGAACTACTAAATCAGCTGGGCGGACGACACTACCTAGTAAGATAAATATACCTTGCCTAGGTGCTTTAAACATCATCAGACATCATCAGAATACCGACTACAAACTGTAAAAAATGAAACGTTGTGTTTGTCGTCAACTTAGGCTAATTTCTATTTTATTCAACAAAAGAAAATGTCACAAAATTGTAAATTGGAAATTCATATATAAACAAAAAGTTTTGGAGGAAATAATTATAATTTTTTGAAAAAGTTATTTAATTTTATAAAATCAAAATAAGTATTTCTACAACAATGTCAGAGTTTACGATGTAGCTGTCGTCTTCAATATCATTAAGTAGCTGACAACACGGCGACATTGTAGCAAACGGAATTTGTTTTCATTTGTGTTCTATTTCTTTAACTCATGAATAATGATTTTTGTCATACGACTTTATTTAAGTAAAGAGTCAACAATATGGATAATGCTGTACATGTCTGTATAAATAAAATCACCGTGGTGAAGGGTATATAAGATTCGGCATAGCCGAATATAGCACTTTTACTTGTTATTCTTAAAATATTTTCTTTTCAATTGGTAAAAAATTTCACATATATTCTAATTTTATACTTCACTGATTTGCATCATTCGAATAGTTTCGTAATGTAAAAAATTTGTATCTAACATATGTGAAGTAAGTAACTTAAGTGATTTTATTTTAGTTTTAAAAGGTTTACAACTGCATTCATGTTTAATAAGTAAAAAACTATTTACCAAAATTTAGCGATTTTTTTCGATTTGAAAACCTTTGCTGCACTATAACTTTTGAACGCAAGTATTTCAGAAATTGGACAATACCAATTCTGATTCGTATTTGCGTCCTCTATCGACTGGTATAGGTCGCTATGCGGCACAAGGAATAGTTTCGGTTTTATAAGTAAAAAACTATTTCCCAAAATTTAGCGATTTTTTTCGATTTGAAAAAGTTTGCTGCACTATAACTTTTGAACGCAAGTATTTCGGAAATTGACCAATACCAATTCTGAATCGTATTTGTGTCCTCTATCGACTGGTATAGGTCGCTATGCGGCACAACGAATAGTTTCGGTTTTATAAGTAAAAAACTATTTCCCAAAATTTAGCGATTTTTTTCGATTTGAAAAAGTTTGCTGCACTATAACTTTTGAACGCAAGTATTTCGGAAATTGACCAATACCAATTCTGAATCGTATTTGTGTCCTCTATCGACTGGTATAGGTCGCTATGCGGCACAACGAATAGTTTCGGTTTTATAAGTAAAAAACTATTTCCCAAAATTTAGCGATTTTTTTCGATTTGAAAAAGTTTGCTGCACTATAACTTTTGAACGCAAGTATTTCGGAAATTGACCAATACCAATTCTGAATCGTATTTGTGTCCTCTATCGACTGGTATAGGTCGCTATGCGGCACACCGAATAGTTTCGGTTTTATAAGTAAAAAACTATTTCCCAAAATTTTGCTATTTTTTTCGATTTGAAAAAGTTTGCTGCACTATAACTTTTGAACGCAAGTATTTCGGAAATTGACCAATACCAATTCTGAATCGTATTTGTGTCCTCTATCGACTGGTATAGGTCGCTATGCGGCACAACGAATAGTTTCGGTTTTATAAGTAAAAAACTATTTCCCAAAATTTAGCGATTTTTTTCGATTTTAAAAAGTTTGCTGCACTATAACTTTTGAACGCAAGTATTTCGGAAATTGACCAATACCAATTCTGAATCTTATTTGTGTCCTCTATCGACTGGTATAGGTCGCTATGCGGCACACCGAATAGTTTCGGTTTTATAAGTAAAAAACTATTTCCCAAAATTTAGCGATTTTTTTCGATTTGAAAAAGTTTGCTGCACTATAACTTTTGAACGCAAGTATTTCGGAAATTGACCAATACCAATTCTGAATCGTATTTGTGTCCTCTATCGACTGGTATAGGTCGCTATGCGGCACACCGAACAGTTTCGGTTTTATAAGTAAAAAACTATTTCCCAAAATTTTGCGATTTTTTTCGATTTGAAAAAGTTTGCTGCACTATACCTTTTGAACGCAAGTATTTCGGAAATTGACCAATACCAATTCTGAATCGTATTTGTGTCCTCTATCGACTGGTATAGGTCGCTATGCGGCACAACGAATAGTTTCGGTTTTATAAGTAAAAAAATACTATTTCCCAAAATTTAGCGATTTTTTTCGATTTGAAAAAGTTTGCTGCACTATAACTTTTGAACGCAAGTATTTCGGAAATTGACCAATACCAATTCTGAATCGTATTTGTGTCCTCTATCGACTGGTATAGGTCGCTATGCGGCACAACGAATAGTTTCGGTTTTAAAAATACAAAAACTTTTTTACTTAATAGATAAATCCCCTTAATAAAGCTCCTTATATCTTATAATGATTTAAGTGACAGTCAGAAAATTAGATTATATAGGATTAGTGCTTTCTAATTCAATTTTTATTTTTAAATTACAACAATAAATGACTAGTTGTGAGCGCTTTGAAAAATGCAATTTTTTTTCAAGAATTTGTTTACATTTTGTTATATATTCCAAGAAATACTGCCGTTTTTGCAACCCTGTGAAAAAGGTTGTTGGAAACCCAGAGTTTGTTTTTTTCTCATGCGTATATGATTTATATGCACAGTTGCTTAAGTTGGCTTAAGCTAGCTTATGCATATTATAGTTGAGGCCCAACCAAGGCGAATTTATACCAGGTGTGAGCAGTAGAGCAACAACTACAACAAAACAACAACCTTGACATTAGATTAGCAGATATGAAACAATGTATTTTTTGACAAGACATTAGCAAAAAACGAGAGTAAAAAACAATCAGCTGGGCTAGCGACTCCACCTGGTATAAATTCGCCTTGGGCCCAACTATAATATGCATAAGCTAGCTTAAGCCAACTTAAGCAACTGTGCAATTACATATAAATCATATGTGGCAAACTATAATGTACTTAACAACACTTTTCGTTAAGTTTCGTCAAATGTCATTTGCTTAAGCAAAGTCCGAAACCGATCGCACATTCCGTACGGAAACAGCTGCTTGTGCTTTGTGTTTTACATATGAATGTACATTGTAATGGAGAATGAACGTGAACAAATTGTATTTAAATTTAATATAAAATGTTTAAAAAAAGAAATTTCTATAAGAAAAATGGGAGGCATTGTATAATAATCGTAATTAAAAAGAAAGAGCATTTTATTGTTTACGAGTTGAGTGATGCACACCGCTGTATTTTTTAATACTTTTGGCCAAAATTACACAAACAGCAAAAAACGTTAAATTTTTCATTCGAAATTTTCTTAAAACTATTAAAAATAACTATTAATTTGTATATGAGCCCTTGATTTTGAAAGTGGTATAAGTAAAAAAATTTTAAAATCTAGTTTATCAGCTATTTCATATCAAATCCTAATAAATTAACATAATCTGAAGTAATTCGCAGTATGGCATGAAAATTAAGTTGATAGAGTTTATTTTTTGGTTGGTAAACAAATTACAATAACTGTATATTTTAATAGTGGTATAAGTCTGCTTTCATAGTTTTGCAAAATAATTATTAGTAATGTTGTCATGTCTTCAGATAGCGGTTCAGTTATGATCAGGTAAGCCTATTAATGTAAAATGCATTATTTATAATTAATTGTAGACATTATACGGCGAAGAATAAGTTATTTAAGAGAATTATGTAAAAAGAGAAACCCATTTTTTGTACAACAAATGGCTCGGAAAGATTTCATTTCGACGAAATAACTGAGAGAATCAACGACTAATATAAAGAGAAACACCAATAGAGACGCTGTATCTTAGCTAAAAATACAATGGATTGGATTTATAAAAAAAATCTCCACAGAAAATGTTTTATAAAACTTCTTTGGATGACAATTCCGAATTCAAAGTGTTAGACCTTTCAACCAAAAGGGGAAGGCCAAGAATATACGAAAATATTGATTTGCTTTCACTATATACAACCATTAGACCAATAACAGAAGAAAAAAAGATATGATGGATTTACTACCCTATATCCCATCAATTTTCCACAAACTTTTTATTTTAACTAAATACTAAAAATAAATTACTTAATTACAATGTAATGATTTTGAATAAAATGTTAATTTCTAACAAAAAATTTATTCTTGATGGTTTAAGTCATTTATAAAGTCATGCAGTTAATTTTGAAACTACCTTTTAAAAATGGCTATAAATTTCACAATCATTATAAATACTCTTTTGTTGGCACTATTTAATTATCAATATATTTTATTCCATAATACAAAAATATTTTTTAATCCTTTAAAATACAAACCTCTTAATATCTCGAAACATAAAATATATGACTTATACCACTATCATAATCAAGGGCTCATATTAATGGTATTAAGTATATTTAATATGTTTATTTAACACCTTTTTGTTAAAAAATTTCATTTATTGAGAAAAAAAGTACGAAAAGCAAAAGTACGAATAAAACAAATGTGCAACTGTGGCATAATAGTTTCTAGATTCATGTAAGTACATTGTAGCCACCCAAGGCGAATTCATAACAGGTAAACTCGAGAGCTCAGCTGACTATTTGTTGTCACCATCTTACAGTGTCAAAATGTACTAACATTTTTTATTTTGACAGCCAAAAATGATTTATACAACAACAAAATGTATGTATTTTTATTACAGAGTTGCACTCTTTTTTCGCCACGAGTCTACCTTGTTGATTCTGCCATGGTAGCCACCTAAAAGTCTTCAATAAGTTGCTAAAGCATTTGACAGACTTTTCGTTCATTTTTTGACATTAGCTTAAGCCAGCTTATGCATATTATAGTTGGGCCTTTAAGCCTTTAGGTGGCTACAATATACTTATATGCATCTAAAAACTATTATGACACAGTTGCACAATTGTTGTATTCGTACTTTTGAAAAATAATAATTTTTTTCTGAATAAATTAAATTTGTTAACAAAAAGGTGTTAAATAAAGATATTTTATATACCTACTACCATTCATATACAAATTAATAATTATTTTTAATAGTTTGTAGAAAATTTCGAAAGAAAAATTTAACATTTTTTGCTGTTTGTGTAATTTTGGCCAAAAGTACTAAAAAATACAGCGGTGTTCATCACTCAGCTCATAAACAATAAAATGCTCTTTCTTTTTAGTTACGCTTATTACACAACGCCTCCTTTTTTTCTTATAGAAACTTCTTTTTTAAGCATTTTATATTAAATTTAGATATAATTTGTTCACTTTCGTTCTCCATTGCAGTTATTTACAAATGTACATTCATATGTAAAACTCAAAGCACAAACAGCTGTTTCCGTACGGAATGTGCGATCGGCTTCGGACTTTGCTTAAGCAAATGACATTTGACGAAACGAAAAGTGTTGTTAAGTACATTATAGTTTGCCACATATGATTTATATGTAATTGCACAGTTGCTTAAGTTGGCTTAAGCTAGCTTATGCATATTATAGTTGAGCCTTAAGTCTAAGAATGTATTGGTAGAAAAGTTTGTATAAGTGTTGGTTTTTAAAAAAAATTCCCCACAGGAATTAAACTGCACATATGTAGTTGTATAAAATATTTTGTAAAAACAGAATATTTTTTTACATTAAATTTTAGATGTTAAAATTTATCAATTATTTTGCTTTTTAATAAAAATATGAATTTTGTATTTTTCTATTATATTTATGTGCGAAAAACGTTAGATTTAATGTTAATTTTAAATATTTATTATATTGCTTTGAAAATTTTCATCCCCTAAAAGACAAAAAAATACAATACTGTGTAGAAATAAATTTCACCAAACAAATGTCAACAAAATTAAATTTATTTTGTATTAAAAAATTTAAAATACAATAATTTGTAAAATTATTTTTTTGTTCAAAAATTCAAAATTTTTTAAATATTTGGAAAGTGCAAAGGAATATCGCGTAATAGTGTCTTAATTTGAATAAAAATTTTACTCCCCTAAGTGTGTTGAATTCACACCGTACCCGTATGAGTGAAGACATTTATAGCCATGTTTTTGACATTTGAAGAGTTGACCATCTATGTAATCTATGATCAAGGCGAATTCATAACAGGTAAACTCGAGAGCTCAGCTGACTATTTGTTGTCACCATCTTACAGTGTCAAAATGTACTAACTTTTTTTATTTTGACAGCCAAAAATGATTTATACAACAACAAAATGTACGTATTTTTATTACAGAGTTGTACTCTTTTTTCGCCGCGAGTCTACCTTGTTTATTGTGCCATGTCTATGATACATGTTTTTTTATTGTTGTACTTGTTGTCGCTTCGCTTTCACCTGATAAATGAATTCGCCTTGGTCTTGATCAAGGCATATTAAACAAGGTGATAGCGTAAGGGAGAGGAAAATTGAGCAAAAATTTTTTTGAATTTTTTTTATATGGATTTTGACAGTAAAATAGATATTATTCTCTCTTAAAAAACCTGATTAATGTCAAACTCCATATAAAAAAATTGAAAAAATTTCTCTTTAATATTAGCTCCGCCTTGTGCAGTCACCTGGTTAAATATGCCTTGCTCTTGATCATAGATTAAATAGACAGCATTTACAATAGACAGAAACTGGGCAGACATTTTTTGAATTCTCTTTTACTCTGTCTTAATGCTTTAATAATAGGACATAAAAAAACAGACAGATTTTTGCACATTCTACTTTCGGGTTTATTTATTTTACATGTGTGTGTTTGAAAATCTGTGGTACAAGTACTTTGTTGGTTGAGAAATTTTAAACAAGTAGATGCCGAATTGAGAAATATATTGTGAAGCAACACAGAAAAGTGCGAAAAGCAGAAAAGAGAAACAAAAAATGTCCAGTACGATAGACATGAAATACACACTCTACCTCTTCAACCCCTTGCCAACAAATCTCGTCTGTCTGCCCTGTTTCTGTCTATTGTGAAAGGGGACATACATAGAAATCGACTATATTTCGTTGACGCTATCTTGGCTCAGGTCATCAAATTGAACAAAATATAAACATGACGCGGGCAGAGCAACGGAATTAATTTGTGCATGTTGTTAACCCCGGTACTCTGTTCAGTTTTTCATGCGGACTAAAATAATGAAAAACAATAAAATATATTTTAACTCAAAGAAAGAAGAAAAACATTGTTTAAAATCCAACCGTCGTTTCTGGACATGACCAAAAGCTGCAACTAAGAACCTAGTGTTTACGGCAGCTTTTTACCATTTGGCACCAACATTGTATGAGCAACAATCCAGAAGAAGAAGAAGTTTTGACTACTCCTTTTATTTTGAAAAAATATGCATTAATTGTAAAAGGAACATTTTACAATTTTGAGAAATTAAACCTATGTTGAATGTTTATTTTACTGTAATTAAAAAATTAAATTAACATACAATATTGCTCATGAATGAAACTGCTCGATGTATGTTTTCTTTCGCTAATGTGCAGTAATAGAAGAACGAGCAAACTGGTGAGCTAATACGTACTCTGATTTAAAATTTAAGCTCGTCATAAACAATTTTAAAAATTGCACATAATAATTTCGCTACATGAAAACTTAAGTATGTTGTTTCACTTTACATTCGAGCGAGTTGAAAAAGTCACACGTAGACAAACATTTTTTGCAATTTCCCCTAAGAACGTGATGGAAAATTTGTTATATGCCATCACACGATCGGTCAAATGATTGTCACTGTTTGTAAGGTTTGTTTTAAATTACTGTTCTCTTGTGTTTGTTTTAGGTTATTTAAAGATTTATTTTTATGGTTTCCTTTTTTAAAAGCGACATTCCTCTGCGATGAGTAGTCATCTTGTCGCGATGCAGAGGCTTAAGTGCAAACCATGAGGCCATACTGGTAGAGCCACCCATGCCAGACGGGCTCATGACGCGCACGAACTAAGAATTACCCCCCCCCCCCCCCCTCAGTGACTGATAGTGTCTGTTTCTCCCATGGGGCGGCTATCAGTTACCCTGCACGGAGTGTTTCACTCTGTTAGGGTATGTCCGTTTCTTACTGTCCACTGTCCAAATTCCACCAGCGTCTGTTACCCATATTGGGCGGCTTGGTGGTCTGTCTGACACCCCGTCAGGCAGCTATTAAATTACATGGCAGTATGCATAAAATGCTAAACCCCCCTCCCCACAAAAATGAAAGAAAACGAAAAATCATGCCCCATGTATCCGGTCGGGGGCTTCATAATCTCCGGAGACCCTATTCCCGCTTCGTAGATTTCAGGTCGCGGTGAATCGATTTCATCTGAGATCCAGGTTAGTCTGGTTGGAACGTCAGACCAGGCTAATCTGCAAACGACTGGTGTCGCGCAAAACGCAGGAGGAGGCTCTGGGCAACCAGAACCATCATTTGGATGGCACAAAAGTTGCACAAAAAAAGGTGCCAAAAAGGCAGCGAGGTGCCTCTGGACACTACTCCAAGCACCTCAAAAGCTGCAAAGGTCCGTGCCACTAAGGCGAAAACCCCTGTTTCAGGCGCTGCAAGCACATTAGCTGCAGCTGCCCCAGTTCCGGCTATGAGCAGAGGAACTGCGAACAAGATTTCGGGTTCCATTGTCTCACCTCCCCCCGCCAGTGGAGGAACTGCGAACACGTCTTCGGGTTCCAAAGCTGTGCTCCCTGCCACACAAGGCAATTCAAATAGACCAACAAGGCACTTCCCACCCGCCAGAAGGGCCTTTTTGAAACGGCGAGCAGCCGAAAAATGCGTCGGCCAACTTGGTAAAAAGCCAGTTGAGTCACTTACGAAGGAGGAATCAACCTCTTTACAATGGGCTAGATCCGTACTGGCTAAACCGCATGTACCTCCATCTTCGTCCACTGACGCGCCTAAGAATGACGCGTAAAGAATCGAGTTAATGTAGCATTATCGACAGCAAATCCTCCTCATACTCATTGAACTAAATCAATTCCTAAATATGGAATAGCAGATAATAAATTAGTAATTACTGTAGCTCCTCAAAATGATATTTGTCCTCATGGTAATACATAACCTATAAATGCTGTTCCTATTACTAGAAATAAAATAATTACTCCTACTAATCAAGTCGGGGTATATAGGTATGATCCATAATATATACCACGTCCTACATGTAAATAAATACAAATAAAAAAAAATGATGCACCGTTAGCGTGTATAGTTCGTAATAATCAACCATAATTTACATCTCGACAGATATGATTAACTCTATTAAAAGCTAAGTTAATATCTGCTGTATAATGTATAGCTAAAAATAATCCTGTAATAATTTGAATTATTAAACATAAAAATAATAATGAACCAAAGTTTCATCATGCTGAAATATTAATAGGTGCTGGTAAATCTACTAAAGCTCCATTAATGATTTGTAAAATTGGGTGTTTAATTCGTAAAGGTTTGTTCATTAGTTAGATATAGGTCGTAATGGACCCTTAAATAATTTAGTAATTTTTACTACTGCAATTAATGTAATTAATAAATAATTTATTAATAAAATAGTTAATATATTGGTTGGATAATTATATAATTTATTAAGGGATAGTGAATTTTCTATAATATAAGAATCTATATTAAAAATAGATTTTATTTCTAAATTTTTATATTGAATTAAAAAATTTTTGTCTAATATAAATAAAGTAATTATTATAAAAGAAAAAATTATTAAGGAAATTAATAAAAGTTTAATTGAAAATGTAAATATTTCATTTGATGCTAATGAAGTTACATAAATAAATAATACTAGTATTCCTCCAAGAAATACTAGGAATAAAATATAAGAGAATCAGAATCTTTTAGTTATTAATCCTGATGATATACAAATTAATGTTGTTTGGATTAATAAAGTTAATCCTATTGCAAGTGGATGTTTTATATTTATAAATATAAAATTAAAAATAAGTATAATAGATAATAAAATTCATTGAATAATTTCAAGAAATAGTTTAATTAAAAATATTAATTTTGGAGATTAATGATAAAGAAGTTCTTTTTTCTTGAAGTTTTAAAAAAAGTTATTTTATTTTTGGTTTACAAGACAAATGTTTTTATTAAACTATTAAAACTAATGATAACAAATTTATATTTAATTTTTTCAAATATTTTATTTCTTATAGGTTTATTTACTTTTGTATCTAATCGTAAGCATTTATTGTCCATATTATTAAGATTAGAATATATTGTATTAAGATTGTTTTTAATATTATTTATTTATTTAAATATAATTAATTATGAAAATTTTTTTAGAATAATATTTTTAACTTTTAGAGTTTGTGAAGGAGCATTAGGTCTTTCAATTTTGGTTTCAATAATTCGTACTCATGGTAATGATTATTTTCAAAGCTTTAATATTTTACAATGTTAAAAATTATTATAAGAATTTTGTTTTTGATACCTTTATGTTTAATATTTAATTCATATTGAATGGTTCAAAATTTTTTATTTATATTAAGTTTTGTATTTATTTTGATAAATATATATAGAAATTATTTTATATCTATTTCTTATTTGTTTGGATGTGATATAATTTCTTATGGATTAATTTTATTAAGTTTATGAATTATTTCTTTAATATTAATAGCAAGTGAATCAATTTACAAATATAAAAATTATGTAAATTTATTTTTATTAAATATTATTTTTTTATTAATTTTATTAGTATTAACTTTTAGAAGAATAAGTTTATTTATATTTTATTTATTTTTTGAAAGAAGTTTAATTCCTACTTTATTTTTAATTTTAGGTTGAGGATATCAACCTGAACGTTTACAAGCTGGAGTTTATTTATTATTTTATACATTGTTAGTTTCTTTACCTATATTAATTGGTATTTTTTATTTATATAAAGTTACAGGAACAATAAATTTTTATTTATTAAATATTTATATATTTAATTATGAAATTTTATATTTTTCTTTAATAATAGCTTTTTTAGTTAAGATACCAATATTTTTAGTTCATTTATGATTACCTAAAGCTCATGTTAAAGCACCTGTTTCGGGTTCAATAATTTTAGCTGGAATTATATTAAAGTTAGGAGGTTATGGTTTATTACGTGTTTTTTCTTTTTTACAATTAATAGGGTTAAAATTTAACTTTATTTGAATTAGAATTAGATTAGTTGGGGGATTTTTAGTAAGATTAATTTGTTTACGTCAAAGTGATTTAAAGTCATTAATTGCTTATTCTTCTGTTGCTCATATAGGAATTGTTTTAGCTGGGTTAATAACTTTAAGTTATATAGGAATTTGTGGTTCTTATACTTTAATAATTGCTCATGGTTTATGTTCTTCTGGATTATTTTGTTTAGCTAATATTTCTTATGAACGATTAGGTAGTCGTAGTTTATTTATTAATAAATAAATTTTATACCTTCTATATCATTGTGATGATTTTTGTTAAGTTCTGCAAATATAGCAGCTCCACCTACTTTAAATTTATTAGGTGAAATTTCTTTAATTAATAGAATTGTTAGATGATCTTGGATTTCTATATTTATGTTATCTTTATTATCTTTTTTTAGAGCAGCTTATACTTTATATTTATATTCTTATAGTCAACATGGTAAAATCTTTTCTGGTGAATATGCATTTAGAGGAGGTTTAATTCGAGAATATTTACTTTTATTTTTACATTGATTTCCTTTAAATTTATTAATTTTAAAGGGTGATATGTGTATATTATGATTATATTTAAATAGTTTAATAAAAATATTGATTTGTGGTGTCAGTGATAAGAATTAATTCTTTTTAAATCGTGAAATATTTATCAATTTGTTCAATTAGTTTTGTTAGTTTATTTTTTTTTAGATTATTTTCTTTTTTTATAGGTATTCTTTTTATTATAAATGATTTAATTATTTTTATTGAGTGAGAAGTTTTATCTTTAAATTCAATAAATATTGTTATAACTTTATTATTTGATTGAATGAGTTTAATTTTTATATCTTTTGTTTTAATAATTTCTTCTTTAGTTATTTTTTATAGAAAAGAATATATAGAAATAGATTATAAAATTAATCGTTTTATTATATTAGTTTTAATATTTGTTACATCTGTAATATTTTTAATTATTAGTCCTAATTTAATTAGAATTTTATTAGATTGAGATGGTTTAGGTCTTGTTTCTTATTGTTTAGTTATTTATTTTCAAAATGTTAAATCTTATAATGCTGGAATATTAACTGCTTTATCTAATCGAATTGGGGATGTTGCTTTATTATTAGCTATTGCATGAATATTAAATTATGGTAGTTGAAATTATATTTTTTATTTAGAATTTATAAAAAATGATTTGGAAATAATAATTGTAGGATTATTAGTTATATTAGCTGCAATAACTAAGAGAGCTCAAATTCCATTTTCATCATGGTTACCAGCTGCTATAGCTGCCCCTACTCCTGTTTCTGCTTTAGTTCATTCTTCTACTTTAGTTACTGCTGGAGTTTATTTATTAATTCGGTTTAATATTTTATTAAGATTTTCATGACTAGGAAATTTATTATTGTTATTATCTGGATTGACTATATTTATGTCTGGATTAGGAGCAAATTATGAATTTGATTTAAAAAAAAATTATTGCTTTATCAACTTTGAGACAGTTGGGATTAATAATAAGAATTTTATCAATAGGTTACTATAAATTAGCTTTTTTTCATTTATTAACTCATGCTTTATTTAAAGCATTATTATTTATATGTGCTGGTTCTATTATTCATAATATAAATAATACACAAGATATTCGATTAATAGGAAGTTTGTCATTAATAATACCATTAACTTCTTCCTGTTTTAATGTAGCTAATTTAGCCTTATGTGGAATACCTTTTTTAGCTGGATTTTATTCTAAGGATATAATTTTAGAAGTTGTTTCTTTTTCTTACATTAATATGTTTTCTTTTTTTTTATATTTTTTTTCTACTGGTTTAACTGTTTGTTATTCTTTTCGTTTAGTTTATTATACAATAACGGGAGATTCTAATTTTTCATCTTTAAATTTACTTAATGATGAAAGTTGAATTATATTAAAAAGTATAATAGGTTTATTGATTTTAAGAATTTTTGGAGGGAGAATTAAGATGATTAATTTTTCCAACACCTATAGTTTTAGTTTTACCAACTTATTTAAAGTTATTAACTTTATTTGTTTGTATTGTGGGAGGTTTGTTTGGTTATATAATTTCTAAAATTTCATTATTTTTTTTTAATAAGGCTTTAAATATATATAATATCTCTTATTTTTTAGGTTCTATATGATTTATACCTTATATTTCTACTTATGGAATAATTAATTATTCATTAATTGTTGGTAAATTAGTAGTTAAATCTTTTGATCAATGTTGATCAGAGTATTTTGGTGGACAACAGCTTTATTATAATTTAGTAAAAAATTCTCAATTAAATCAAATATTAAGTAATAATAATTTAAAAATTTATTTATTAAGTTTTGTTTTTTGAATTATAATTTTATATATTTATATAATTTGTTTTTATTCAAATAGCTTATATTAGAGTATAACATTGAAGATGTTAGGGAGATTAATTAAATCTTTGAATATTATGAATTTTTTTTAGTAATTTATAAAAATAAGTATTTTATTTTTACAATGAAAATGTAATGTTTTTTTTAAACTATATAAATTTATATTAATACTATTGCATTTAGAAGTATAAATGGAATTTAACCATTAAAAGAAAAAAGTTAGCAGCTTTTACTTGAACATCATACTTCTTTAATTGGAGATTTTTCTCAATTTTATCATTAACAGTGATAGGCCTCTTTTTGGCTTCAATTAAAAATAAGGGTAATTATACCTAAGATTAGGTCGAAACTAATTGCAATATATCGCTTCATATTTATTTGTATACTTTATATTTATTTGTATAAGGTAAATTGAATAATTCAATACTTTTTGAATGCAAATCAAATGTTATAATTAACTATAACCCTAATTAGATCAATTTAATATTCCTTGATTTCATTCATGGTATAATCCTAATAATAAGATTAAAATAAAAATAGTTGATGTAATAGTTCATATTATTAAATTAGAAAATTTGATAATTAAAATAATTGGTAGAATTAATGCAATTTCTACGTCAAAAATTAAAAAAATAATGGTAATTAAAAAAAATCGTAATGAGAATGGTAAACGAGAAGAGGATTTAGGATCAAATCCACATTCAAAAGGGGATGATTTTTCTCGATCAATTATAGTTTTTTTTTTAAATAATTGAAGCTAAAAATATAACTAACGAGTGATTTTTTAAGAGCTTGAGAACTTTTTTTTTAAAAAAAACGCATAAAATTTGCAAAATCTCATCGGTTCTTTATTTGAAACGTTAGATTGGTCCATGACATTTACTTTTTGAAGATAATTTCATTTAAATGTTGACCGCGGCTGCGTCTTAGGTGGTCCATTCGGAAAGTCCAATTTTGGGCAACTTTTTCGAGCATTTCGGCCGGAATAGCCCGAATTTCTTCGGAAATGTTGTCTTCCAAAGCTGGAATAGTTGCTGGCTTATTTCTGTAGACTTTAGACTTGACGTAGCCCCACAAAAAATAGTCTAAAGGCGTCAAATCGCATGATCTTGGTGGCCAACTTACCGGTCCATTTCTTGAGATGAATTGTTCTCCGAAGTTTTCCCTCAAAATGGCCATAGAATCGCGAGCTGTGTGGCATGTAGCGCCATCTTGTTGAAACCATATGTCAACCAAGTTCAGTTGTTCCATTTTTGGCAACAAAAAGTTTGTTAGCATCGAACGATAGCGATCGCCATTCACCGTAACGTTGCGTCCAACAGCATCTTTGAAAAAATACGGTCCAATGATTCCACCAGCGTACAAACCACACCAAACAGTGCATTTTTCGGGATGCATGGGCAGTTCTTGAACGGCTTCTGGTTGCTCTTCACTCCAAATGCGGCAATTTTGCTTATTTACGTAGCCATTCAACCAGAAATGAGCCTCATCGCTGAACAAAATTTGTCACATTTGAACATTTCGAACCGAACACTGATTTTGGTAATAAAATTCAATGATTTGCAAGCGTTGCTCGTTAGTAAGTCTATTCATGATGAAATGTCAAAGCATACTGAGCATCTTTCTCTTTGGCACCATGTCTGAAATCTCACGTGATCTGTCAAATACTAATGCATGAAAATCCTAACCTCAAAAAAATCACCCATTACTATTGATAATAATATAATAATTGTACTAATAATTAAAATTGAAAAAATTATCTATACTATTATTTAATAGACTACATGATTGGAAGTCAAGTGTACTTTTATACTATATAGATAATTAATTATCCACCTCATCAATAAATTGAAACATAAAGAAATAATCATACAATATCAACAAAATGTCAATATCAAGCAGCAGCAGGTTTGTTCATTAGTTAGATATAGGTCGTAATGGACCCTTAAATAATTTAGTAATTTTTACTACTGCAATTAATGTAATTAATAAATAATTTATTAATAAAATAGTTAATATATTGGTTGGATAATTATATAATTTATTAAGGGATAGTGAATTTTCTATAATATAAGAATCTATATTAAAAATAGATTTTATTTCTAAATTTTTATATTGAATTAAAAAATTTTTGTCTAATATAAATAAAGTAATTATTATAAAAGAAAAAATTATTAAGGAAATTAATAAAAGTTTAATTGAAAATGTAAATATTTCATTTGATGCTAATGAAGTTACATAAATAAATAATACTAGTATTCCTCCAAGAAATACTAGGAATAAAATATAAGAGAATCAGAATCTTTTAGTTATTAATCCTGATGATATACAAATTAATGTTGTTTGGATTAATAAAGTTAATCCTATTGCAAGTGGATGTTTTATATTTATAAATATAAAATTAAAAATAAGTATAATAGATAATAAAATTCATTGAATAATTTCAAGAAATAGTTTAATTAAAAATATTAATTTTGGAGATTAATGATAAAGAAGTTCTTTTTTCTTGAAGTTTTAAAAAAAGTTATTTTATTTTTGGTTTACAAGACAAATGTTTTTATTAAACTATTAAAACTAATGATAACAAATTTATATTTAATTTTTTCAAATATTTTATTTCTTATAGGTTTATTTACTTTTGTATCTAATCGTAAGCATTTATTGTCCATATTATTAAGATTAGAATATATTGTATTAAGATTGTTTTTAATATTATTTATTTATTTAAATATAATTAATTATGAAAATTTTTTTAGAATAATATTTTTAACTTTTAGAGTTTGTGAAGGAGCATTAGGTCTTTCAATTTTGGTTTCAATAATTCGTACTCATGGTAATGATTATTTTCAAAGCTTTAATATTTTACAATGTTAAAAATTATTATAAGAATTTTGTTTTTGATACCTTTATGTTTAATATTTAATTCATATTGAATGGTTCAAAATTTTTTATTTATATTAAGTTTTGTATTTATTTTGATAAATATATATAGAAATTATTTTATATCTATTTCTTATTTGTTTGGATGTGATATAATTTCTTATGGATTAATTTTATTAAGTTTATGAATTATTTCTTTAATATTAATAGCAAGTGAATCAATTTACAAATATAAAAATTATGTAAATTTATTTTTATTAAATATTATTTTTTTATTAATTTTATTAGTATTAACTTTTAGAAGAATAAGTTTATTTATATTTTATTTATTTTTTGAAAGAAGTTTAATTCCTACTTTATTTTTAATTTTAGGTTGAGGATATCAACCTGAACGTTTACAAGCTGGAGTTTATTTATTATTTTATACATTGTTAGTTTCTTTACCTATATTAATTGGTATTTTTTATTTATATAAAGTTACAGGAACAATAAATTTTTATTTATTAAATATTTATATATTTAATTATGAAATTTTATATTTTTCTTTAATAATAGCTTTTTTAGTTAAGATACCAATATTTTTAGTTCATTTATGATTACCTAAAGCTCATGTTAAAGCACCTGTTTCGGGTTCAATAATTTTAGCTGGAATTATATTAAAGTTAGGAGGTTATGGTTTATTACGTGTTTTTTCTTTTTTACAATTAATAGGGTTAAAATTTAACTTTATTTGAATTAGAATTAGATTAGTTGGGGGATTTTTAGTAAGATTAATTTGTTTACGTCAAAGTGATTTAAAGTCATTAATTGCTTATTCTTCTGTTGCTCATATAGGAATTGTTTTAGCTGGGTTAATAACTTTAAGTTATATAGGAATTTGTGGTTCTTATACTTTAATAATTGCTCATGGTTTATGTTCTTCTGGATTATTTTGTTTAGCTAATATTTCTTATGAACGATTAGGTAGTCGTAGTTTATTTATTAATAAATAAATTTTATACCTTCTATATCATTGTGATGATTTTTGTTAAGTTCTGCAAATATAGCAGCTCCACCTACTTTAAATTTATTAGGTGAAATTTCTTTAATTAATAGAATTGTTAGATGATCTTGGATTTCTATATTTATGTTATCTTTATTATCTTTTTTTAGAGCAGCTTATACTTTATATTTATATTCTTATAGTCAACATGGTAAAATCTTTTCTGGTGAATATGCATTTAGAGGAGGTTTAATTCGAGAATATTTACTTTTATTTTTACATTGATTTCCTTTAAATTTATTAATTTTAAAGGGTGATATGTGTATATTATGATTATATTTAAATAGTTTAATAAAAATATTGATTTGTGGTGTCAGTGATAAGAATTAATTCTTTTTAAATCGTGAAATATTTATCAATTTGTTCAATTAGTTTTGTTAGTTTATTTTTTTTTAGATTATTTTCTTTTTTTATAGGTATTCTTTTTATTATAAATGATTTAATTATTTTTATTGAGTGAGAAGTTTTATCTTTAAATTCAATAAATATTGTTATAACTTTATTATTTGATTGAATGAGTTTAATTTTTATATCTTTTGTTTTAATAATTTCTTCTTTAGTTATTTTTTATAGAAAAGAATATATAGAAATAGATTATAAAATTAATCGTTTTATTATATTAGTTTTAATATTTGTTACATCTGTAATATTTTTAATTATTAGTCCTAATTTAATTAGAATTTTATTAGATTGAGATGGTTTAGGTCTTGTTTCTTATTGTTTAGTTATTTATTTTCAAAATGTTAAATCTTATAATGCTGGAATATTAACTGCTTTATCTAATCGAATTGGGGATGTTGCTTTATTATTAGCTATTGCATGAATATTAAATTATGGTAGTTGAAATTATATTTTTTATTTAGAATTTATAAAAAATGATTTGGAAATAATAATTGTAGGATTATTAGTTATATTAGCTGCAATAACTAAGAGAGCTCAAATTCCATTTTCATCATGGTTACCAGCTGCTATAGCTGCCCCTACTCCTGTTTCTGCTTTAGTTCATTCTTCTACTTTAGTTACTGCTGGAGTTTATTTATTAATTCGGTTTAATATTTTATTAAGATTTTCATGACTAGGAAATTTATTATTGTTATTATCTGGATTGACTATATTTATGTCTGGATTAGGAGCAAATTATGAATTTGATTTAAAAAAAAATTATTGCTTTATCAACTTTGAGACAGTTGGGATTAATAATAAGAATTTTATCAATAGGTTACTATAAATTAGCTTTTTTTCATTTATTAACTCATGCTTTATTTAAAGCATTATTATTTATATGTGCTGGTTCTATTATTCATAATATAAATAATACACAAGATATTCGATTAATAGGAAGTTTGTCATTAATAATACCATTAACTTCTTCCTGTTTTAATGTAGCTAATTTAGCCTTATGTGGAATACCTTTTTTAGCTGGATTTTATTCTAAGGATATAATTTTAGAAGTTGTTTCTTTTTCTTACATTAATATGTTTTCTTTTTTTTTATATTTTTTTTCTACTGGTTTAACTGTTTGTTATTCTTTTCGTTTAGTTTATTATACAATAACGGGAGATTCTAATTTTTCATCTTTAAATTTACTTAATGATGAAAGTTGAATTATATTAAAAAGTATAATAGGTTTATTGATTTTAAGAATTTTTGGAGGGAGAATTAAGATGATTAATTTTTCCAACACCTATAGTTTTAGTTTTACCAACTTATTTAAAGTTATTAACTTTATTTGTTTGTATTGTGGGAGGTTTGTTTGGTTATATAATTTCTAAAATTTCATTATTTTTTTTTAATAAGGCTTTAAATATATATAATATCTCTTATTTTTTAGGTTCTATATGATTTATACCTTATATTTCTACTTATGGAATAATTAATTATTCATTAATTGTTGGTAAATTAGTAGTTAAATCTTTTGATCAATGTTGATCAGAGTATTTTGGTGGACAACAGCTTTATTATAATTTAGTAAAAAATTCTCAATTAAATCAAATATTAAGTAATAATAATTTAAAAATTTATTTATTAAGTTTTGTTTTTTGAATTATAATTTTATATATTTATATAATTTGTTTTTATTCAAATAGCTTATATTAGAGTATAACATTGAAGATGTTAGGGAGATTAATTAAATCTTTGAATATTATGAATTTTTTTTAGTAATTTATAAAAATAAGTATTTTATTTTTACAATGAAAATGTAATGTTTTTTTTAAACTATATAAATTTATATTAATACTATTGCATTTAGAAGTATAAATGGAATTTAACCATTAAAAGAAAAAAGTTAGCAGCTTTTACTTGAACATCATACTTCTTTAATTGGAGATTTTTCTCAATTTTATCATTAACAGTGATAGGCCTCTTTTTGGCTTCAATTAAAAATAAGGGTAATTATACCTAAGATTAGGTCGAAACTAATTGCAATATATCGCTTCATATTTATTTGTATACTTTATATTTATTTGTATAAGGTAAATTGAATAATTCAATACTTTTTGAATGCAAATCAAATGTTATAATTAACTATAACCCTAATTAGATCAATTTAATATTCCTTGATTTCATTCATGGTATAATCCTAATAATAAGATTAAAATAAAAATAGTTGATGTAATAGTTCATATTATTAAATTAGAAAATTTGATAATTAAAATAATTGGTAGAATTAATGCAATTTCTACGTCAAAAATTAAAAAAATAATGGTAATTAAAAAAAATCGTAATGAGAATGGTAAACGAGAAGAGGATTTAGGATCAAATCCACATTCAAAAGGGGATGATTTTTCTCGATCAATTATAGTTTTTTTTTTAAATAATTGAAGCTAAAAATATAACTAACGAGTGATTTTTTAAGAGCTTGAGAACTTTTTTTTTAAAAAAAACGCATAAAATTTGCAAAATCTCATCGGTTCTTTATTTGAAACGTTAGATTGGTCCATGACATTTACTTTTTGAAGATAATTTCATTTAAATGTTGACCGCGGCTGCGTCTTAGGTGGTCCATTCGGAAAGTCCAATTTTGGGCAACTTTTTCGAGCATTTCGGCCGGAATAGCCCGAATTTCTTCGGAAATGTTGTCTTCCAAAGCTGGAATAGTTGCTGGCTTATTTCTGTAGACTTTAGACTTGACGTAGCCCCACAAAAAATAGTCTAAAGGCGTCAAATCGCATGATCTTGGTGGCCAACTTACCGGTCCATTTCTTGAGATGAATTGTTCTCCGAAGTTTTCCCTCAAAATGGCCATAGAATCGCGAGCTGTGTGGCATGTAGCGCCATCTTGTTGAAACCATATGTCAACCAAGTTCAGTTGTTCCATTTTTGGCAACAAAAAGTTTGTTAGCATCGAACGATAGCGATCGCCATTCACCGTAACGTTGCGTCCAACAGCATCTTTGAAAAAATACGGTCCAATGATTCCACCAGCGTACAAACCACACCAAACAGTGCATTTTTCGGGATGCATGGGCAGTTCTTGAACGGCTTCTGGTTGCTCTTCACTCCAAATGCGGCAATTTTGCTTATTTACGTAGCCATTCAACCAGAAATGAGCCTCATCGCTGAACAAAATTTGTCACATTTGAACATTTCGAACCGAACACTGATTTTGGTAATAAAATTCAATGATTTGCAAGCGTTGCTCGTTAGTAAGTCTATTCATGATGAAATGTCAAAGCATACTGAGCATCTTTCTCTTTGGCACCATGTCTGAAATCTCACGTGATCTGTCAAATACTAATGCATGAAAATCCTAACCTCAAAAAAATCACCCATTACTATTGATAATAATATAATAATTGTACTAATAATTAAAATTGAAAAAATTATCTATACTATTATTTAATAGACTACATGATTGGAAGTCAAGTGTACTTTTATACTATATAGATAATTAATTATCCACCTCATCAATAAATTGAAACATAAAGAAATAATCATACAATATCAACAAAATGTCAATATCAAGCAGCAGCTTCAAATCCGAAGTGATGATTTCTTGAAAAATGATTATTTAAATGTCGAATTAAACATACTAATAAAAATGTTGTTCCAATTAAAACATGAATTCCATGGAATCCGGTTGCTATAAAAAATGTTGATCCAAAGACGGAGTCTGCAATTGTAAAAGGAGCTTCAATATATTCATAAGCTTGAAGTATAGTAAAATAAATTCCTAAAAGTACTGTAAAAAATAAACCTTGAGTTGTTTGTGAATGATTATTTTCTATTAAACTATGATGAGCTCAAGTAACAGTAATTCCAGAAGTTAATAAAATTACTGTATTTAATAATGGAATTTGAAAAGGGTTAAATGGAGTAATTCCTATTGGAGGTCAAGTTGCACCTAATTCAATTGAAGGAGAAAGTCTTCTATAAAAGAATGCTCAAAAAAAAGAAATAAAAAATAAAACTTCTGATAAAATAAATAAAATTATTCCTCATCGTAAACCTGTAATTACTACATTAGTGTGAAGTCCTTGAAAAGTTCCTTCTCGTGAAACATCTCGTCATCATTGATAAACAGTTAGAATAGTGATAATATTTCCTAATAAAAATAATGATATATCATATTGATGAAATCACTTTACTATACCAGAAACGGTAGTTATTGCACCAATTGATGCTGTTAAAGGTCATGGACTATAATCTACTAAGTGAAAAGGGTGATTTGAGTGAGTTGAAATTAGTTTACTTCTCTAGAATATAATGTTCTAAGAACAGCAAATACATATGATTGAATAATAGCAACAGCTGATTCTAGAACTAATAAAGCAATTTGTGTAATAATTAATAATCCTAATAAAATTATTGAAAGTGATGAACCAGTATTTCCTAATAATGTTAATAATATATGTCCTGCAATTATATTTGCTGTTAGTCGAACTGCTAAAGTTCCAGGTCGAATTATATTTCTAATTGTTTCAATGCATACTATAAAAGGCATTAAAATTGCTGGGGTACCTTGTGGTACTAAATGAGTAAATATATGTTGAGTGTTATTAATTCATCCAAACAATATAAAACATAATCAGAGAGGTAAAGCAAGTGTTAATGTTAATGTTAAATGACTAGTTCTTGTATTCCCCGCCGACCTAGGGCCGTGGCACGAATTCCCAACGAGCCATTCATAGCTCAGGAGATTATGGATCTCATTCAGATAGGAAATCCTGAGCTACCAACCAATGACTGGAAGGTAGCCAAGATTTCCGAACCTGAAGGTTCATCCAGACGGATCACACTCTTGCTGAATCGGGAATCTCTGGCGCCGCTTCGAGAGAGACGTGGGAGGATCTTCTCTGAGTTCGTGGGTGAGTTCTTTGAGAGGATGGACGAGGCAGTTGACGAGGCCGCCCTCTTGGACTCTGATCAAGAGGACGTCAACGTCACAATTGTACCGCCACAAGAGATGGTGAAGGTGACGCAAGTCAATCTTCATCACTCTAAAGCAGCTTCTGCTGCACTGCTCCTTCGCCTGGCTGAGAGAGGGGAGCCAAAGAACCCTAGCTACATCAAGCTAGGGTTTGCGGGCTTGGTGCAAAAGGCTTTAAGCTACTGCACACGAATGGTCAAGGTAAGATCAGAGCGTGTATAGTGGCTAAAAGCGACTTGAATATCTTCATTTTGTCTGATTTCAGCCTGGGAGACGGAAAACCAAACAATTATAATTGTCTCCAGCTACATGGCGTACGACAGCGAAACACCACCACCTAAACTTTGCAAGATTGTAGAAATGGCAAACAGATTGGGCTTGCCGGTTATCATTGGAGCAGACGCAAACGCACATCATGTCGTATGGGGAAGCTCCGACTGCAATGCAAGGGGTGAGTTTCTATTTGATGTTATCCTTTGTAGTAAATTAGACGTAGTTAACGTTGGTTCAGAACCTACTTTTGATGTGATAAATAGAAGGGAGGTGCTTGATATAACGCTAGTAAATACTAGGCACTCAGATTTGATTAGCTCGTCTCAGATGACTGCTCCTTCTCTGATCATAGGTATATTGAATTCAAAATAGACATTCAGGGTAAAGGGGTTACACCCCGGCGTAACAGAAGGAAAACAAACTGGGAGCAAAAGCGATCTTTTCTCTCAGACTTTCTTTCGAATTCTCCGGTTATTAATGATAGGCAGGGTATCGATGTCGCAGTGGGTGCCCTAACTACTGCATTCGAATTAGCGACGTCGGAATCATGCAGATTAAACATCTGCCGTGGTAGGAGCAAGCCACCCTGGTGGAACTCCGACATAGCGGAAGCTCGGAAAGCCTCCCGCAAACTCTTCAATGAGGCAAAAAGACTGGGCAACTGGTCAACATACAAAGCCTCAGTTAATAGATTTAAAAACCTGATAAGAAATGCGAAAGAGGCGTCATGGAGATCCTTCTGTAGCGGCATAGAAGGGGCTTCTGAGACGAGCCGGCTTCGTAAAATCTTATCAGTGTCGCAAGTTGTGCCGAGTTTCATTAAGAAACCATGTGGCAACTGGACTACAAGTGGACATGAGACCTTTGAGGTACTTATGGATATGCACTTCCCTGGTTGTACTCCCCTAACAGGGGAGCACTTGACCTGCTTAGATTGCCACCCACAAGCCCCAATCCCTATTAGCAGGGAAGGACTCTTGTGGGCTATAAAGAGCTTCGACCCGTTCATCCTTCCTTCTAAAAACACTGGAACGGATAATTGATCTCCATATGAGAACAACAATTAATCCGACCGACTCTCCACATCTCAACACGCATATACCAAAGGCAAATCGGTTGAGACGGCACTGCATATGCTTGTAGGATATATTGAAAAATCTCTAGAGCATAATGAATATGCATTGGTGGCGTTCCTTGATATAGAGGGAGCGTTCCACAACGTGAAACCGGAGTCCATAATTAGGGCTCTAGAAAGACTGGATGTAAATCAGTCAATTATTAGCTTCATTAGGAATTTGCTGACCTATAGAGTCATCATTAATGCGCAGAAAACGGATCTTGTATTATTCACCAGAAGAATCAAGATTCCTACATTTCCGCTACCACTCCTAAACGGAATGGAGCTTAAATTATCTGACAGAGCGAAATATCTAAGTGTTATTCTAGATTACAATTTGTCATGTAACCCCAATATACAATTTAGGGCAAGCAAGGCTCTAATAGCTATATATACCTGTAAGAAGGCCATAGGTAAAAACTGGGGCATTAGCCCCGGAAATGCCTACTGGCTCTTCAATACAGTGATAAAGCCCATACTAATGTATGGAGCGCTAGTATGGTGGTCTGCATTAGGTAAGCCTACATACTGTAGCATAGTAAACAAAGTACTACGCACTTCAGCCTTGATAATCACTAGTGCCATACGTACGACGCCATCAAAGGCTCTGTTAACAATGATGTACTTTCTTCCAGCCGATCTAATGGCCAAACAGCTGGCCTTGAACTCGGCAATAAGGCTTAGTGCAGCTGGGGCATGGAAATCGAAGAGTTTCGGCCATGCGACTATTTTGGGATGTGTGCGCATATCGACTATCCCGGAAAATATTGACTATTGTGCACCCTCAACCATGCCGACCAGAAGATTCGGAGTATCAACTTCAGGCACGTCATCTATGATGACACATGATCGTCATCAAGAAGACGTGCTTGAGGTCTATACAGACGGATCTAAATCGGAAAATGAAGTGGGGGAGGCGTCTTCATTCCTCATTTTCAAATAAGGATGAGGTTTAGGCTGCAAAACCAATGCAGCACTGTTCAGGCTGAAATTTCTGCCATAAAAAGAGCGGCAAACTGGCTTAGGTATCACAGGGTATAAGGTAAGGATATCCAGTTTCGTACCGATAGCAAAGTTGCGATACACTACTTATCGGGTGTTTATACAACGTCCAGTTTGGTTCGTGAATGCCGGACATCTCTAGATGAGATGGCGAGACATTCCAACCTGGAACTCTTGGGTGCCGGGGCATGCGGGAATGCCCGGAAATGAAACTGCGGACGAACTGGCTAGATCTGGAACCTACCTTAGGGACCAGGAGATAGATCAACTAGTTGGCGTTCCGCTAAATTGCTGTAAAGATAATTTCCAGCAGGAACTACTGAGGGCTGCGCAAGCCAGATGGTCGAACGTCCCACCTGTATGATCTCGAGGCTTTTATGGCCTCAGTATGATTGCAAACGTACTGCAACCCTACTAAGAACCCCTCGGGGACAAATTGGCACACTAGTGGCTGTGCTGACAGGGCACTGCACTATAGGTGCACAGGCTAGGAGATTAAATCTGCCGAATAATGACTTCTGCAGAAGTTGTCAGGACGAGGAGGAAGAATAGACGGTGAAGCACCTCCTCTGTCACTGTCCGGCCCTATCTACGGAAAGGGCGGCGCTGCTTGGCAACCCGTTACTACAAGACCTTACAGACTTATCGGGTTGCGATATTAACAGGATAAATTCATTTATCCGGCTTTTTGGATGGTTTTTGCACCAAACCTAAAGTGTGGATCAGCAGGTATCTTCCTGCTCATCCCTCTTTCGGGCGTCACAACGGTACCAAAGGGACCCAAGTGAGTCGGTCGTGCAACCTAACCTTCCTGGCTAACACGGTTGTTTTATGTTTTTCATTTTAGAACAGTAGCGTTCAAACAAGTACTATTTAAACCTTAAATCAGTACAATTTTTAAGTCATTCATGCTTATTTTTTCTAAATTTACTTTTTCATATTTGATAATAAATGATTTTGCTTTACTCTATTGTTTCCTCTGGGACAGTAATTGAACAGACCTATTAAATTTCGTTATTTTAGTCATCTGGTTTTGACATCGAAAATATAATTATCTACCAACAACATATACGTTGTTTGTTGTAGAACTGCGCAACCTGATTGTATTCTACCATGATCATGCCACAATAAACAAGGTAGACTCGCGGCGAAAAAAGAGTACAACTCTGTAATAAAAATACGTACATTTTGTTGTTGTATAAATCATTTTTGGCTGTCAAAATAAAAAATGTTAGTACATTTTGACACTGTAAGATGGTGACAACAAATAGTCAGCTGAACTCTCGAGTTTATCTGTTATGAATTCGCCTTGTACCATGATTTTAGCTGTGCATTCGACACCACCTGATTTTGAATTCGCCTAGAATGTACCTCGTCGCCGGCCTGGTTAAGTTTAAGCCGCCGCTAAAATTTTGTTTTTAATCTGTCGTAAATATTTTGTTTGGACATCCGCAACATAATATTTAATATAAAAAAACTTTCAAGAATATTAAAACCACAAAATATTCTATGATTAAAACTAATTTGTCTTGATAAAGTTAAATCTAATATTATAACAATGGATCCGGCTTTATTGAGAGAACGTGAAGCGTTCAAAAAAAGAGCCATGGCTACACCGACGTACGTATTTTTGCCTAAAAAAAAGAAATGATGTAAATTTTATATTTAAGTGTTGAGAAGAAGCCAAAAGTTGAATCCGTGGCTATTCCACCTAAGGAAGATGTCAGAAAGAAAATGCGTCCACCTACGGCTCCAAAGTTGGACTCAAATACATACAAAACCATGGCTGGAAGTTCACAATACAGATTTGGTGTTTTAGCTAAAATTGTTAAACATATGCGTACTAGACATCAAGATGGCGATGACCATCCCTTAACTTTGGAAGAAATATTAGACGAAACAAATCAATTAGATGTAGGACAATCGGTTAAAAACGTATGTTAAAATATATTTATATATGTATGTATGAACTTTCTTTAAACATAGAACCAATGTTTATTAATTAGTGGTTGGGAACCGAAGCTCTTATGAATAATCCTAAAATTGAAGTAAATCCAGATGGAACACGTTTTAGCTTTAAACCAGTATACAAAATTAAAGATGGAAAAAGTCTATTGCGTCTATTAAAACAACACGATCTGAAGGGTTTGGGTGGGATTCTTATGGAAGATGTGCAGGAATCCCTTCCTCATTGTGAAAAGGTTTTAAAAAACCGTGCATCAGAAATAGTTTTTATTGTTAGACCAATTGATAAAAAGAAAATTTTATTTTATAATGATCGGACGGCCAACTTCACGGTAGGTAAAAAGAATTATTTATACTTAAAGAGTTATTGTTTTATAAATGATAGTGTTCGTACCATAACCATACAATTTTAACCATCCTTAATGTAAAATTTAATTAACAATCTTTATTGGTATCTTTTTTCATTCATGTATTAAAAAGTTCTGCTAATAATATTTATTTCATTTATTTATTCAGTTCAGTAATTTAACAATTAAAGTTTAAAATAATTTTTGTATAATAATGTAGGTCGATGAAGAATTTCAAAAACTTTGGCGTTCAGCAACAGTAGATGCTATGGATGATGCTAAAATTGATGAATACTTGGAAAAACAAGGTATACGCTCTATGCAAGATCATGGTCCTAAAAAACCTGTACCTAAACGCAAAAAGATTGCAAACAAAAAGCGCCAATTCAAAAAACCAAGAGATAACGAACATTTGGCTGATGTTTTGGAGACCTACGAAGATAATACATTGACCCTAAAAGGCACTAATCCCACATAATGAAAATAAAAATGAGGTTTTCGCAGTAAGCACATTTTGCAAAAAACAATCATTCAATGCGGACTAATTGGTAAAAACTAATACCAATATGGAGTTCTATATTCCCTTATACAAATTTCAGTTAAATAAAAAATTATCCATTTTTTAAAGTAATTTAACAAGCTTTTTCCCCAACAAATAAATCGCATTTTTATTATAAAATGTTATGGGTAATTAGCCTAATATTAAATAATTAATATTTAAATTCCTCAAAAAAATTGTGTAAATAATTTAGTTACAATTTTTCAAAATAATTTAATTAAAACTTACTATCAAACAAACAAAGATTAGTAAAGTAAGTTAAAAATGCGTTTGAAGAAAGGAAATACTGTTATTCGCTTTTCATCAAGCTTTAATGGCTTTTTCTTTTTTTTTTGGTAAATTGTTAGAAAGTTTTAAGTAGATTTTAAATATTTTTTAAATTGTTCCAAAAAAGTAATCTTAAAATAACATGTACTTACATATATCATTTCCAATGAGTAATCGGGTGCGATCGTGAAAAAAATTTGCTTGTAGAGACGGAGAACACCTCAACTTTTGTCTTGAAAAACTTTTTGGCAATAGGTGTACAGTATTTAACTTTTAATCTCTATACTTAAATCTTTTTCATACACTCGATATAAAACACTTGTTACATTCGACGGAGGAGGGATATTGCTTTTTTGGACACACATCACAAAAATGATAACACCAACCATTAAAATCAAGCACTGGGTGGATTAGATTAAAGAACTCTTATCATTACTTCAATTATATTTGAAGATACAATAAATAATTTAAGAAATAAATGTTTTACCTTCGCGTTTGCAGAGATGAAACGAAGATGGCAAGATAATTATATTATCTATATATCTATAATAAAATAGTAACTCATTTCCGTCTGTCTGCCTTTCATCTGTGTTCGCAACACGTAAAACCTACTGGATGGATTTTAAGGAGGAAGTTCCTTAGAATCCTGATTCCAATATATTTTATTTCCAAGAGAAAGTGTAGAAAAAGCAGTGAAAGTACGCAATAATTTTAGTAGTAAAGTAAATACGGATATGCATACTTTATTTTTTATAAAGTAAATACATAAACTGATATGCAGCTTAGTTTAAGGCGCCACAATAACGTACGCAATAATTTTAGTAGTAAAGTAAATACGGATATGCATACTTTATTTTTTATAAAGTAAATACATAAACTGATATGCAGCTTAGTTTAAGGCGCCACAATAACGTACGGGTCTTTGGTGTGGATTGCTTTCAAAGCAAAATCGAACAAAATGTTGCAAAGAAGCTGACGAAATCGCGGGCACAGCTAGTCTACAAAATAATTAAATAAACAAAATTCTGTATTTTTAAATTTAGGATATTTAATTTGAGTTTGGCTAGTTGAATTTCATGCTACAAATTAATTTTGAAATGCTATTTATATATTGTTGTTAACATATTGTTAGAATTTATTAATTTTATTTATAGAAATTGATATAATATTCGTAAAATTATCGCATTTACTCAGCCCAAGCTTCTTCATCGCGTCCAAATTTATATGTAAGACTTGCGAATAATATAAGGAAGTTTTGCATAAGCAAAGCAACTCCCAAACCAGTGTCTTTTTTAGCTAAAAGAAACATTAAATATTAAAATATTTCAAATATCATATTTAATAGTTAATTATCATAAAAACACATTAGAGTTAAAGGAAAATAAAAGAGAGAATATAAATTATTTATTTTTAATAAAAAAAATTAGCTTCATTTCATAATCGCGTTTAGTTACAACGCAAGAGCGATCGATATATTATTGTAGATAAAGATAGGTATTTATAGTCAAGCTTAAATTAATTCGAAATTCACGTTTTGAGTTTTTGAAAATAAATAAAAAAATATACAAATATATGTATAAGGATGAAATAAATTAATGGCGATTTCGATTTGAAAAATAGAAATTGCGAAGACTTAATTACAGTGGGGAGAATTTAATGTGAAATTTATGAAAAATCTACTCATTTATCAGTTTTTTATGTTGTTATTTTTTAGTATATGTATTTAATTAAGTGAACTTTTAATAAATTAGTAAAATATTTCCCTAATATTTGTGAATATTTTAGGGAGAAATATGTGAAAATCTGGAAATGGTTCGGAACAAATCTAGTTTAGTGAAGCTGATCTAATAAAAAAAGTATCCAGGGTGATAGAAAATTAAAAAAGTACAAAAATTGGCTGTCGTCGATATTTTCGAGTTATGGGCCTCTGAACTTTTCATAGAAAACTGCGATTGTACACTACATTTTATAAAGTGTATGGGAATAATTAAACAACTTTTAAAAATATCTCTTAGGTAGTGCCAAAATATTAAAAAAAATGTTAACCCATTGAGAGCCGAAGCATTTTTTTGACTTTTTTATATTAACGCTCTATTGAATTTTATAGGTACATATCGAGTAGAAATTGCAAAACGCCCTATCTAACATTAATCACTTATGTAGATAGGGCGTTTTGCATTTTCTATGACGATATATAGCATAACCGAATAACAAACAACGGCTTCGCTAAATAAAAACTTTATGTTCCAATTCTCTATCACCCTGTAACATATATGTATGTTCATATATTTATTTGATTGTAATAGCTACATTTAAGCCAATGGTTTAATTGTATTGTCACAGAAACTGACAAAATTAATAGTTTCAACGATTTTTTTCAATTATTAAGGTTTTATCTCATTGCTTCAGTATAATTGCTTAGTATAATCCATATATGTACATAATTAGATTCGATAAATACAAACACAGAAATTTCAATTCTAAAATGTAAACTTACGGTTATTTATAAAGTCATCTATCATTACCCAAATTGCAGCTATTATGGAAGCAAAACCCATAACGAACCCTATCAAAAGCCAAATTTTTGCGATTCTGGCACCGGACTCGGAAGTGTTTTCATCTGATATCTATTAAGGCGAAATTATATAAAAACTTGATTATAATTATTAATCATACTTACATGTGCATTTTTCACTGTATTAACCATGAACAAACTTATTGTACCAAAGACTCCAATAAATACTTGGCCCGTAGTTATTTGATGCTTCTCATCGACTGACATAGCATCAATTAATGTCCACCATCCTGCAAAAAACTGCAATCCCTTTGCATTAAACATGTAATAAAGAAATATTCTTTAAATTACCAATAACCCAGCAATTAGGGACGAATTTTTGTTACGGGCTGTTTCCGATGTAAACCAATATTTTATATTTTCAAGAATACCCATTTTAAATATTTCCACAAAATTGCAAATTTTTCTTTTTTCTTTGTTGACTAATCCCAAGAATCTTGGTGATGCCAGATTATTTTCGTCTTAATCGAGTAACAAATCTAGTCTACGGTCACATCATGAAAATTTAAAAACGTACCATACAGTGTAAAATGCAATTTTATGCAAAGAATGTAGATGGAAATAATTTTGGGTGATTATTAATTATTTGATTCCCAATTCTATACGCACCATAGTTTGATAGTGTCCCTTTTCACTTCCTAGACATCTCTATCGAAGGCCGAAGTATCCCTATGGTACAAAAAACAAATTTTGCTTTTATGTTAACTTTAAAACGGAAGAAATATAAAAAAAAAATTGCCAAATTTAACTAAGTTACGCCCAGTACGCAGCTCTACGGAATTTTAGGTTTGATTTTTTTGCTTTTATGTTCGTTTGTAGAAATAAAAAATATGTAGTCGTGTTTGTAAAATTTTATTTTTTATTCTACACAATAACATTTTATAAAGACAGAAATAAAAACAATATACTTTAAAAAGTGTAAAAAGCATAAAATGTTAAACATTTTGTTACCAAACAATTCCCGGAACATTAATTTGTGAGTGCTCACTTGTGGTTTTTCTTAACACATCACATAGAACGCAAACTTTAATGCTTGGTATGTGGTCTCTTGTTCCTAAATATGGCTTCTAGTCTTCATGTAATAGAATAAACCAAATTTTGGGTAACTTCGTGCAGAATTTAGACCATTATTCTTGTAGATCATTTAATAACCCATCTCTGTTTATTATTGCTTTGCTCTAATCTTTCTATCTAAATTATCACACATATTTACTATTGGGTTAATATCCATCCATTTTAGGGTATTATATAAATAACTGCATTATGCACTGTGTGCTTCTGGTCGGAGCCCTATGTAAATCTGAAGAGGGTGCTGTAGCTTAAGTGGTTAGCACGTTGACTACTAAGCAATGGTCACGAGTTCAAATCTCAGCCGTGGCAACATCAATTTTTCTGATAGGGGGTTTTCACACTAGACTAATTGTGCTGGCATAAAATCGCAGTTCGCAGGCTTTTTCGGTGAAGAGAGTGGTTTTTGGTTGGCACAATTTTTCAACCAGCTTCAACCCCGCACAATCAGAACAAAACTAACACATACACACTTATGAAAACACAGGTTCTGCAAAGAAAATACTAACACACACAAAGCTGTGTATATGTGCACAATTTTATGCCAGCATAATTAGTCTAGTGTAAATACGAAAGAACAAAAGTTGTGCGGATTAAAAATTAGTCTAGTGTGAAAACCCCCATATGTATTAATTGTTCTTTATAATAATGCATATCACAGCGCCCTCCTTCGCCGGTATTACCACATAGCACTAAATCGCCGGCGAAGTAAAATAATTATAAGTTGGCTATGCTAGCTTCGAACTAATTCGCCTAAATAACATCAGAGGCGCTGCAATACTTTTCTAAAATAATCATAACGTGCAATTACAGTGTTGCCAGAATCGAAGCTTTACTATCACTAACCATCTGTCTTATCTACTACTATCCCTTTCCAAAGGAAGTACCAAAGTTTATGTAGGCATTAACTGCCTGAGTGGTACTTCTCTTTAAAAAAAAAAAAAAAAAAAAGTTACCAGTTATTACCATATTTTGGGCACTGGAAGTGGGGTTTAAAAATATATATAATTTTTATGGTCCATTATTCCTTCAATTCTACATGTAAATTTCCAACCCCAACAGCGTTCATACATCCTCACACTAGCACTAACCCACACCCATTTTTAAATGTTGAACAGAAATTTTTTTCTTCAAACTCTTCACTTAGGTTCCTTCATACTCTACATCTTCCAACTTTATCATAGATGTAAAATTTGCTCTCAACCGCAAAAATTACTCTCTTCCAAAAGCCCATTTGCTAATTTTAATGTTCTTTGGCGTATTCAAACCGCTTGGAATTTTTAACTTCACTTGTATATCTTTTTTCTGAAATTGTATTTATTTCACGAAGACGTGATCTTTCCTCACCATGAAAAAGTGCTTTAAGTCGTCCGCATCTTGACTCATCGGTGAGTTTTTTAGTTTTATTCTATTTGTCGACAATTTTTTTTATGGTTGAGTAAACACTTGTAACCATTTTTCAATTTTGTGAATAATTTTTCGTTCAGATTCTGTGGTTTCTTTTTTTTTTTGGTGCCACATTGATAAATTAATCAAAATCGTAAAACTTCTTAAAATAACTGTTACTAAAAAAAATTTGGAGATTATCTTAAATGTTTAAAAAGATTTTTTTGCTAAAATAGGCAGTTATTTTTTCTTAAACATAAATTTGTTGGTGGTGAGCACTCACTTATTAAAGGTCGAAGTTAGTACAATTTTTATTTCTAGTTTCTAAGTCTAAGTTTTAAAAGAAATTAAATTTGAATAATTATTGTAATTTTTGACCTTTTTTATATATTTTAATTCTATTTTTTATAAGAACAAGATCATTTTTATAAAATTATTTTAATTTTTATTCTCAATATTTCGCTGCACCATTGGGTAGCATCAAAAAAAATAGTTACAAAATTTAAATGAATGAAAAATTTGTTTGAATTAAAAAAAAAAAAATTATAAAAAAGACCTAGTGCTTATAAAAAAATAGAATTCAAAGAAATTAAATTTGCAAATTTATAATTTTAATCAAGTTTAATATAAGCTATAAAAAATATAAGTTGATTTAAAAAAATCAAATTTCATTTTGAATCAAAATATGATTAAAAAAAATTTTAGGGTTGAGCACTCACTTTCTGAGTCAACTGTACATAAACCAGAAAGGGAAATCTCGGAACAAAGTCCTAAAAGCTCTGGCAGGCACCTCTTGGGGAGTGACTAAGGACCCCATAATAACAACTTTCAACATGTCACCTGCCCACCAACCCTAATCATGAAGTGGTCGTTCCTGTCTCCCCGTCACATCCGGTAGGACTTGCGTTACTATCGCAATGACATTCGGGATATCATTCCATCTCTTACAGACCATTGCAGACCTCCAGAAACTATTACATCAGCAGGCGGTTTTAGGAGCAATGAATGGCTATAGATGTAACAGGCAAATAAGAACTACTCTAGCACAATTAAGAGCCGGATGGTGCAGTATTCTTAACTGCTACCGGTGCCCAGCCTGTCTACAAAGTCCTCAATGTCCTTATGACCTATGGTTAAGACCGATTGAAGTTACACAATTTCTCCAGCTCACAGTTCCACCCACGTGACACTTTTCACAAGAATTAATATATATACATTATATATAATCTTTTCAGGAAAGAACTTTCGACAGCAGAGCTGTTACAACAACAACAACTAAAGATTTCTTGCATAGCCGGCCTTCGCGCAGGAAAGAAAGAAGCATAAATTCCAGTCTTGGCCTAAGCACGTTGGGGAAGGTTGTAACAAGGGGCACACCGCAGTAGGGACTCATGTCCCCACTCCTATGGAACTTTGCTTCCTGATTCCTGCGTAGAGTGATATCTGACGTATATAACGAATAAAGCGTAGGTGATAAAACGGAACCTTGCGGTAGACCTGCGAGTATATGTTTTTCATCTGATGAGATGCGCTCCACGAAAACTACAAATGAACGTTGGTCTAAAAAGCTTTGTATGATTTTTTGTAAATATAAAGGAAAACTAAAAGAGTTAAGTTTATACAATAGGCCATTATGCCATACTGTATCGAAAGCCTTTTCAATGTCAAGAAATATAATACCTGTACTTCTACGATTTCTTTTATTATTCTCAATAATATTAACCACTCGTTTGATTTGATGTACCGTAGAGTGCTCTCTTCGGAATCCAAACTGCTGCTGATGTATAATGTTATTCTGTTCTGAGAACTCTACGATTCTTTTGTGGATTATTTTTTCAAAGACTTTATCCAACAAGCTCAAAACGCTTATTGGCCTATAGCTGGAAGGCAATTTAGGATCTTTTCCAGTTTTGAAAATAGGTATAACTCTGGCCTTTTTAAATATCATGGGGAAATGACCATTTCTCAAGCAGTAATTAAATAGTTTGCTCAAAGTTTCAAAAAAGTAATCGGGCATATTTTTTAAAATAATGCTGTTAATTCCGTCTAAACCTGGGGCTTTGTTATTTTTTAAACAAAAAACAAATGTCTTTACCTCTACTGCATCTGTGAATTCAAAATTGTCACTGTCAGCGAGATTTACATTGTTAAGTTCCAGCACATAATTTAGAACCACATTATCTAAAGGTGATGAATTGTTGTTGGTGATATTATTGTTGCATCTAAAAACTTTCGCAATGGCATTTGCTTTTGCTTCACCGGTACTTAAAAATTCCCCATTTATATTTAGATCGGGGATTGCAGAATTTCTACCTTTTAAAGCTTTTGTTAGTTTCCAAAACTTTTTAGAGCCGGAAGGCAGTTTGGAAATGAATTTAGCCCACACTTCATTTCTATCCCTTTTCAAATGAAAATCAATTAATTGATTCAACTGTTTTAAAATGCTGATTAGTTGAGTTCTGTAACTAGGATCTCTACATCTTTTAAGTTTACGGTTATACTTGTTCCTCTGAGTAATCAGCATTTTAGACGTATTTGAAATTTCCCTCTGCCAAGGATTTTTCTGGCCAATTGGAATCTTGGAAAAGGCTTCTTTAAGTATACTAACTAATTTATTTAATGACGAATCTAGGTTTATATTGTTAAGCTCTATTTGTCCGATATTATGATTCTTAATTTCATTCTCGACCCAGTATTTAATTGCTGGCCAATCAGCCTGATTATACAACGGAACTGTAACAAAGTGATTTTGTGGTGTTCCAAAAATGTAACAAGATATTGGGGTGTGATCAGACTGTAAAATATTTGGATGTGACTGTAACTGCGAAAATGAAATGTTAGAGTTAGTAAGTAAAATATCAACCGTGGATGGTTGGACTGGAATTATATTTTGGCCGAATCTAGTATGTGTATCCGGATGATATACATAATAACTTGAATTTAAGTGATGCCTGTACAGTTCTTTGCCAGCTGAATTGTTTGAAATACAATTCCAACTCACATGTTGTGCATTCAAATCACCAAAAATAAAATAGTCACTAAACGAATTGGTAAGAAGTTCTAAGTCAGTTTTAAAATTAGAAGTGTAAACAGGATTATAAGCAGAGATAAAACTTACGGGACGTCCACTTATTTTAACTTCCACAGAGATATTTTCTATTGTTATTGTTTTAATCTTTGGTAACAACTTATGATCTATGTAATTTTTAACCGCTATAAGCACAATTTTAGGCTTAAGTTCTTAATTATAAAGAGATAAAGAAAGATAAGTTTGTTTAAATAGAAAATTAATAACAATTGAAACTACCGGGTAGATAGATACGAAGAGTACTGAAGACGGACGTAGCTGTCTAGAAAATGCATTCTGCTTTGCTGGTATCTAATTTTTCTTTATCTCTTTATAATTAAGAACTTAATTCAAAAATAGTTCAAATAAATTTCATATACATAATGAGAAATGATATTTAATTTAAAAGTTAAAGTAATGCATTTTGATCAATATTGAAATTGCTTAAGTTATTATGGTTGGTCACCTGTACAACACATAATATAAAAATAACCAAGGCACACTGTCATTATTCTAAATAGTAGGTTTCGTCTTCATCAAGGGACTCTGTAGATATACAAGGTCCCTGCAGATTTGCAGGTGGCACCTAAATAATTAAGCAATACTTGTGAACTAAATCTAACGAGCGTAAAGCCTGTATGGCTGCTTTAAGCAAGTGAGGAATTTATAAGGCCCTAGCAGCAGCATCAAGTTCAGCTGACCAAATTATTTTATTGTGTTCAGGTTATGCCGAATATCAAATTTCCACCTACGAAAACTGATTTAAATTTAGTTGCGAGTTTTACTTAAAAAACATATGTATTTATTGGTTGACCAAAAAAAATTAACAGAAATATAGAAATATTAACAAGAGCAAAAATTGTAAAAACATTTTGTTGACAACTCAATTCTGGTGTTTCTTTTGTTTTTTAATTATAATTGTGGCTTTTAATAAATAAAAAAAGTTTTACATTTGAAATTTAGTTGTTTTTTTTTAGCCTTTTCTAGTCTTCTTTTAAAGGTATTTTCGGCATTTATCTCAATCACTGGTCAAGACGTACACTGCTTTTACATTTGGACAGAAAATGGTCAGACAGACGAGATTTGTTGGCAAGGGGTGAAGAGGTAGAGTGTGTAATGCATTACTAACAAATGTAAAAGAAGTGGTAGTGTGATGGCTAGTGAAGACGGGGCCTTATAGTCGGCTTTACACTGTTTTTACATTTGACAGTACTGTCATGACAAAAGAATACGTACATATGCTGACAATTGTTTTCGTAGCATATGCGTTCAGACAATAATTAAGACAATTCATATAAATTATTTGATTTTTCCTTTTTGAATTTTTTCCTGTACACAAAAATTTGAGTTACCGCTAGCATATATTCAAAACAGTAGTTCAGACAATTAAAAAAGTTTGCATGCATAAGTGAAAAACTATGTATGTGTTGCTATTGTCTTAAGGCCAGGATTCATGTTGAAATTACCGAAAAATTAACTAACCTTTTTGTGGCTAAAAAAAAAACGCGCGTGGAGTTTTCTATGAGCTTTTTTTATTAATAAGAATGTGTGTGTAATAAAAAAGGAAGTAAAAATAAGTACATATATGTAAAGCGGGAAAATTAACCAGAGTAGTATAATAAAAGTAGGTTAAAAGTACAATTAGTTTAATTTTAGTTCTTTTCTTACAACATCCTCACTAAAAAACAAAAAATTAAACTATTCCCATCATTTTAAGATAGTCATATAGCTTCCGATTTACTATTGGTTTTGTAAGGACATCTGCTAGCATATCTTCAGAAGAAATCCTTTCCAATAAAATTTTTCCAGTGGCCAAAGAATCTCTTATGAAATGATGACGAACATCTATATGTTTTGTTCTGGGATGATAAGATCCGTTTGTTGCCAATTGTACCGCTGCATGGTTATCGCAATATATTTTAATAGGTTCAAATGATTTTCCAAATAGTTCTTCCTCAAAATTTTTTAGCCATAAGGCCTCTTGTACTGCTGTTGACATTGACATGTATTCAGCTTCGCAGGTTGATAATGCTGTAGTAGCTTGCCTTTTTGATGACCAACAGATTGGAGCACTTTGCTTCATAAAGATGAAACCGCTGACAGACTTTCTCTGATCCAAGTCACCTGCATAGTCAGCATCGCAGTAGCCCATTAACGTAGAATCTTCACTCCTTTTGAAATGTAACTTATAATTAATGGTGCCTTTTAAATATCGTAGGATACGTTTTGCTGCTTGCCAATGTTGCGTACCATAATTATTGTTGAACCGACTTAAAAAATTAACTGCGAAGCATATATCAGGCCGTGTCAATTGTGCCGCAAACAATAAGTTGCCGATAAGTTCCTGATAAGGCAGATTCAACATTTCTGATTATTCAATATCACTTTTTGGACTTTGCATGGAACTCAGCTTAACATTCACGTCCATTGGCGTAGATATTGGGTTACAGGCTGACATCTCAAAACGTTCAAGCATTTTCTGGATATATGCTGTTTGATCTTTGTTTCTCGTCGTTCCAAAATATTAAAATGTCATCGACATAAACGGCCAGTACCAAAACTAATCCATTATCAATTTTTGAATAGATGCATTGGTCACTTTTGAGTTGCACAAGTCCAAGATCTTTAACAACTTCACTCAATTTTAGGTTCCACATTCTGGATGACTGTTTTAACCCATATATAGGTCTGTTCAGTTTTAGTACCTTCCCTTCAGGAATTTGAAATACTTCAGGTGTTGTTATAAAAATTTTTTCTTCCAGATCACCTTGTAAAAAGGCCGTACAAACGTCTAAATGATTTATTCGCAAATCGTATTGAACAGCGATCGATAATAAGTAGCGCAATGAAGAGTACCGCATAACTGGCGAATAGGTTTCATTGTAGTCTATCTTAGAACGTTGGGAGCAACCTCTTGCCAATAAACGCGCCTTATACCGCACAACATCGCCATTTTCGTTATGTTCTAACTTGAAAATCCATTTTGTAGTTAATTTTTTCTCATTTCCACAGCTATCAACGACGCTCCATGTATTGTTTTCAATTAGGGAGTTGATTTCTTCGTCTATCGCATTTTGCCAATTTTTTTTTTATTATTACTGGTAATAGCCTGAAAATAATTTTGTGGTTCTACACTATTACCAAAAGTTGCGTATGTCACATAATCATCTATATTAGTTGGACGAGGTATTCTTGATGAACGAAGAGGAATTTGTTCCTCACTATCTAATGAATTTTCTCTTGATGTGAAACCTTGTAATTCTTCATCACTATCAGCAGATTCATAAGTTGACAAATTTTGTTGTATATCATTGTTCTCCTGGCTTTCCTCACTGTTGTCTAAGTCATTTTCTAAGTGATTGGAATTTCCATCAAGTGATATCCTCACTAAATTCTCATCACTTTTAGAAATATTTTTCCCTGCCAGCTGATTATTTTCAACAGAACCACTTTGTAAAAAATACATTTTATTTTCTAGAAATACTACGTTCCTACTCACGTGCATTTTTCGCAAAATTGGGTCATACAATCGATATGCTTTGGAATTTTCACAGTATCCAAGCATGACACATTTTTTTGATCTTGAGTCCCATTTCTTTCTATGTTGTTTTGGCGTCATTACCATCGCTATGCACCCAAAAACTCTTAAGTAGGATAGATTCTGCTCTCGACCACTCCATATTTCCTCTGGCAATTTATTGTTCAGTTTTTTGTGAGAAGATCTGTTCAATAAATATGCTGCCGTGTTAATTGCTTCAGCCCAATATGTCTTTTCCAGTCCTGCATGAAACATCATTGTACGTGCTTTTTCGACAATTGTCCTGTTCATGCGCTCAGCCTTCCCGTTCTGCTGTGGGGTATAGGGGGCTGACGTCTGATGTATTATACCACTTTGTTCACAGATGGTGTTCAATTTCCTGTTGCAGAATTCGAGGCCATTGTCTGAACGCAATATTTTTATTTTCTTGTTGGTTTGGTTTTCTACCATTTCCTTTAAAATTTGGAATTTTGCTGCAACTTCAGACTTGTTTTTTAATATATAAATAAAAACTTTATTGGAGTAATCATCCAAAAATAAAAGAAAATATAACCAACTGACTTACTGATATTAAATTCGTGCAAAGTTCCGGTACGTACTTTACTTTTAAATTTATAGAAATATCGCCTTTACCCATAACTTTTAAACTATTCTTGTTTGCTACCATAACAGTTTCTTCTGATGTAAATTTTCAAAAGTTTTAAATTGATGTTTGCAATTTGCCATATGAGTCGTAGCTCCTGAGTCAATTAACCAATGGTCTTTACTGTAATTAAACTGAGAATTAAGTGCCACTGTTAATGTTGTTGCATTTTTGTATGTGGGCTGATTAAACTTTTTTGATTTACAATTTCTTGCTATGTGCCCTTCTATTCTGCATTTGTAACAAATTACGCTCTTTTTGTTATATTTGTACAGTTGAGTTACACTGTTTAATTTTCGTTTGGTTATCATCGCAGCATCAGCGGACGTATTTGGGATTGATGGGTTGTTGTAACAATCAAAATCTTGAAGGAGTTTTGTCTTTATTGAATCCGCTGTTATCCTAATGCCACTGCTCTCTATGGCCATAATCATTGGGCCAAAATGTTCTGGTAGGCCACTAAGTAATAAGCTACCAACCCATTCATCATTCACGCTCATTCCAATTTCGTTTAATTTTTGTGCCGTAGCGATAATAGTATCTATATACTCACTTATGTCGGTACAGTTTACCAAATGTGTCGTCGTCAACTTTCTTAGCAGACCACAGCGTCTAGTCAGACCAGAATCATCATATAATGCCTTTAACTTTTGCCACATATCTTTTGCCGTTGCTATACCTTGAATGTGCATGTACAAGTTCGATGATATACACAATACCAGCCTGGACATTGCTCTTTCATTGATGGCTGCATCTGTCTCAGTACCAAGAACTGACTTCCAGTATCCCTGAAGCTTTAACGCATGCTCTGCAGCAAATCTCCAGCTATGGTAGTTATCTCTACCCGTTAATTTTTCAATTTCTATAACCCGCTCCATTTTTCGAGTCTGGGCCCATAACCTGTTGAAATTACCGAAAAATTAACTAACCTTTTTGTGGCTAAATAAAAACGCGCGTGGAGTTTTCTATGAGCTTCTTTTATTAATAAGAATGTGTGTGTAATAAAAAAGGAAGTAAAAATAAGTATATTTATGTAAAGCGGGAAAATTAACCAGAGTAGTATAATAAAAGTAGGTTAAAAGTACAATTAGTTTAATTTTCTTCTTTTCTTACAACAATTCACTATCCTATACAATCGCACGATTCAATCACAAAAAAATCTGACAGAATTCTGTCCTACTCAAAAAATCGGTACAAAATGGCATAGTAGATGCCACACTATCATACAACACAAGTTTTTGCAACTTTGATCGCATGGAAAAATACTATTTTATGAATTTTTTCAAAAGATTATCTAATCGTACAGACCTGTCAAAAATCTGTCGCACATACATTTCTAATTCACACTATCATATTTTTTTAGCACACATACTGTTTTTGGCAGATTGTACGACTGAGTATGATAGCGAATCATGGCCTTTAAGGTGTGTTTACACTGAGTGTACAAGTCATATGTACTGTCAAAAGTGCTATCCATATGGAATTTCATGTGTATGCCAAAATCAGTGTTTTACATATGGTTTATAATTTTTGTGTTCAAACGTACATATGTTACGTACATATGACATAACCTCCTGTTGTTGAAAACAAAAATGAGATATTTAAAAAAACTGGTCTTCAAAATGTGGTTTAGATGGATTAGTTTTTTAAATTATAGTCTAATAATAAAACTAATAATACTATCTTTATTGGGACTAGCTGTAATAAGTTATTAGGCAATTTTTCATATTTTTGCCGCCATTTCATTTTATTAGAAACCCGCTAGTGATGTCAACTATGCAAAGAACTACCATTTTGATTTATCATTTGGGAGCTTCTACAACAGTACATAATTCAATTTGTAAGAGAGAAATTATATAAAAACAAAAAATAATAATAAAAAATAATACAATTAATTAATATCATTTGAACTATATCAGCAACAATTAAATGAATAATTTTGTTGATGTTAATGTCAATTTATTTCGCTCCTTTTTATTAGGAATAAAATATTTTTTATCCTAATTCTTATGACAATAGAAAAGAATTAAATTTCTTTAAAAAGCCGTTGCTTTTGAAAATGAAAGAAAGAACTCCATTTTATTTTATTTAATGATTTGCATTTGAATGGCGTTAAAAAAATCACAAGCCGTAATAGACTTATTATTTTGTGGTCTTATTGCATGTAAGTTTAATAAGGTTTTGGTATGCGGCAATGTAGTTGTCTCATTTTCAAAGATAATTTTTGATGAAAACGTTGATTTTCTTTTACTGGAATGTAATTATAATACCAAGAAATTGAATTGAATATATACATATTTTATTTCAATATCATTTCATTCTTCTTTGGTACAGCAAAACAAAAAACCAAAACTAAAATTAAATAATTAAATTTTAAAGTAAAAAGTGGAAAAAGAAAGAAAGAAATTACAATACTTATATTTCCTAGGTTACATAGCGTAGATTTTTCACCATAGTTGCAGTATGATTGCTAAATTCTGATAATGCTTCTTAATATATTGCAATATAAAAAATAGAACTATTCAACATGCATTCAAAACATAAAATTTTGTTAATTTGTAATAAGATTTAGGTTTTATTAATTTTATTTTTTTTCGCAAAATGGAATTCTCTCATTTTCAAAAGCAACGGCTCAATTAAGTGATTTGCAGCAGTTTGGATACCCACAATACCTCAATAGCATTTTTTTGTCCTACTGTCAAAATTTGTTAATTAGGTAATATTACAGTTTACACAGTTACCGTCTTAAAAAAGATTTGAAAAATAATGCACTATAGTAAAGTAAAATATTAATTTAATTCAGTCTTTCGTAGTACCGGTAATATAGATAAGCACACCTTGCCTTTCATCACTATACATTTATGAAATTGTGTTCTCAACCTCTATTAAAATTGAGTCATTCGTATAAAAAATGTCCCTTATACCCTCCTGGCCCTAGTTTTGAAAACAGACATATCCCAATGGACCCACAAAAAATAAAGATCTGTCTATGTTTTAAATATCATTAAATTCGATTTGGCCGTGATTGACGTACACATAATCAAACTTGCAAATAGATATATAATATATGTATCTATATTATATTACATAACTTTATTATTAATATCACCTATGAGGTATCGATATAAATCTTCGAACATTAAGTTACTAACAATTTTTAGAATAAAGATATTGGTTAATTTTAAACTCCTTAAATTCATGATAAAAATGTATGAGCGGAATTTTTGAAAATAAAAGTGAACATCACTGAAAACAGCTGTTGTCATATAGTTTTACACATCAAATAGAGCGTGCTTTAAATAAAAAACTAACACATGTTATTGCACATAGGTAAATAACATATGTTATTTTTCAAGAGGTTTACACTATATGTATAGTTTTACATATGGAAAATTTGACATTCTATATGACTTGTACACTCAATCTAAACACACCTTTAACAGCATTGTCAGTTGTAAACGCAGTGTTAACAGCGCTGTCAGTTGTAAGCCGACTAATAGCAGCCGTCGAACATTTTTACTCAGCCGCCGTCGCCGAGTTTTTAGCACGTCTTGTTTCTTTGCACACGTGTGAGAGTTTTTTATTAGTGAAACAATCAAAATGAAATGCAAAAATATTGTTGGAGCTTCGACCAAAATGAACTCAGTAAGGAGTTTAACTGATGATCAACAGACAGTAGAAGATGAAGCTGAAGAAAATGTTTTAAATGCCAGTGAAACAGATTCAGACGAAGATGAAAGTGATATTGATTCAGATTTCAAAAATGGAGAAAAAAGGGAAATAGAACAGTCAAAAAGTGAACAAGTTAAACAGCAAATTTTTCAAAGATATCGAGAACGACAGGGCAAACAATTATATATACGTTTTCCTCATAAAGTTCCTGAAACACTGGAATTGTTAGAGGAGAAGGCAAGAGAACTATCTCCTCTAATAGTTAAGGTTCACAAGCCTCGACAGAGACATGTCAGATTTTGTTTAGTGGATTTTGCCACAAAAGAAGATCGTGATACTGCTTTAAATAAACTAAAAAAATCTATAAAAAAGGGCGAATTAAAGAAATATGTTGTTAATATACCACGCACAGAGAGTTCGGATTACGTTAAAGAATTAGCAGAGCTTAAAATAAAATCTATCGAGAATAAGAAAGCTAAATATCGTTTGAAAAAGGCCAGCAAAAAGTCCTTAAAAGAAAATAACTTCACGTCAACTGTTATTGTTTTGAATCTGCCGAACACTGCATCGGTGCTACAGATAAGAGAATTATTTATAAATGCTGTTGACATTAATATAAAGCCTTGCAAGGGAAAATTAAATAATGACAAAAGTATAGCTGCAATTACATTTCCTACAACTATGGATGCTAGAAATGCCATTAAAAGGAAGTTATCTTTGGGGGGCAATCAACTGGTTATAAAATTTGACAATAAAAAGTTAACTAAAAAGCTGTTTAAAAAAAATGCTTTGGAAAATGTTAAAGATGACCTAATAAATCAAGAACCAGAATCAAAAAAAGTTAAATTAAAAACCACTGATGATGATCCCACAGAAAAAGTTAACAAAAATGGTGCTCATAAGAAAAGCTCAAGTAAAAATGCTAATAAAAATAAACAACTCCTTGAAACATAAACTTAAATTTTTGTTAATTTTTTACTAATTCGTTGTTATTATTTTCCTAATTATTTAACTTATACGTAACTTACACCATGAAATCGTTTCATGAAATTTCTTCAATTCTCTTTTGAAATTTCTTGTTTTTCCTTGCCTCTCTACACCTCTTGCCAATACAAAACCGGTTTCATGCAACTGATTTCATGAAAAATGTCATCGTGTAATTTAGCTATTAGTTGTTGTTGTAACAGAAGATTTTACCTGTAAAGATTTAATTTATATACATATGTAGGTATATATATTAATTGTTGTTAATATGGGTCACTTGGGTGGAACTTGGAGCTGGAAAAATAGTAACACGTCAGTCGGTCTTAGCCATAGTTTAATGGGGCGCAAATCCGTTAGGACAATTAAATAAATGCACAGTATCATAAGGGCTCTGCGAACAGGGTGGACAGCGGTTCAAAGTGCCAGGAACTATTCGCTTCCGGTAGCAGTTAAGTATACTGCGCCATACGGCTCTGAATTGTGCTAGGGTTGATCTTGTTTTTTTAGGTAAGAGCTGTTCAAGATCCCAGATTGCAGGGATGTTCATTGAGGACATTATTGCATCTTTACCCGTAATAGTGTCTGTCTGCTGATGCAAAAGTTTTTGGGACGTCAATATGGACATCCAGTCAACGTTGGGTGGAATAACATCACGGATGTCATCGAGATAGTGACGAAAGTCCTGTTGGATGTGCCTAGGAGGTGGAGAAGAGGTCCATATCGGAGCAGCGTACTTTAAAAGGGATCGACAAATCGCCTTATACGTCACTATAATTATTTATTTTGGTATGCCACAAGAGGTGCCAGCGAGAGCTTCTAGAACGTTATTTCTGGATTTTATTTTTTGGCTGATAAAAGTGGCGTGAGAAGAAAAGTGAAGACTACCCCTAGAATTTTCGGGTTGATAACCACAGGGATACGTCTGCCTTCAACTGAGATACTTAATTTCGTCCTTACTTCCTTCGCCCAAGAAGTGAAAAGAAACACCGACGACTTTGAAGGTGGTAGCTGGAGTTTACGTTCCTGCAGAAATTCCACGATGGTGGCCATATAGTTGGAAAACCTGGCACTTATTTCTTCAATCTGAAAACCAGATGAGTAGATTGTTTAGTCAACTGCATAAGAAACCATCACGACATCTTGGGGTGGTGCAGGAAGCTGGGCAAGATAAATATTAAAGACTAATGGTAACAACACTCCTCCTTGTGGCACGCGGTAACTTGATTTTTAGCCCCTCCCTCAAGAAACGCTTGTATGGCACATATGTAATTAGGAACCTATCGTTTGAGACAGTTGGGAAGCGTAGACTGAGTGGTCATTTATCGGCACAGAGTGATCTACCGTAACAAATGACAATGGTTCGTAGATACTGCCTTTGCTGATTGAGGCCATTAGTGATTTGTGTAGCTATGATGTTCAAAGCCATTGTTGTGCTGTAGGTTTCCCTGAAGCCGTGTCATTGGGTGGCAAGCGAGAAATGCTTTTTTTGTGTTGGTACCAGTAGCGCTTCCAAATCTTTGCTTCAGGGGATAATAATGAGATCGGGCGGTATTAGTCCCCTTTTGTAGCGCGTTTATCTGGCTTTAGAATTGGAACGATACGCGCGACTTTCCAAATCTCCGGACCTACCAATTTGAGCATCGAGAGCTCTAGAAAGCGTGTCATATATTCAACATAAGCATGGAGATGCCGTCAGTCCAAGAGCCTTAGAGTGTTTTGCTTTAAAGATAATATTGCTTACTTCACTAAGTGAAGCAAAACGTATCAGAATCTCGTTTAAGAATCTTGGTTCTCCTTATTATTGCTCTTTTGGACCGATTCTGCTGAGTAGGATGTTTAATAAATTGTCTGCAGAAGAGTTCAGCGCATTTTTTTGCATCTATATGCTGAGTATCGTTGAAGCCTATAGCTGCCTGATTATTACTTCTAGTTGAAGCAGATGGACTCTTAATGGTAGATCACAATTTTTTTCAGCTTACTGAGTATTAGTTGTGGTCATCTAACTAACTACGCATCAATGCGTAGATGATCACGCTCTTGCCCCAAACGTGCTGTATTAGATAGAAAATGTGGTTTAACTTTAGGAATTCTTCCTGCAGGGATAACTTTTCTCCCTTCCTGGCACAGATGGTGGGGCTGTTGGCGGAGTGTCATCAACAAATTTTAAGAAGCCCTGCCAGTTGGCTTTATTGTAATTAATAAATGTGCGCTTAGCAGGCTCCACCAAGTGACCAAGATAGGGATGTGGTCAGAATTAAACGCAACTTGTGTTTGCCAGTTGGTGTAGGCAAGAAGCAACGTTATCACCTTGCAAGAGGTGAGATATGCTCGGATAATAACTGGCATCTATGCTGTGTACGGGCGGGATATATACATTGGTGATTTTAATATCAATATCTCCAGTATTTATTGAAATGCTCATGACTTTTAGGAACGGTTCGGGTATGGGTGAGATTGGGGGCTTTTCCTTTTCCTCGCACGCCACTTATTTCAGCCAAAAAGTGAAATCCCCAAATAAGGTTCTACAAGCTCTCGCTGGCACCTCTTGGGGCATGGCAGAAGAAATAATTACCGCGAGGTATAAGGCAATTTGCCGCTCCGTTTTAAATTACGCTGCCCCTATATGGTCCTCTTTTCTAACCGACACCCAATACCGAGTCTTACAAACGACCCAAAATAATTCACTGCGAATTGCAACTGGATGTGTCAAGATGACCAATTATCCACATTGATCATCTTGATGAGGAGACCAAGATACTGCCGGTCACAGAAAATAGTGAGTTGTTGACCAGGCAATTCTTGCTGACATGTCACCTGTCATCACTATCTCGATGACATCCGTGATGTTATTCCACCCTACGTTGACCGGATGTCCATAGCGACGGCCCAGAAACTATTGCATCAACAGCCGGTCACTACTACCATGAACGGGTATAGATGCAATAAAGTCCTCAATGAACATCTCCCTGCAATCTCGGATCATGAACAATTCTTACCCAGAAAAACAAGATCAACCCTGGCACAATTAAGAGCAGGATGGTGCAGTATACTTAACTGCTACCGGGAGCGAATAGTTCTTGGCACTTTGAACCGTTGTACATCCTGTTCGCAGAGCCCTCATGATACTTTATTTGTCTTAATAGGCCAACGGATTTGCGTCCCATTGACCTATTGCTAAGACCGTCTGAGGTGGCACAATTTCTGCAGCTCCAAGTTCCACTCATGTGACCTATATTAACAATAATTAATATATATATGTATATAAATTAAATATTTTCAGGAAAGAACTTCCTACAGCAGCAGAGCTGTTGCAAAGCAGCAACAAAAACAACAACAACCGAAAGATTTTTTCTCAGGGAAAAACCCTCGACATTGGACGAGCTGTTACAACAAAAAACAAAACAAGTGAAGCTTCTAACTTAAAAAAAAATTTCTTAATAACATTACAGTTCTCCCCATTAATACTCTACAAGTTAAATAAAACATTTTAAGGCCAATTATTATAACTAGTCAATAGCTAAAGCTAGGATTTTGTCGATTTTCGTAATAATGGCGAGGGTAAGGCTAGTTACTAACTTGCGTTTATAGTACGCTATAGTTAAAGGTTATTTTTAGCTGACTTATGAACTACTTATCGCTTCGATAAAATCCTAACTTTAGCCATTGGAAAGTTATACTAATAGGCCTAAAAGTTGTATTTTATTTCATAAAATTCGGAAAAGAATTTTCATATATTATATTTATTATATGATTTTCAATATCATAAATCATTATATTATTTAAATAATAAACAATACGTAGCACGCGCAAATGTATGAAGTAAATTAAGGTTTAGGGTTCATTCTGTTGTTAAATATAAAAGGTGCAGCATACATGTACATACATATGTGTTATATTTCATATACAATACCCACGGTAATTGTAACATTATTTAAAGTTTGCAAAATAACAAAACTTACTTATAACTGAAAATATTTTTATTAGCAAAAAAAAAAAAAACAAAAAACACTGATATGAACAAAGAATAGCTTATTTAGCATATTCTTTAAAACATTTTATACACACATACATTTAATTAAGCTGTTTAAGCTGAAAATGAAAAGTTTGCAATTCATAGCATCAGAGGGAGATACAATAAAAAAATAAGAAAACATAAAACAATTCATATTTGTGTATTTAAAGAAGATTAGGAGAATAAGCAAAAATATACTTATTCATCGGATAGAATTTCTTTATCAGAAACTTCAGCTTGGAAAACCCAAACAAAACAAACAAAAAGAAGTAATATAGCTTACGATAGCAAATTTGCAAGAATAATTCTTTCTTCGTACTTATCGTTTAAAGACTTGAATATGTTTAATTAAAGAAAAGTAATTTATCTTTAGTATGTATGCATATTAAAAAAATATAATTAAAATGAAAGAACAAGCAATTCAAATACATACGAATTTTACATAAAACAGAAAGCAATTATCGTATTTAATATGTTAATATGTTTTTTACAAAAATGTTTTTGAAATTCTTTTAAAGTTAGGCTGAAAATACGTAGGCCCTTTTGTAACATACTATACTTATGTAAATATTCTTATTTTTACTTAGAAATAGAAAAGTTACATTTTGTTTTATATTCATAAGTAATTAGTTTATGCTTAATTTTATTTTCCATGAAAAATTTGTGTGTTTAAATTTTGGGAGTAAAAAGCATTTATTTTCATTCATACTAATTTTATTTATTTTTTATTCATATGACCAACAGTCTCAAATGTGTATGAGTATCAATCATCAAGTGATAAAAGTTTTCCTCTTGCACTCCCAATTATTTTTGTATGTATTTCCTAACTTTATGTAAAGTATATGCATAATAATTAAAGATACATATTTATTTATTCACATTTTTGCATTCAATATATATGTATGTATGTGTATATTTAATTAAAAATACAAATTTAAAAGGCCCATGATATTTTGCTTTATAGGATAATTTAAAGTACGGGTAATTAAGTACTAAAAAAACTTGTTTTTAGTACTTAATTGCTTGCATATGATATATTCTTGAAAGTTTTTGATAATTCTGTTCTTATGGTGTTCGTTTGTTTATAGGAATTAAAGATTTGAAAGAAATTACAAAAATATGGTTTATGTATAAAGTAGCCTTTGGCGAGCTGAGGGAGACGTTTGCTGATGCGGCTGGTTTGGTGGTGGTGGGGGCGGAGAAGGTGGTGAACGCAAAGGTATTGATGGTTGTACAAATCGTACACGTTCTGAATCTGTGGCAGCTGTATTAGAGGGAAGAGCTGCCGCTGTTGAGCCCGCATTAAAAGCAGACGTAAATGCAGTAGCGGCTCAAAGGGTGTGATAATTACGCTCATTGCGGGCTTTGTAAAATTTGTAAGCAACTAATCCGATAGCTAACAAACCTAAAGTCAAAACAATGCCTCCAATAAACGATGGTCCATCAAAATGTCCGCATGGTGGAACAGGACCTGGCTTTGGTGATGGTGAAGGAGCTACAGTTGTAGTGTTAGGTGTTATCGTTGTTGTGTCTGGAGCTTTAGTAGTAGTAGTAGGAGTAGTTGTATCGGGGGCCTTAGTACTAGTAGTTGTGTCGGGAGCCTTAGTAGTAGTAGTAGGAGTAGTAGTATCCGGGGCCTTAGTAGAAGTTGTGTCGGGAACTTTAGTAGTAGTAGGAGTAGTTGTATCGGGGGCCTTAGTACTTGTAGTATCTGGAACTTTTGTAGTTGTAGAAGTTGATGTGCTAGGCTCCGTTGTTGTGAAATTATTAGTAGTTGTTTCAGGAGGTACTACTGTTGTTTCATTTTTTGAGGGTGATTTATCAGTCACCGTTATTGTTTTGTCATCTGCTTTGACTGCATCTAAATTTGAAAATTGTGTATAATTATTCACTTATAATTTAAAAATAATATATTAACAAAAGTGCAAATGAGAGTGTATGGTAATACCTAGTAAAATATACATCTGGTTCAGTTTTTTACAATAATTTGTTTCTGTGTTTTTACGAAGAAAGTGTGGTTAATTACCTAAGACCATAGATTAAGCACCTTATTTATTTAAATATTGTGGGGCGCTGCACCCTTCGTTTCCGAGCTCGAATCTATTTTGGCCGATTTGCATTGTTTGGAATCCCTTAATTTAGCATATCTATTCATGTACATGAAATATTTTTTGAAAATTTTTTGGTGGTGCAGATATATATTTCATTTTCACGTGAAAATAGAGAAAAAGTAGTGAAATTTTATTTTTGAAACCGTTATATTTTAAACGCTTTTTACAGAACTCTACAATAATTTTACAATTTAAAATAAATTTTAGAAGTTTATATGTTGGTTCTGCAAACTTGACAGCAATTGTTATTTTTAATAGCGGGATATTTAATACACTATTTACGGAGCTACATTTTTTTTTTTTGAATTTTATATAAAGTGACAGGTAGAACGCAAGGATATTCTGCTTTGATTTGTATTAAAGGACTTTATAGAAAGCAATACATATAGAGGTAGCCAATAGGCCTACATGGTGCCCACTGGTAACCAGGAGCAGTTTAACGGCACATGGGGGATCAATATGAGGAAATTTTTTATGGATTTTTTTTTATTTAATCTAGCAGGACAGACAGGATATATATAAAAAAAATTTTCATTAAAATTAAAAAAAAAATTTGAAAACCAAAATTTTAAATATTTACAAAACATTTCAGACATTTTTACAGAAAATTTTTCGAAATATATTTTTAAGAAATTTTCCAAAAAAATTCCCGAATAAAATTTTACAAAAAGTTTTAAAAAAATATATTTACAAAAAATGTTTGCAAACAAATTTTGAAATATTAAAAAATCAATATTTCTATGAAAATTATGAGTGTAATAAAACATACAGTCTGTCAAGGATTTGTTTTTACATAGTGAAAAAAGTTTTGGTTTTGTTTTTTATGATAGAAAATGTTGTTTCCTTTTTTTATTTTTATTATTTTTTTTTATTAAATTAATTGTATCTACAATGTAAACTTACGAATAACATCAAAAAAGAAAACCCAGAAAAAATAAGGATAAAAACAAGATTAAAACAGAAACACATAAGATAAGATAAGTTAAAAAATTTTCAACTGGATAAATAAGTCAGAGCTCTGAGCAGGGGTATACAGTACTTTGCCGCAGTTTTATAAAATCACTTCCTTACCAGAAGAGCCTTATGTTTGGGATCATTATCCTGATAAAACTTGAAATTCGGCTTTCTATCAGTATAAATTCTATATTTATTGACCATGGAAATTAGATGATCAGTTAATATATTCAAGTACAGATTTGCAACCATTCTGTGCACAATAAAACAAATTACTCTAATTCCCTCACTAGATATGGACCTTCAAATTATTACAGTAAGTTTTCCAAAATTTACTACTGGAATTATGTTCCGACTTTCTAAAGCTTTTAGGGGTTTTCCCCAAACTCTATTGGGCCCACCATTATACAAATGAAACATTTTGATCTCTTTGTGAAATATAAAGACATCCTTGTAGTAGACAGGTTTGGAAATATGCGTTATAGCAAGGAACAATCGCCTTTTTTGTGTTGCATTGTAAGGAATGGTTTCTTTCGAGCTACATTCGATAAATACTGAAAGACTTGCCTTACCATTTCGTCGGAAACTGTCCCGCTACATTCTTCTCTTAGTTAACTTATCGAGTTAACCAATCGAGAGATTATAATAAACCAGTTGGATCAGATTAATCGATGTTATTTTACTAGGCATTTTAAATTCTCGTTAATTTTCCGTTTTTAACACGTTTTTTTAGGAAATCTAAATACAATTTTCATGAAAACATATCATTGGTCACTCGACTTTCGAAAAAAAATATGGTTGACCAATACAAATTAACAGTAATATAAAAATAACGATAAGTACGAAAATTGTAAAAACAATTTCTTGACAACTCAAATTTGTTGTTTCTTCTGTTTTTCTTCCTTTTCTTAATTATAAATTTTTCTATTTTTATGGTGTTTTTTGTTAGTTAATATATAGATAAAATGGAATTGAAAACATTAATTTAAACATTAAAAAGACACTATGCCTTTATGATAAAAGCCAAAAACAAAGCATTTTTTATTATGCAAAAAGAATGCCTTAACAGACTGTACATATTTTTAATATTAAGAGTATACATACATATGTATGTACATATATAGAGTAACATATTTTTTTTAAATGCGTTTGATTCTTAAATAGATGAGATCTCTGTTTTAAATCCTAGATGCATTTAACAAACAGACATCAGGATACCGACTACAAGTTGTCAAAAATAAAATACACAAATAATTTGAAGCTAGCAAAGCTACATTGCTACACGACCACCGTTGTGGCTGTAGTCCAATTAGGCTAATTTCTATTTTTGTATGCGACAATTTAATTTAATTTAATTCAACAAAAGAAAATATCATATATGTACATACAGTGGATCAATAAAGTCTAGGCACAACATGATTTTTAAAAGTGTTTCGTCAGTAACTTTGCATCTGCATAACTTGATAAAATTATTTTCATGCTATTTTGAAGATTGATAGGTTTATTGACCATTTAACACGAAAAATAATTCATATCTTATTATTTCTAATATACAATGGCTTTTAAACTAAAAAATAAGGTAAGTCTATGTAAAAAAAGTTTAGGCACACATGTGAAAATTTTCTAGTATTTGGTTGAACCTCCTTTAGCTTGGATAATTGCTTCTAAACGTCTACTCACACTTCTTACTAGGTTAGATGTTTCATCAGGAGTAATTTTTTCCCATTCTAAGCGAAGTGCCGCTTTAAGTGATTCTTAGGATGTAATAGGATGTTTCCGTATTTTTTTTCTCTAGTAAGTGCCAAATATGCTCTATAGGATTCGTGTCTGGCGATTGCGGAGGGGTTTTTAACTATTTGCTGTGGTATATAAGCCATTCCTGCACAAGATTTGAAGAATGTTTTGGGTCATTATCTTGTTGGAACAAGAATTTCCCATTTAAGCCCAGCTTCGCAACACTTGGAGATAAGTTTTCTTTTAAAATATTTAAATAAGAGTGCTTGTCCATTTTGTCGTCTATAAAGACAAGATTTCCCACTCCAGATGACGCCATACATCCCCAAACCATAACATTGCCACCACCGTGCTTCACAGTCTTAATAATATTATTTTCTTGAAGCTCTTTGTTTGCTTTTCGCCAAATTTTTTGTGGACCATCTGAACCAAAAATGTTAAACTTTGATTCATCACTAAATATCACACTGTTCCAGAAGGCATCAAGGTGATTAATGTGGAGTTTTGCGAACTCTAACCGCTTTTTCTTGTTTATGTCTGAAAGACAAGTTTTGCGACGGGGAACTCTTCGATGATATCCAGCTCTGTGCGAGGTATTTCTTAATGTTTGTGGATTAAGATCTTCACCAAAACTTTTCTTCATTTCCCGACACAATTATACAGCTGAAATCTTTAGATTTTCAGCCACTGCAGCAACAATGATACGGAACAATGATACGCTCCTGACGAGATGTAAATTTTTTTGGACGTCCTCTTCTCCTCTCACGCTCTAATTTGTTGGTTTTTTCATAATGTTTTATGATGTTTCTTACACTGGTATAGGGCCCTGTACAATCACACCAATTTCGCGATAGGATTTTCCCTGTGCATGAAGATTTATTATAAATTTACGGACATCTACGGAAATTTCTGAACGATTGCTCATTTTGCTGCTTTCGTCACGAATTAAATACCAAGAATATTTTTTACATTTAAAACTCTCGCCTACTGAGGATTTAACATGTGCATAAACATGAGTTGAAATAAAAAAGTGAAAATTTACCGTTATACAAGGGATTAAAGGGCATTAATGCAGTAAGTGCCTAAACTTTTTTTAGATAGACATAGCTTGTTTTTTAGTTTTTAAAGCGTTGTATATTAGAAACAATAAGATATAAAATATTTTTTGTTTTAAATGGTCAATATAACTCTCAATCTTTAAAACGATATCAAAATTATTTTATTAAGTGAACCAGATGCAAAGTTATTAACAGAACACTCTTGAAAATCATGATGTGCCTAAACTTTATTGATCCACTGTATGTATTTACAAAGAAAAAGTTTTGGAGGAAATATTTATTATTTTTTGAAAACGTTTTTTAATTTTATAAAATCGAAAAAGTAATTTCTACAACAATGTCAGAGTTTATGATGTAGCTGTCGTCTTCATTAAGTACCTGACTACACGGCGATAACGGAATTTGGGAAAATTGTAGGAAAAAATAACTCTTTAAAAGAATATAATAAATAAAATTAGTAAATAAAATATAGTAAATAAAATTTTGTTGTTGTATTGCTTTTCTATAAATTACCAAGGATATCAAACAATAGAATTTAGTTTTTCCATCTTAAATTTAAGTTTTCATTTTAGGTCTTTTTGTTTTTAAATAGTAAACAAATCGGGGGTGCTATATTTAGTGCAATTGTACTTTTTTCAAAAACTACCCAATATTTTGAAACAATAATTTTGTTTTAAATTTTTGTACTTTGTTTTTATTGTTTGATTGCTTAAAGCTTTATATCTATGGTTTCCTTGAGATTATCCTCAGTTTAAACTTCTTTAAAAGCGACATTTTTGGCTAACAACTGTAGATTATTTATGTTTGTCATTTAAGTACAATTAAGTTTTCAAAGGTACATGATGGTCAAATCAGTACAAGTTTTAAGTCCTTTCTAACCTCTGTAGTCTACTTGCTAATTTTTGCTAGTAAAGCATTCATTTACTTTTTCATATTCGGGAGAGTAATTATGCAAATTACTTTTTTACTCTCTCGTTGCTAGTTTCTGCTAGGAAAGTTACTGAAAGTTATTATCTATTGATAGCGATTGCTTCATTGGTCGTTTTGCGTAGAATCAGTGCAGCTCCTTGTTAATGTTGGGTGATAGATCGTTTTTAAATATTTGCCAATCGGTGTTTTCATAAGAAAAGAGGTTTAAATTTCCATTTTATTAAGTTAATATTGTTAGTAATTTAAATGAGAAAATGATATTCCACTTCTGACAAAAGTAAATAAGTCTAAGGCAAACTATGTGCAATATCTACACTGGAGATCAACAGCAGATAGAGTATTTCGAGTACTAAGTAGAATTGGGCAATCATCATTTGAAACTACTAAACTATTATCATTCGGAATTATTGTTTGTTGTTTTTGTAAACGTTGGTTGCCTAGTTTTTGAAATTTTTTTTTTTAAATTTTTGTAATTTTTTGTAAAATTTTATTCGAAAATTTAAAAAAAAATTTTTTTGGAATATTTTTCTGTAAAATATCTTTTTGAAAATGTTTTGTAAATATTTTTGAAAAAAAAAATTAAAATTTTATTGAATATTTTTTGTTAAATTTAGGACTTTTCTGCAATCTATATTGAGTTAGAATGGTCAGACTAAAGCAAACAGAAACCTTAAAAAAAATTTCCTCATATTGACCCCCCCATGTGCCTTTTAACTGCTCCTATTTACCAGTGGGTACCCTGTGGGTCCATTGGCTACCTCTATGTGTATTGCTTTCTATTAAGGTCTCTAATATAAATCAAAGCAGAAAAACCCTACCAATCTAAAAACAAAAAAAAATCGCCCCTCGCAGGGGGTTATTGATCCCCCGAGATCTGTATGCACTCCTTGCGATCTACCTGTCGCAGTCTAATATTTATTTGACAAAAAAAGGCAAAAGAGAATCATTAAAGCCGTAAAAATTAAAAAAAAACGTGAAAAAATATAGGTGGGCGTGGGTTTTGGCCCGCAGCCTCCAAAGGAATGTTCCGATATTGCTGAATTGCAATACCAAAATTTTCGAAACTATGCCTGACAGATTGGTGTGCTTAATTTTTTTGTATCTCTTCTGGTGCCTTGGTAAATGACATTACAACACTAACACGGACATCGCTTAATCAACTTCTCATGTATAAGGATCCAGAAAATATATACTTTATGGGGTCGGAAATTAATATTGTAGAAATTATACACGGAATGACAAACTTAGATATACCCTTTCCACCTGTGGTAAAGGGTATAAAAATTAAGAGATAATAAATTAAAATAATAAATACACGTGAAGTAGACACTTTATTTCTTTTGCATAAGGACACAAGTGTTTTATTTTTTTATAAATATGACACAACATATACGTTTCGTATATAGTTAGGAATACTTTTCAGAATTTTGCATTTTTACTAAATTGTATTTAATATGAGAGCCAAAACAACTGGATTTATTAAGTTTAAAATAATCTTTAGAATAAAGAATTCCTCCTAAGTTTCATTTTCTAAGAAACATCCAAATTTGGTTTTATTTAAATTGATGGCACTAAATATTCGTTCAACGAATGTGGCAGAATCATTATTTATTTCACAAATTTTGTTAAAATTGGAAAAGCTTTTGTGGAATCGGGTCGATTTATTTCAGAAATTTGTTACCGAATATTACATAAATTAGTTTCAGTCTTTGTAAATATGTTTTCAAACTCAAGAAGTTGCAATTCTCGATCCTCAGAATCTAATATTTGTTTTTCAATTTCATATATAAAATCCAAAAATACTTAAGGATATCAAAATAAGTTTTAATTTTGATATTTATTGTGACCAATAGCTAAAGTGAGGACTTTATCCGAGAGATAAGTTTTTCGTCATGATAAGTAAGCTAAAAATAGCCTTAGGTTATTTATATGAGAATGCCTATTACTATAACTTGTCCTTAAAGTATGTGATAGTTAAATGTTATTTTTAGCTTACTTATAACAAAAACTATTAATCGCTCGAACAAAATCCTAACATTAGCTTTAGCAAGTTATAATAATGGGTCTTAAACTTTCCCGTACTTTAAAGGCAAGTTACTCTATCGATAAAACTACTTATCTCTCAGATAAAATCCTATCTTTAATTATTGGCAAGATATAATAATGGGCTTTAGTGAAAATAAATTTCGAAGTCAAACCGTTTCCGTGAGCATTTCTATATATAAAAATTAACGCAGATTTTAATTTGAATCGTTAGCATAAATTCCAAAATCAATTGATTTGATAAAATCTGTATTTGTTCACCAAAAATCGGCAATCGGCATTTGGTGATTTTTTAGTGTAAAAATCGGCACTTTTCAATTTTCACAACGAAACAATTTAAGCTTCAAGTGAGCTGCCCTGAAGCTGCCTGCCTTAACCTATCCCCAAATGTGTTTATATTTCGATTTAATACATTTTTTATAATTTTTAAACAATTTTCTTTAGCAAATTCATTGTTTCCAAATTTTACCTTATCTGTATTTTGAATTATAATTCATAAATCGAAACTAATTACACCATTTTTAAGAAATCCTTTTGAAATTGATCGATTTCCATCACATGCCTACCTGATTATTATATGGGATGGACTTACATAAGAGCTTTATGCTGTTTGTTATTCGTTTCCAACCCTATGAAAGGCCTCAGAAGCCTTAGCTGGCACCTGTTGGGGGATGGTAATGGCGACAATTGTTTCTCTTTTTAATTATGGTGCCCCGATATGGATCTGTTATCTCATTAGGGGCACCAAATGACGAGTTCGGAAAGTTGCACAAAAAATGTGTTTAAAATTTAAACATGTGTAAGAATGTAACCTGTGCCTCGTTTCTGTAACGTAGGTATGTGGAAAATTTCTCACTTGAAATTGTGAAAATCATTTTGTTTTACTCACCCTGTGTAGATATAATAACGAACTTTTTCATTACTTTATTTTAAAAAGTTTTGGATTAGTTATGGGACAACCTGGAAAAACAGGATGTCTTTTATATTTTCTTGTGAAATGTTTCTCACTTTAGTTACAGAAACGAGGTACTGGCCAGCCACTCTAATTATGATATGTTAACACATGATCATCGAAATATCCGGCAGGATCGTCGACGTTATTGAGAGACCATTCGGAATATTGTTTAACCTTATACCTATAGACCGGACAGCCATTGTAGATGCTTTCACTTAACATTTTTTGCTAAGAATTTAATTTTACACCCACCAGGCACCATTTTTATTATCGAGCTTTGTCACTGAAGTATATTTAAGTCAAGATAAAATAATAGATTTCAAAGTTTCTTTTAATCATTTTTTCAGAAAAGATAAAATAATAGATTTCAAAGTTTCTTTTAATCATTTTTTCAGAAACGTAGGTTGGTAGTTTTAGGGTTCTTGTTACGGTTTTGTAATCTGCACTAAAAATATTTTATTAAAAATCATAATCATTTTAATAATTTAAAAAAAGTACGACAAACTAAATAGTTTTTACTTTCTGTCTCAATAGCTTTAAAAAGTACTGTCGTAATCTACAATATATCAACAGTATTAAAATGTTTTCACTTGCATCATATGTATATAATTATGTGAGTAAAATTTCCCATTAAATCGGCGATTTTTTTCTTATGGATTTTTTGAATATAATATATACCGAACAGGAATATTGCACTTTTTACGTGTATGGATGTATGTATCCATATAAATATACATCCGTATATACAAATAGCCCACAGCAACCCCCTTCACATTTAATATCAAATGTCTATATATGTTTTATACATATACAATTATATTTTAAATAAAAATAATGCACTATTAGCATGATTTTGTACCTACCTTCGCAATTATTCGGGACAACTAGGAGTCCTACAAATAGGCATAGGAAAATAATGTTTGATAATGATGACTTCATTTTTTAATTGCACTTTTTTGAATATTAAAGGGAAATACTCTTCTTATGAATACAAAGTACCAAGAAACCAATTAAACAAGAACAAATATTTGTTTACTTTGTTTGCTAGCACATATAAAAGTAAATTTTCCGTAGGGAAATCTGCAACATTGAAAAAAATAAAAATTTAAGCAAAAAAAATTTGTTTTGCAATATGTTTTAAAGTTCAAAGATCTAAAAATACCTTAGGTCGTATTGTAAAAAGATGATGTTAAATCCTTCTCTTAATTAAATTTAACACAGGGCAGAAAATTGTAAACCGTGTTTGTCACAAATATTTCTAAAAGATAATGACTCGTTTCAAAGAACTACTGACAAGAGCTGGCAAATAATCGATAATTCAATTTTCATTGGACTATCGATTTTCTTTTTTGATATGCTATCGTCGAAAATATTTTTTAGCATATTGCCAATAAATTCGATATAGTGTTAAGTGTATGCTTCTTCGACAGTATCAAAAATGAGTCGTAAAGTACCTCTGGGCCGGGGAACACGAGCGTGCGCCATTGCCATTACCGCTTAAAGTCAATCAGGCCTTCCTTGTTGCTCGGCCTTCGAGTGGTTTACGTCTCGTTCTCACACTGGCTGATTGGCGTCCTTGAATAGCTGTACTACGGTACTGTTATTGGTGGTTGTTTAATCAGCCACGTGTAATCGTTTTATTATCATTTATAACCTATAAGTTTTAATTTCAATAAGTCGGACATTGGTGGAGCACCATTTTAAAAAACTTAACTGTTAACTGGAGGAGCACCATTAAACTCAATTTTTAACTGGAGGAGGACCAATAAACTCAAGATTTTCACTGGAGGAGCACCATTAAACTCTCATTAATTTTACCTAGCTGAATTAGGAGTCTCACTTCCTATACGAAGGTATAGGACGCTCTGCAGATTTTGGAGGAAGCTAAGGCAATCACACCCTGGCGCTTTGGTTTCGTACCTTTACCATTAACCAATTTTTTGGGCAGAATCCAAAAAAAAAGTATCAAAAATGAATGCTTATCAAAATAGAGTCCGTTACTTTACCCCTAGTCTACATTAGACATAATATCATAAACATTAACACTAACGTCATGTTAGTATTAAATGTAGATTGCCTATGTTAATGTTATTTCCAAGTTTTAATATGGTTGTTAAAACATTTGTTATAAAAAATCATTTATAACATGACAGTGACGTTGTTGCATTTTAGGTTGACAGTAGTAGTATTTTCAAACAGCGCCATCTGTTGCGCAATGGCACTCCTACAATCTGCTGTGCAATAAGCATTCATACAACATTGTTGGAAAACAGAAAATTACACCTATAACAACATACAGAAATTAAATCATTTGCTCTAACAGGCGTCATGTTTATGTTTTGTTCAATTTGATGACTAGTGAAGACGGCCTCTTAGATAAATGATCTACTTTAAAGGCCTAACTATAATATGCATAAGCTGGCTTAAGCTAATGTCAAAAAATGAACGAAAAGTCTGTCAAATGCTTAAGCAACTTATTGAAGACTTTTAGGTGGCTACAATGTACTTCTTCTTCTTCTGGATTGTTGCTCATACAGAGCAACAATGTTGGTGCCAAATGGTAAAAAGCTGTCGTAAACACTAGATTCTTATTTGCAGCTTTTGGTCATGTCCAGAAACGAAGGTTAGGTTGAAAACAATGCTTTATGTTCTAATTTTGTTTAGTTTTTCTGTATGTAGTTTTTATTCATTTGTTGCAAATCCTTCTTTATTTTTTTTCGTCAAATGTATGTAAAATTTATTTGTTAATTTTTCGTGTAGTTTCTTTATTTCGATGTCGATTTTCAATTTATTCAAATAATTTAGGTTATACACGATAACCCAAGCGATTACACGTGGCTGATTAATGCAAGCACGAATTAACTGTACCACGGTACAGCTAACCGTGGAAGCCAATCAGCCTGTGCGAAAGGGAGACAAACCACTTGAAGACCGAGCAACAAGGACGTCCTGCTTGACCTTAAACGTAATGACAACGACGCGCGAACGTTTTCCTCAATCCAAAGCAACTTTACGACCGCTACAATGTACTTACATGAATCTAAAAACTATTATGACACAGTTGCCCATTTATTTTATTCATACTTTTGCAAAATAATAATTTTTTTCTGACTAAATCAAATTTGTTAACAAAAAGGTGTTAAATAAACGTATTTTATATACTTAGTACCATTCATATACAAATTAATAATTATTTTTAATAGTTTTAAGAAAATTTCCAAAGAAAATTTAAAATTTGTTTGCTGTTTGTGTAATTTTGGCCAAAAGTACTAAAAAATACAGCGGTGTGCATCACTCAACTCATAAACAATAAAATGCTCTTTCTTTTTAATTACGATTATTGTACAACGCCTCCCTTTTTTCTTATAGAAACTCATTTTTTTAAACATTTATAATAAATTTAGATATAATTTGTTCACTTTTATTCTGCATTCCAATTTTTTATACATATGTAAAACACAAACCACAAACAGCTGTTTCCGTACGGAATGTGCGATCGGTTTCGGGCTTTGCTTAATACCTCTTCTACAATAGGACAGAAAATGGGCAGACAGACGAGATTTGTAGGCAAGGGATTGAAGAGGTAGAGTGTGTGTTGCATTACTATCTATACAAATCTCGTCTATCTGCCCATTTTCTGTCCTATTGTAAAAGAGGTATAAGCAAACAGCATTTGACGAAACTTAACGAAAAGTGTTGTTAAGTACATTATAGTTTGTCACATATGATTTATATGTAATTGCACAGTTGCTTAAGTTGGCTTAAGCTAGCTTATGCATATTATAGTTGGGCCTTAAACTAGAAACATGTTGCGCTTTAGTTATAGTTGAATTTTAACATGACGTATGTATTTACAATTTATTTTTTGTCATTTTGCTGTAAATATTTAAAATAAATGTAAATAATAATTAAAATGGCATTTAACAATTATTTAAAGAAATTATTACTATCCATAGCTTTTCAACAAACTATCGAAAATATTGAATGTGGTGACTATCGATAGTTTGTCAACTCTACTACTGACTAAAAGTGAAAACTGAACGCATCCAACGCAGGGTAGCTTTTTATTGCCTTAAATAAAACTGCGTTTACATTTGACAATACTGTCAAGACAATAAATATATACGTATTAGTTATTATTAGATGGTCATAGTCTATGATTTTATGTACACAAAAATTTGTCTTATTGTTGACATATGTCAAGTCACTGTTTAAGTTTTTGATTTTTCCTTTTTGAATTTTTTTTCTGTACACAAAAAATTGAGTTATTGTCGGCATACGTTAAGTCAATGTCTTATTTACTGTCTTAATAATATTTAAGACTGTAGTTCAGACAATGGAAAAAGTGTGAATGAGTTAGTGAAAAAATGTGTATGTATTTTTATTATCTTAACAGCATTGTCATTGTAAACGCAGCGTAAGTAAATTAGTAAATAAAAACCATTTAAATGTTAAACTGTACCAATTGGGGCTTTGTCATGTGTTTTTGCATTAACAAAAAAACATTACTTGAATATGATAAATCTTAAAATTATGTTAACTAATTAGATGTATGAATAAACTTTACGAATTTAGAATTTGATTTTGATATCATAATATAGGAGATGACCCAAGTAAATCAAATAATACAAAAAATTACCGCTAATTAAAGAAATTTTAAAACTAATCAAACAATTATTATTTATATTATCAATTTACAATTACATATTTTTAATTATGTATAGTTACCCATCAGTTATAAATATTAAATACAGTTTAACATTGTAATACCTATGTATACTTAAGTATTCATAGCTACTCTTTAGTTATCTTAAAATTATGTTATATCCTTATGTTAACAAATAAACAATTCTAAATAAAAATAATATTGCCAGCATTTTAATCAAAATAAAACTCAGGTAAAAAATTACATTTCACGAGTTTAAAAAGATAATTCAATATTTTCCGTTATTCAATTTAAAAATCGAAAAATAAGGCAATTGGACAGATCACAAGTTGCGATCGATAAAAACCGACCTAAGGTTATGTTGTACAGATATTCCATTTGTAAATTCAGATCACATTCAAATTTTGATGGTCGACGGAGTTATCAGTTGAATCTGAGGCCATAGAAAGCCTTTAAATCATGTATGATTACCTCCTTAGAATATATGATTTGCATCGTTAAAATGTTGCTTCAAAGTTCCCGGTTCTCATGGCGGGTTCCAAAGCTAGCAAGTACGACACAGTTATACTTGCAGGCAACCAGGATGGCATGGTTGATGTATAGTCTGGATATCGTACTTAATAAGGGCTTTATAGCAGCTTTGTTGTCGGTACAGATCTGGGAATTTTTATAGTACATCCTGTAGTACTTCAGCTAGGTTTCGTTTTTTGTGGCTGATATTTTTTAGCTCGAATGAAAATACATTGAATAAGGAATTTGAGTGTGTCATCATGATAAAATAAAATAGTCTTTATTAATATATCACGGCACTATTTCTGGCAGCTCCATATTAATTTAATAAATGGAAGGTATACAGTATGTCAAGAGTGAGCTTATACATTACATATATTTAACCCATTCTAAACTTTATTACCAATAAAAGTACACTTTTTTTTAGCTGTTTGAACTATTCAGAACATCTTGTTATTTGCGATGCTAACCAATTGTTTTTTGTTTTCTTATATTTTTGTTATATTTTTTCCGCCTAAAACAAACACTGAACTACAACACAAATAAACATTTTTAAAATTTTTAGTCTTTCAAAGTAGATATTATTTGTTTTGCTAGACTTAAGTTATGTAACCATATTTAATACATAACAAGTAAAAGTGCTATATTCGGCTGTGCCGAATTTTCTATACCCTTCACCACGGTGATTTTATTTATACAGACATGTACGGCATTATCCATATTGTTGACTCTTTACTTAAATTAAGTCGTATGAGAAAAAATTCATGCTTTAAAGAAATAGAAGACAAATGAAAACAAATTCCGTTAGCTACAATTGTCGCCGTGTTGTCAGCTACTTAATGATATTGAAGACGACAGCTACATCGTAAACTCTGACATTGTTGTAGAAATACTTATTTTGCTTTCATAAAATTAAATAACTTTTTCAAAAAATTATAAACTCCAAAACTTTTTGTTTGTATATGAATTTGTAATTTACAATTTTATAACATTTTCATTAGTTTAATAAAATAGAAATAGCCTAAGTTGACGACAGCCACAACGGTGGTCGTGTAGCCATGTAGCTTTGCTGGCTTCAAAATAATAGTTTACATATAAACGTGTGTATTTTATTTTTGACAGTTTGTAGTCGGTATCCTGATGATGTCTATGTGTTTAATGCACCTAGGTTTTAAAACAGAGATATCATCTATTTAAAAATCAAACGCATTTAAAAAAATATGTCACTCTATACTCTATATGTTATGTTACAGTCATGATTTTCATTTTCAAAAAAATATTGAAATTTTTGTTTTAATTTTTGGAAATATTTTTGTAAAAATATTTTTTTTTAATTTTTTATAAAATTTTATTCAAAAATTTTTTGGAAAATTTTTAAAATAATTTTTTTTTGAATATTTTTCTGTAAAATATCTTATAGAAAATGTTTTGTAAATTTATTTGTAAATATTTTTGAAAACAAATTTTTATTTATTTTTTTAAATTTTATTGAAATTTTAGGACTTTTCTGCAATCTATATTGAGTTAGAATGGTCAGACTAAAGCAAAAAGAAATCCTTAAAAAAATTTCCTCATATTGACCCCCCATGTGCCTTTTAACTGCTCCTATTTACCAATGTGTACCCTGTGAGTCCATTGGCTACCTCTATGTGTATTGCTTTCTATTAAGGTCTTTAATATAAATCAAAGCAGAAAAACCCTACCAATCTAAAAACAAACAAAAATTGCCCCTCGCAGGGGGTTATTGACCCCCCGAGATCTGTATGCAGTCCTTGCGATCTACCTGTCGCAGCCTAATATTTATTTGACAAAAAAAGGCAAAAGAGAATCATTAAAGCAGAAAAAAATGAAAAAACCGTGAAAAAATATAGGTGGGCGTGGTTTTGGCCCACAGCCTCCAAAGGAATGATCCGATGTTGCTGAATTGCAATGCCAAAATTTTCGAAACTATGCCTGACAGTCTACCTCTTCAACCCCTTTCCTAAAAATCTCGTCTGTCTGCCCTGTTTTTGTCTATTGTGAAAGGGGACTTAATAAAAAAATATATTTAAATAAATATACCATCACCAAAAAAACGCAAAAATTCTGAATAAATCGCTAAACGAAAATTTGAAATTGGCTTCTGATATTACTACAAATCGTAAAATCTGGTAACATTGGATAAGTGTTATCAGCTGTTTGTCATAGATGAACTACGCGATAATTTCTTGCAGTCAGCTTACATTAAAGGAAAATTGATTATTAGTTTTAAAAACAGTAAAAAAAAGTTAATAACAGTATAAGTAGATTATTTCATTGATATAATAAAATTTATTTGTTTCGTTTGTAAGCAACTAAGGTAAGAAAATGCTTTATTTAATCTTGAACAAAATCTACATTTTAATTGACACAGAAGTTATGACATTTTGAACTTCAACCTCTGATTTACTTCGGAGGATTAAATAGAATATCGAATTTATTTAACAAATTATTATATACATGTACATACATATGTATATATTTAATGCCGTCGTATTATTTACAATATTTGCTATGCAGAATTTATACATACATATAATTTTGTATTTTAAAAAATTGTTAGGTACACTTTCAAACTTGAAAAAGCCTTTTTAACGTTTTGATGAAAAAACAAATTCATCATCAAAATTGAGCCATTGTGTCAGTAATTTTAACTTCAGGTCACATTAAATGGGTTGGTTGACCTTTTCATTCCTGTGTAGGTACACTTTTTTTTTTATTCAATTCTTAGTTATTGTATATTTGTTATTGCAGAGGGTGTGTTAAAACATGTGCCTTACTAGGTATATACTTCAAACCACCTTGAAAGGTGAACCGTTAAGTTGGAATCATATTGCGGAAATGTAAAAAGGGCAATAATTTCTCTTTTTGAAACATTTTGTTTTTTGGACCTTTTCTAGGTTAAGGGGACCGCCGCACAAAATCGAGTTCACTTGGAAGCCATTAAGGGCCATTGTGTTGCTCCGTTTCCTTACATAACTGCAGTCCGTAAGAATCACCTTAGTTCTAGCAGAGTCTGGCAGTCGTAGAAGAGGTGTTGAACTGACTCTTCCTACTTCTCATCCATTCCACAGCTTTCACCACGAGAGATTTCCATACGCACCGACATATGTCCGAGCATAAAGTTCCCCTTTATGATGCCTAATAGAAGCAATAGAGTTTTTTCGAGAGCCAGTAGGGCCTTCGTCCTTTCTTTGCCGATTGAAAACGTAAAACGTTTCAAACCAAACTTGGAGTACATTTTTGCGATCTTTTGTAAATAAGATCACCATACTTAATCATAAGATTCTTTTTACTACCTAGCGATCATGACTGTTAAATTGAGTTTTTTTAAATTTTCCGGTTTTTTATACCGGTTTATTTGTCTCGAATTAGGTGCGATCCCGTACTTTTTGGCAAAAGTTGGGTAAAATGAGAGTTAACAAAAATAAATTCTCTCAAGACACAAAAATGGTCAAAAGTACGGGAACACTAAAAACCAACTTTATATAATAAAAATTAAAAACACAAATATTTTGTATAGGTATATGACATTATTTAGCACATTTTGGAAGATCAATTTACTAATCTTTTATGAAAAACGAGTGGCCTACACTGAACTTTACCATACCCAATGAAACAGATATTTTTATGGATATATTACATAAAGTATAAAAGTTCAAAGTATATTCGAATCGAAAAAATTATTATTTTCTGTTTGGGGTGTTAAGTGAACTACCCTTTGCCCCTTCCCGTTTATTTTATAAATTTATAAAGCTTTTCATCTCCATAAACCAAAGGCACGTACTGAATTTCATTTTAATGTGTCATACGGTATGTCCTGTGGAGTGTTCACAAAATTTGCGGGTAAGGAAACTACCCCTTCTCCCGATTATGCCCAAAAACTATAAAGCTCTTCATCTCCATATACCAAAGGCACATACTAAATTTCATTTTGATATGTCAAACGGTATGACCTGTACAAACTCCACAAAAATAGTGGCATACACTCCGACCTACCCACAGACTTCAGCGCGAAAATAGCCAAAATGGATTCAGGAGACCTCAAAACGTATAAATCCGTCGAAATCCCGACCTCCATTTTTTTCATGATTACTATACTTTACCTTAGGTATGGTAAAGTAAAAACTTTTAAATAATATTTTGTGAGCATAAAAACATATAATTTTTTAATTTTGTTTGTTTATTTTCAAATATTTGCTTGCTTTGAATTTTCACAATCTACCCAAAAAAAAGTTTGGACTGTTTCGTGCAAGAAGAAGAAGAAGACTTATTCTCTCAAAACTACTCTCGTTTACCCAATCTTGCAGTACAGGAGCAGTTTTCGGTATAATTGGGATCGCGAGGGCTCCCAATGTAGAGTACGGAATCGCACCTATTGTTCGATAAAATTAATATTTTGTGTTTTATTTTTGTGGAAAGCGGGAAGTAGAAAGTTGTGAAATTACTTATTAGCAAAAAATGTGATTAAACTTTGCTGAGCTCTTAATTTGTGGAAAAATGTGAAAAGGTTTTTGGAGAGTGATGGCAGTCGCGATTTTATTTTTCAAATTTCCCCTTTTTTCTGTTTTTGCTCATCTTGCGTGAGTAAGATACTTTTTTGTCGGTCATAAAATGTTTTGGTTTTTAAGTTGTTTAAACAAATTAATTGTTATTATCTATATATATAAAAAGAAGTGTACAATTTGATGTCACCGATTTGATGGCCGAGTAGTTCCGGAGATATGGCATTTACATTTTCCTATATATTCCCATACAAATATCAACAAAATGCCCTCAATTTTCCATATTTTTTTGTTGTCACTTGAAAATTTACCAAAATTTACAATGTGTATAATTTTTTTTTTTTTTTCGCAATTTTTTATTTATTGTATCTTCAATATAATTGAACTATCAATAATTACTCATATCTTAAGTCTAAAAATAAAAATATACATGTTAAGTCCAACCAGTGCTGGACAAAAAAAATGTATGTTTCACAGTTACTGTATTTGCGGCTTATCCCTCTGATGTACGGATGAGAGAAGCAGTGTCCCTCCTTCTTAGTCGAATGTAACCAGGTTTATTTAGTATGTTACGGACCAGTGGATTAGGATGAGTTTCAAGCTTCTTTAAATAACTTATGGCAAGTTTCGCTATTTCCGCTTTAACTGTTGGCACGTTTAGATCTTTATGGATGTTCGAGTTTTTTATATACCAAGGAGCAGATGTAATTATACGAAGAATCTTGTTTTGACGCCTTTGAATTTTTTCTACGTTGGTAACTGAGGCAGTGCCCCATAATTGAATGCCATAACACCATATTGGTTTTAGAATTGACTTGTATAATAAAAGTTTGCAATCTAAAGCTAGAGTAGAATTTCTGCCAATTAGCCAGTTTAGTTGGACTGCTTTCAACTGCATTTGTGTTAATTTTGTTTCTATGTGGCGTTTCCATGTAAGGCGCCGGTCAAGATGTATGCCGAGATATTTGACGTCTGAAAGCTGAGGTATCGTTTGGTTATTTATCCGAATTGGGGGGCAAGATTCTCTACGCAGTGTAAAGGTTATGTGAGTACATTTTTGTTCATTAACTTTTATTCTCCATTTCTTCAACCATTTTTCTAAATTGGATATGTGGTCTTGTAAATATCGTGATGCTACTTCGGGTCTTTCGTGAATGCTCAAAAAGGCTGTGTCGTCAGCAAATGTCGATGTGTGAACTCGGTTACTAGTTGGCATGTCTGAAGTATACAATAAGTATAAAAAGGGCCCCAATATACTACCTTGGGGAACTCCGGCTTCGATTGGCTGGGGTGAGCTCAAAAAATCTCCTTCTTTTACAATAAATTTTCGTTCGGTTAAATAACTATCTAGCAGCTTATATAGGTTTACGGGCAAATTAAGTTTTAGCTTGTATATTAGGCCTTCATGCCATACCTTATCGAATGCTTGAGAAACGTCGATAAAAAGCGCAGAGCAGTATTTTCTCTCTTCAAAAGTCTTCTTAACAACATTCACTAACCTGTGAGTTTGTTCGATCGTACTATGTTTTTTCCTGAAGCCGAATTGATGGTTTGGAATACATCCTTTGTCGCTTAGAATGGGGTTAAGCTTAGTTATTAACATCCTCTCAAACAGCTTTGACATATTTGACAAAAGGCTTATTGGTCTGTATGATGAAATTTTTGTGTGGTCTTTTCCTGGTTTAGGAATCATGGTAACCAGGGACACCTTCCACTCTGTGGGAAAGTACTCAAGACGTAAAATTGCATTAAAAATAAAAAGAACGATTCTGAGTGCTATACGGGGTAACTCAATTAACATCTTGTTACTGGTTTTATCAACGCCAGGGGCTTTTTTGGTGTTTAAATCCGTTATTGCCTTTTCAAGATCACCAAATTCAAATCTTATCGGGACTGCAGCACTAGCCTCGACAACTGGCAACTCAACTATATCGGTCGATATATTTGGGGTAAAAACCTTTTTCAAATGTGCAGCAAATAAATTTCCTTTTTCGGTATCACTCCTTGCCCAGCCTCCAGCTGTAGTTCGCAAGGGAGGCTTACGTAAGACTGGCCTTTTAAGGTTTCTACAAGCACGCCATAATGAATAATCTGATTGAGGAGTTGCGTCTAGGTCTCCCAAATAGGTTTTCAGGGATGCTACTCTTCGAGATTCCAGCATGTCTCTTAGCCGGTTCGTGCATTCTTTAAGTCTGCTTTTGAGTTGAGGAGATCTCTGTGATTGCCATTCTCTACGAATTTTTCTTTTTTCAGCCAAGAGCCGTTCGATATCTGCAGAATAAATTTGATTGTATCTAGCTAATTGTCGGGTTATTGTTGAATGTTGGGCAGCTGATTTGAGGTTTTGGCCAAAATCAATAAGACTGCGCTCTACGTCTTCAGGTGTTCTTAGCGGGATGTTTTCCGAACAATGAGTACTAAGATACTTTCTATATTTCAGCCAATTAATGCTTGTGATAGTCATTGGTGATATGATGTTTTGTTTGTCCCATATATAGACGATAGTGGGTGAATGATCTGAAGATAATTCAAGTGACGCTTCGGCTTTAATCGTTTCTCTCGGAATACCCTTAATCACGCCAAAATCGATAACATCAGGTATTTTTTGTCGATCAGTAGGCCAATAGGTGGGTTGTCCACTCGATATCACATTCAGATGCATTTTTGAAATTGTGTCAAACAAAACACGACCTTTTGGAGTTATTAGGCGTGATCCACAAAATGTATGTTTAGCGTTGTAGTCGCCTGATGCTATGAAACAGGGACCTAGTGATTTGAAGAAATCGCTATATTGATTCTCTGATATTTGAAACCTAGGAGGTGAATAAATCGAAGAAATTACAAAGTTTTGATGAAATTCTTCAATGCAGATGTTTGTTGCTTGTAGGTAATCTTCACAAAAATCACACTGTAAATAATGTTTGATTCGAGCCTTTATTAGTATTGCTGAACCACCACATGCTCTGCCACGGGGGTCTTTGGTGTCATATAAGATATAGCCATTTATTTTAAAAAAGCTATTTGTTGTTAAGTGAGTCTCTGAAACCAGCATGACATCAATTTGTTCCTTCTTAAGGAAGTACTCGAGTTCATTTTTGTGTTGGCGCAAGCCGTTTGCGTTCCAGAAACATATTTTTAAACAGTTCATGGTTTGTTAAGTAACGCCTGCAACATAGTAGATTGCATGCGTACCATTTCTTGCATCATGCTGCTCATAGAGCTCATAAAACTGTTTATCGAATGCACTAATGTCTCGATGCTTGCTTCGAGACGATTAAAATTACCAGATGGTGTTTGTTCTTTAGGATGCGATTGCAAATTAGGAGTAGAATTTGTTGTCGGTGCCGCTTTATGTACTGAAGTATGATTGGTTTTTACCATATCTGCGTATGAAACATGTTGTGTTGTTGGTTGGGCTAACTGAGGATAATGAGCATTTACTCGATATTGTTGGTGCTTAGCAGGAGTATTTAGTTTTTGAGTGGTTTTCCTTACCATGGAAAAAACTGGACAGCCTCTGTAGTTAGCAGTGTGGTTTCCACCGCAATTGCTGCAATTTTTAACTTTCGAGTCATCCCTTGCTTTGTCGCATTGGGAGGAACAATGTAGCTCGCCACATACAACGCAAACCGGAGGCAACTTACAGTAAGCCCTAGTATGACCATATTCTTGACAATTTAGACACTGGACAGGTCCTGGACGCTTATGCGGCTCCTCTACAGTTATTTTACGGTGTAACAGGTATTTCAGATTGTAAATGGGGTGCGTTTCGTTCTTCTTCAATCTGATATCTCCAGGTTCTAGTTCAACGCGAAATAGTGGTTGGGGGACACGTTCCCGATTACGGAGATTATCAACACTTTTTATTTTAAAACCCGCTTTTTGGAGTCCGGCTCTTATTTCAGCTGGATCAGCGTATGAATCTACACCTTTAATGACTACCTGTAGACCTTTACTACTCTTCAGCTGATAGGTATAAAAGTTCTTTTTACAGCTTTCAAACTCGTTTACTGCTTTCCGATAACTGCTTTCATCAATGAATTGTATTTTTGTCTCATCAATGTTACCACGCTTGATGGGAATTACATAAAATGAGTTCTCGCCAATAATTGTAATTAACTTTTTTATTAAGTCGTTCGAATTTTTCTCCCTTAAATAAACTGGAGGTGGTTTGAACGACTTAATTGCCGTTTTATGTTCACTTGTTTCACTATCTAAGATAGCAAAACGATTATGGGAATTTATTCCATTAGAGCCCTTGTCTTTATGTACTTTAGACATTGGTGCAAGCTGCGAAGATTTAGGGCTTCGACCTCTTTTTAATACCGTAATGTATCTGTCCATTCCCACTTGCGTCTTGGGTTTTACACTATCCATATTAGTTTTGATAACACTTTGTACAAAAGGCGACTTGTTTGTAGTTATTTTATTGTCATCGGTTATCAAAAGCGACGAACAAGATTTGGTACGTAGAACTGGCGTAGTGTTTAAACACAAATTATTTTCAGTTTTATTGTTTTTATTTAAATCAAAATTGTCTACATTTTTGTTACTTAAATTAAAGAGGCTCATTGGCCCCTATTGTTTTTCTTTTATTTTTAAAGTAGCAAAGTGATAATGCCGTTGTAAAAAAAAGAAAAAAGAGAGAAAGAAAAAATGTTTACAGAACACTTTGTTGTTGTATTAAAAACAAGTTTTGTTTTTTGCTTTGTTTGAATTTATTCACACTTTTTGTTTTTGTTTTTGTCAATTGCGAGCTTAAAAAATCGCGTCCGCACTTATCAACGCACAAACTCGAACTTTATGTGTATAATGATATTCGGTCTTTCTAATTGGAATGTTGAGCTGAATCTTCGATCGTCATTTTATTTGTGCGCTGACCATTCAATTTTTAACTTGCTATACACTTGCATTGTATCATAGGTATGTGTTAGTTTTTTCTTTGCGTTTCCTTATACACCTCCTCGATTGGTTGATGCTGTTGTTAAGATGTATGCAAATGATTTGTCGCGAAACTATAATTGTTTCTCCTCTGTTGAGGAGGGTGGACAAAACCGAAAAAGGTTAATCATTAAGGGTGGACCTGGACCCAGGCAACGCCGGGTAAAATACACTAGTTTTAAATAAAATAATTACATTATTTGTTCAGATAATAATTTATGTCACCGCCCACAAAAGAGGCGGGACGAAAAATGTCATTTTAGAATCTCCTGGGTACATGTTTGGGTTTTTGACACTCGCCGCTAACCTTAAAAGTTGCATTTGCTAAACAAGCTTTAACAATATATGACCATAAGACATTTTTCTGCCAAGTAGCATTGATCTAAGGGTACTCAATAACTTTTCAGAACCAATATAAACTAAATAAAAAAGTAATGTCCAGCTAGATTGCCAAAATACCCCTAAAATAAATAAATAAAATAAAATTTTTATATGTCAGTTAAAAAGTTCGTAAATAAAAAATAACATACTGCTGCATGTAATAAAATAAATATGCCTTACTTTAAACTGTTAGTATTAACATTTTTTAGGGTCGACCATACTTTACTGTACAGATAGCGATTCATTAATTGAGTTTTGGGACGCTCTCTATTTACATTATTATCATTCCAAATTATTTTATAAAAAATATCTTTCATTGTGAACTTTGAGCAGAATTTGCCGATCTAATAAAAATTTTGAAACGTGTTAATTATCTGCAAAAGTAATAGTAAAAGTTAAATATAAATTTAAATTATGTTTTTGTATCTTATCGCACAATGCTTAGCCCAATTTCCAACGCTCTTTACTTTTTTATTTTTTTAAGATAAGATAGATTTTTCTTTTATACTAATTATACAAAACTTGTTCAAACTTATCAATCCATATGGCAATAAATTTAATAAAAGTCAAAGAAATAAAATTTTTGTTATTCATGCTACTATAGCGTCATGTAATATAACTACATAGTTTATAATCGTAATTTTAAAGCCCATAAGGTCTTACTTATTATTGAAAAAAGTAACAAACGTTCTTATATAATTATTTTTTATTTACTACGAAACAACAGAGCTCATAGAGCCATGTACATAGATATATGTTGATTCGAAAGTTTTATTAAGAATGAAATTCAAGTTTTAAATTACATACAAAAATGTGACGCTTATAAGTTAAAATAACAGTAATATAAATCTGCCATTTTACCATTACCATTTCTGAATATTTAAAATAATTATATTAAATAGTCAGTCATATTTTCAGTTAATATATAACGCAGCTCGATTTTGTTGGCTTTGACAATTTCTCTTACATGCTGATACTTCACGTCTATTTGTTTGCACCTGCAGGATTTTTTGCTTAATGTTGTGCAACAACGTTGTCACCATAAATTATCATTGAGTTTCTTTCCATCAGGGTAACATCCAGTCTTCTTTTATAAGTTTTTTCAAATATATTGCTTATTTAGCTTCTGTGCTGCTGAGTGCAATATTAAGTTGTTTTTTAATTTCCCAGCTGAAAGCAGATCCATCCAAGAAAAATGTAAATCCAGTATATCTATCTTGAGAACAACTCGCTCAATCTGCATCAGCGAAGCCCACAAACAGGTGGTTCATTTGTCTTTGAGTATTCCAACTTAAGATCCTTTTTTGACTTCAAATAACGTAGCAGGTGTTTCACCGCTTTTTCATCTTCAAAATGAGGGTCCTGCTCTTTTTGTGCAAGTTTGCATACGGAATGCAAAATGTCTGGTCTCGTACTTATCGCCAAATACATCAGAGTCCCGATCAATGACTGGTACAAATTCTCATTAATTTTTTCGCAGTTTTCTTTTGTGCAGGAAATCTGAAAACCTGGATCGCGAGGTGTAGACGCTGGTCTAGAGTTTTTCATGCCGTACTCTTTCAGAACTTAGTCGATATATTGTGTGTGGCCCACTCTTATTTTACCAGTATCGCCATGACGACCGATTTCCATCCACTAAAAAGTCTTAAATTTTTTTGAAATCATCTTTTTACCTTTATTAAGTCAGCTTTATCCGAACAGCCTGTTAGCATATCGTCTACATAAACTGCTATAAAATTAAATTTGTCATTCTCATTTTTACTGTAAATGCACGGTTTAAATGCCATACATCGAATTGCCTCATCGAGTGTCGTATTCAATGCCCAAAAAAACCAATTTCAGAACTCTATTAATATTCGTCAGACTCACTTTCAGCAAAAAAATCTTTCAATTTCTCTGATTTAAAAACATCTTCACAAAATATGACATCTCGCTTATCCACAATTTTTCTTTCTTCTGCGTCAAACAATCGATAAGCTTTTGCGGTGGTAGCATATCCAACGAAAATTTATTTCTTTCCCTTTGCTGAAAACTTTTCATACTGACTCCTATTATTAAGAAATAAAGAGATAAGTTTACAAGCAAATGTCGACAAGCTAAACTTTCCATAAAGAATTTTAATTAAAATTCCGTGATTAAACTTACCAAATGCCTTAGTTAGATCAAAATAAAAATGTTAGTACGTTTAATAGCTCTGAGCCCTGACAGTAATAACAATACCAATTAAATTTTACCTCCTTGCTAAATTTGTGTTTCAAAATATTAGACACAATTTTCGTGTCCGATATTTCCATTTATATACATACATATGTATTCTAACGGCCCTTTTCACAATGTACACACACGTACACTACACGTTCACAATAAGGTTTTTTGTGAAAATCTTATTATTTGGAGAGAACAAAAAAACTAGAAAGGCAGTAGAAAATTAAAATGGCTTTTGTCGATGAAAAAAATGTTTTATCTTTAAAAAATAACGAAATAAACAAATTGGCCTCGTACATTGATTACAAATATTTTTTGTAAAACATCATTCCAAGGCGAATTGAATAATAGGTAAAACTGACAGCCAAGTTGATCATCTTCTTCTTTATGTGTTATGTCAAAATTTGTTTACATTTTCTTTGCTACACATTTTATTAAATAAAATTTGAAAATGAAAATTGTTTGCACTCCAAGATTATGTTCTTTTATTTTTCACGTTTTTCACTTTTTACTTGAAATTTTATAATATATTTTGCAAAAACTAACAAAACTTTTGTGTTTTGTCTAACAAATTTTCTCCTTTTTAGGGTTCCGTACCCAAAGGGTAAAAACGTAACCCTATTATTTTCGCTACAATGATTGTCCGTCTGTCAGCGCCTTTTATTTTAGTATTTGTTGCTATAGCAACAAATACTAAAACTTGTAGGGTGTTCCGATAGAGAGGTGTTATTCACGAATATGTATTTATTTCTTGAACTGTAGGAGGCATAGACTAAAGATTTACAAACAGTAATTAAATTTAGTTTGCTTTGTAAACAAGTATAAAAAAACTAAAAATTAAAGGGTGTTCCGCTAGTGGTGTTATTTGCATGTATAAGGCCTAAGTTTTGAACCATAATAGCTAGATGCTGGAAATTTTCACAGAAGGTGTATAACTGCAGCCGCTATAGTAGCAAATACTAAATTTTATAGGGTGTTCCGATAGAGAGGTGTTATTCACGAATATGTGCTTATTTCTTGCACTGTAGGAGGAATACACTAAAAATTTACAAACTAGAACTTAGTTCCCTGTATAAACAAGTCTAAAAAATATGCCTAAAACTTAAAGGGTGTTCCGATAGTGGCGTGAGTTGCATGTATAAGGCCTGAGTTTTGAACCATAATAGGTAGACTCTTGAAATTTTTACAGGAGGTGTATTACTATGGCCACTATAACGAATAGTAAAAATTAAAAGGTGTTCCGACAGTGACGTGATTTTCATAATTATGGCCTAATTTTTTAACCATAATAGATAGACTCTTGAAATTTTCACAAAAGTTATATTACTATGACCCCCATAAAAACAGTAAAAATTAAAGGGTTTTCCGACAGTGACGGGATTTGCATGTACTATATGTACATGCAAATCTTCGAATTAGCACAGAAGATGTGTTGACACGGTTGTTCCGACAGTGACATGTTTTTCACGTATTGTGACTTATTTATTTAACCTGTAGGTAGATGTACTATGGCCGCTATAACAAAAACTAAATTAAAGGGTGTTCCGACAAAGACATGATTTTTACTTAAATAGCCTTATTTTTTTACCGTAATAGGTAGAGTCTTGAAATGTTTGCAGTAGATGTTGCACTTTGGCTGGTGTAACAATTACTAATAACTAATAACATCAGTGACATGTTTTTCACCTATATTACCTTATTTTTTAACCACAACAGGTAGGCGCCTGATATTTTTATAGAAAGTGTGTATGGCAGCTATAACAACAATTACAAAAATTTAAAGGATGTTCCAACAGTGATGCAATTTTCCCCATAAGACATGAAAAAATTAACAACTTGAATTTTTCAAGTTGTACTAAATATAATACGGAGACTAACTCGCACTTGACTGATTTATTTATTTTCTTTTGATTTTTTCTTTGGGTTTTTGACAACAGGGTGTTTTACACAAACAAATTTGCCTGTGGTTGTTTTTGTTGCCACATTACGATTACATAGTATTCAATTCGCCTTGCATCATTCCATATATTTTTCCACACTTTCTGGTAAAATTTTTTTATTTTTAAATTGTTTAAATTATTAATTTATATTTTAATTGATTCTTTTTGATATACGCCATCAACTTTATTAGGCCATTCATAATTTAAGTTCCATGTCTACAACATATTTATACAAAAGTAGATTGGATTTTTGTTAACATCGGTCTGTCTGCAAAGGTTTCTAACTTTAAACAATTGATTGTCATTTATTTATTTTTTGAAGTCACATACAAGATATATTAAATCCAACACCTGACTGTATTTATATAGAATATTGTAAAGGCAAAAGAACAAATATTTAAATTAACATTAGACAAATATACGTGTATGTATATACAGTTAGTGATAAAACTTATTTTATATATTAACGCATATATATATATGTACATAATAAATTAAACTTATTTAAAATGTATTTTAGAACAAATTTTGTATGAAAAGCAAAAATTTGATCTAAAATAGATTTCAAATAAATTTATTTATTATGAATATGGGTATAAGTCTTTACGCCATACTTTATCAAATGGTTTACAAACTTTAGCGAAATTTTCAGAATAGTATTTTTTTATCTTCCAGGGAATTTAATTTAATTTATCTTCTAGGTAACTAATACTAACTATTACTATAACTATATTTGATAGATATAAGTAAAATTTTTTTAGTCCGAATTAATGATACATCCTTTCAGGCTTAAGCTTGTGGGTCCGTATTAGTAAGCATTGTTATCACTCTGTTATCTACTCTGGAAGAAATTTTTCAGGGCGTAAATTGCTGTGAAAAATAAATTAGATTAAACCAGTTATTGCCTTTTAATATAACGAAAATCAAAACTTAAGTGGACTGCCAAACCAACTTCGACATGTGGCAATTTTCAGTTATATGAGTCGATACGTTCAGAGTAAAATATTTCTCAAAAGGCCTGCGCTGAACGAACGAATATAACTGACACTGATGGCAATGGTAAATCATAAATCAAACGTGATATCAATAATATAACATTTTGCATCGTCAGTTGGTGAGAACGATAGTTTTTTTTACTATTTACTACCTTATATTTGTTTGATACTGGATTAGCATCAACTAAAAACGAATGTTAGAGCAAGGCAAATAAACAAAAGTTGCTTTCATTGCTAACCGAAGGTCGGCTGAAGCTACAGCAAATATTAGGTGGTAAATATTAAATGTGTGTGAAGTTAAATATGTCAGTTATATTCGTTTTTGACGTAACGACTTACTTAAAACATATTTAAGTGTGAACTTAAATACGTATATGACGTAACGTCTTATAAACTAAAATATGAATTTTTCAACAATTTAAAAATATTTTTCAACTTTTTTTTTGCAAATAATGATATTTCAGCAATTTCAAATCCTACTGAGATAAACGAACATAAATTCATATTATTTTTATTGAACAACAGTTAGCAATTTTTTTTTCTCCAAAATATTTTGGATAAAGTTGCTAAATGGAGAGGTGGCATACAATACCACCACATGGAGAGTGTTGCCTGGGGTCCCTACTATTACACTATATAAGCAGTTTTTCTAAATTGAGTTTGTGAGTTTAGTAAAAAAGTGTAAAAAACTTAATTTTTGTACTATATGCAGTCTCTGAAGGATTTTGGCCAATGTGGCCAAATGAAGAGGTGGCATCCAATACCACCACATGGAGAGTGTTGCCTAGGGTAGCTACTATTACTCTATATAAGCAGTTTTTCTAAATTGAGCTTGAGAGTTTAGTAAAAAAGTGTAAAAAACTCAATTTTTGTATTACAACAACACTCTCCTTGTGGTGGTATTGTATTTATTTTTTATCCAAAATATTTTGGAGAAAAAAAAATTGCTAATCAATAAAAATAATATGAATTTATGTTCCTTTATCTCAGTAGGATTTGAAATTGCTGAAATATCATTATTTGCAAAAAAAGTTGTTAAAAATATTTTTAAATTGTTGAAAAATTCATATTTTAATGTGTAAGACGTTACGTCATATACGTATTTAACTTCACACTTAAATATTATTTACGAAAGTCGTTACGTCAAAAAAGAATATAACTGACATATTTAACTTCATACACATAAAACTATCGAAAAATATTCTTTCAACTTAAGCCTGGTACTCATACTACATACATAAAAAATATGTATAAATATGTATATATGTCATGAAAAAATGTTGCAGAAGTAGTACACATTGAAATGTTTCTGGCAACATTTTATCAAAGCTGTGAAATAAAGCAAATGGGCATTATTTAATGTGGAATTTTTTGTACATTTTTGCGTGGAAAATTTTGTAAAACAATGTGGTATATTTAAAAGCAATAAAATAGCAAAATTCTTCCAAATCGCGAGATAGGCACCACACTTTAAATGTCAAATTTTCCTTGTGAAAAAATGAAAATAAATTTTTCACAAATTCGAACAAAGTACTAGCCTTTAGAAAGAATAAAACGAACTTAGGGCTGACTTCAAAAATTCCCTTTTATATAAACCTTAATTTTATCTTAATAACAGCTGTTTATCAGCTGACAATAATTGCAGTGTGAGTGACCACTTTTGTTTAGAATGTTAAACAACTGGCTTAAGCACGTTAACTTTTAATAGTCTGAACGTCATATTAGCCGTTTCATGCATTCTTTTAATCTTTTCTTAAGTTGAGTGCTTTTCTCTTCTAACTTTTCTCCTTTCGACATTTGCAGAATAAATATTGTATCTAAGTTTTTTTATAGTTATTGCAAGTAAGTTTTATGTTTTTTCAGCAAATTGTGTCAACCAATTTGTAAAATATATTCTTTCTTTCAAACCTATTGGGTAGTACTTGAGAGAATAAACCAACTTAAGCCTTACCTAACAATTCATTTATATGTTAAAATAAATAGTTCTTATTTAAATAATACAAATTCAAATAAGCAATGTTTGTTTTTTAAACGATTACAGATATATTTTGACCAGGCAAGGAGGCAGGCAGGCGGCTTTACATTGACCATGATTTCTCTTGAAAAAATAAAACAGCAAACACTGATACATCTTTGTATAGCGATAACATTTTTCACATCGGGTTTAATTATAAATTTTATTCAGTTGATATTGCATCTGACCTTAAAACCCATAAATATTGTTCTCTTTCGTAAGATGATGTATTATTTATGCTACTCTCTATATGCACGTAAGTACAAAATAAAAATAAAAAACACTTTACTATTTTTTACTATTATTTATTATTTATTGTTCATTTTTATATTTATGATTTCACTTTTATAGAATTAATTTTCGTTAGTGATTGGTATTCAAATTCAACTGTTCTAATTTACATGGATGCTGATGATGTCAAAACATACGTTGGCAAGGAAAATGTTTTGCTTGTTATGAATCACAGTTATGAAATCGATTGGCTAGCGGGTTGGATGTTTGCCGAAAAAGTTGGTGTTCTTGGTAATTGTAAAGCTTATGCGAAAAAAGTTATTGCGTATATTCCTGTTATGGGCTGGGCATGGAAATTTGCTGAATTTGTCTTTCTGGAACGTTCATTTGACAAGGACAAAGAAATCATTGCAAGGCAATTAAAAGAAGTATATGCCTATCCCGATCCAACATGGTTATTATTAAATGCTGAAGGTACTCGATTTACCCCAAAGAAACATGAAGCTTCTGTTAAATTTGCCGAAGAACGTGGAATGCCAGTTTTGAAGCATCATTTGCTACCGCGTACAAAAGGTTTTACTGCTAGTTTAGATAGTTTACGTGGTCGCTGTCCAACTATATACGATATTAATTTAGCTTATAAGAAAGATGCTGTGGTAAGTGTATTAAAAAATGCGATTATAATTTCAAGTTTGTAAAAGTTCTAGCTAAGTTTGCTTTCTTGCATTTTAATGAAATAATTTGGGAAATGTTTACGTTTACGTGTGACCGCGAACTTGATTTGGTTAGGCAAAACGGGGCTAGCCATTAGACAGGCCCACTATTCCCTATAGTATTTCCAGTCCGTGAGAACCTTTTATTTAAACGATTATTCTTTTTGGCGTCTTTTTATTTAATTTGCAGATTTAACTTTCTAAAAAAAACGTGCACTTACACGATGATGTTTTTTTTAAATATTTTTTGGTTCTCTCAATAAATAAAATTTGATTTCATAACACAAAAACAAATATGTATTAAAATAATTTAATTTTTTTTACTCTACAAGTTGTTTGAATAAGCATGTACAGTAGAGCACCCATGATGTGTATGGAATTTGCAAAAGTATTATTTTTTGCACTCACCGCGAATTTTCGGTTATATGGGGAATACAAATTGTAATGTGCATAAAAATTTCGTTTCTAAAATGTAAACCAGCCAGGCCTCTCGCATTTAAGTGGTAAAAATGGCCTTAAAAAGCTGTAAAAAAGATATAAAAAAGATAACTCTTAAACTGAAAGGTTTTCCTGATTTAGATATATGAACTTTTTTGTCGTTATAAAGGGACAAATATTTTGTTCATACAAACTTTTAACACATGATAAAGCATTAGTGTTTTTTATCATATCTTAAATTAAAAAAAAATGCTTAACTAGGTCCAGGCAGTGCTAGACACAACATTTATTTAATCTTTATTACATTGTTTATGCTTATAAAAAATGTTCTTTATGCTTTTTAGAATTCTCCCACAATATCTACACTTTTAAATGGAAAACCAGTTGTTGGTCATATGTTCGTAAGACGTATACCATTGGATAAGGTGCCAACGGATGAAGTAAAGGCTGCAGAATGGTTACAAAACTTGTTCCGCGAAAAAGATAAGATCATTGATAGCTTTCATACCACCGGCAGTTTTTTTACAACCTCTGGCATAAAAGAAACCCCTTATATATGCTATCCCAAAAGTTTGAGTTGTCTTCTTAATTTTGCTTTGTGGGCAGCATTTTCAATATCATTAGTTATGTACTATTTAATTTCGTCATTGATATTGCACAATTGGATTGGCCTATCAGTAGCTGTTAGTGTATTACTAACATGTAAGTATATATCTATACATAACAATAAAGTTATACATTTAACTGTTTTTCTATATTTTTCAAAAGTATAAAAAAAAACTTCTTCATCAAATTTATACACATATGTATGTATGTATTTAACAGTGCTCTACTTTATTTTTCATTTCAATTTCAGTTTATATATTTATGGTGAAGGCTATAAACATGTCGAAAATCAGTAAGGCTTCCACTTACGGATCAGATGCTAAACCTAGCGAAATTGAACATTAAAAATATAATAACCAATGTATGTAATGTAATGTAATTTACCAAAAATATGAATAATGCACAATTTCCATAAATTAACAGTTGAGGGGAAAAATAAACTTGTTATTAAGTTTGAAACAAAACTTAAAAATGAAACATCTTTTCTTTACGTTAAACACTTTTTATGTTATAGTTTAAGGGCAAAATTATTATCTTTTTATATTAATTATTTTTATTCCAAACATTCTATAATACTTACGATATAAGCGTTATCTACTTTTTTATTCTTTTAATTCGCATTAAAATAAGTGTATTAAAGATAAAAAACAATTTTAATGAATAATTTTTTAAATAATTATGTGTTTATATTGAATGAGTAGAAAACTTGTGTTTTTTTTTGTTATCTATACATATAATAAAACAGTAACTTTTTCCTGTCTGTCTGTGTTCGCATCACGTTAAAACTACTATATGGATTTAAAAAAAAAAATTGTAAGGAGGTACCTTAGTATCTTGATTCAAATATAGGATACTTTTTTCCGTAAAAATATCTTACATATTTCCAAGAGAAATGGAAAAAAGCAGTGAAAGTACGCATTTTTACCAATATGCATGTTTTAAGTAAGGCATATCGGTAAAATTGAAAGCTGGATATTTTAAACATCTTTTACAGAGCTTTACGGATGTGAAAACGACATCCGTAATAAGGCTAAATAACTAGCTGTGCCCGCCACGTAGTGGGTGTCCTGACAATATTTTTCTCGATTTTGCTTTGAAAGTATTCCACACCAATTAAGTAAGACAACAATGTAATTAAACAAAGTCAAAATTTTATTCAATTGGCGTGTAAAATTGTGCAATAGTTTTTTAGATATCCCAGTTTTAAACCGAAAATTGCAGTACTTTCGTTTTTTTAGCTTATAAGAAAGATGCTGTGGTAAGTGTATTAAAAAATGTGATTATAATTTCAAGTTTGTAAAAGTTCTAGCTAAGTTTGCTTTCTCGCATTTTAATGAAATAATTTGGGAAATGTTTACGTTTACGTGTGACCGCGAACTTGTTTTGGTTAGGCAAAACGGGGCTAGCCATTAGACAGGCCCACTGTTCCTTATAGTATTTCCAGTCCGTGAGAACCTTTTATTTAAACGATTATTCTTTTTGGCGTCTTTTTATTTTTCTTCACTTTCTCTTGGAAAAGAGATATTTTGCGGAAAAAAGTATCCTATATTGCAATCAGGATGCTAAGGTACCTCCTCACAAAATTTTGTTAAAATCTATAATCTAAATTTTGTATATGTGAAGCAACTATAAAAGTAAGAGTCTTAAAATTTGTTGTGGATTACTTTCAAAGCAAATATTGTCAGGACGCACACAACGTGTGTAGGCACAGCAAAATAACAAAAGTCCTTTAATACGAACTGTGTTCAAATAACTTTTGCCTAACAGTACCGTCTTCGGCATCAAATCTAATCTAAACATTTAATAGGGAGAAATCTATAAACATTTATTAAAAAAAAATATAGTATATAGTAGAGTAAACGTGACAAATTCGATGTCGGGATTTCAACGGATCTTTTAAGGTCTCCTGAGTCCATTTTTACTGTTTTCGCGATGAGAGGACATACCGTTTGACATATGAAGTTGAGTATGTGCCTTTGGTATATGGTGATGAAGAACTGTATAGTTTTTGGGCATAATAGAGAAGGAGCGAGGAGTGGCTTACTTGACACCCCAAACCGAAAGTATTTATTTTTTTCGATTCGAATATAGACATCGTCACCTAAAACGCAAAATGCCCTAATTGACAAAAAATTCAACATCGATTTTATTTTGTTTATTTCGCCATGTTTCTTAAAGAAAACGCGAAATTATTACAGAAAATCGATGTTGAATTTTTTGTTAGTTAGGGCCTTTTGCATTTTAGGTGACCATATGTACTTTGGACTTTTATTCTTTATGTAATATTCCATAAAAATATCTGTTTCCATGAGGTATGGTAAATTTGAGTGTAGGAATCTCCAGATTTGCTATAATATGTGTAATTTTATGTTTTTACCGAAATCTAAGCTCATTCACTGGAAAGTTCGTGCGTGACTTATTTTAAGCAAAAACATATTGTGCGTAATTGTGTTAAAATTTAAACAAGACAAAAGCAAAAACAAACAGAAAAACTTCTTTTAATATAAGAACAAAGTTGTGTTAATTTTTTTCCTTTTTTACAACAGCATTATTTTACAAAATCAATAAGGGCCTCTTAAATGAGCCTCTTTAACTTAAGTAATAAAAATATTGACGAGAATAATGAAATAAATAAAAACAAAAAAATTAAAAACAACTTGGGTATTAATGCTACGCCAGTTTACCGTGCACTCTTGGCCAATATTGTTAAGTAGCGTCAATAAAATGAATCAAAATAAGTTTTCGTCAAATAGTGAACTCAGTATGACCAAAACCAATTTTGATGTTGCCCAAAAACGATGCAAGTAGGAAACGACAGATACGTTACTGTGTTAAAACGAGGACCAAGCCCTTCTTTACACGAAGTATCGATGTGAAAAGTACCTAGAGATAGGGACATTACGGGACAAAGCTTCGAAAACCGTTTTGCAGTCTTGGATAGTGTAACAGACGAGCTTACAACTTTACCTACCTAATTCGTTCAAACCGCCTCCGATTTTTTTGAGAAAAAAAAAAAAATTCAAATGAGCTTTTAAAAAGATAGATTTCTGAGGAAATAAGAGCTGGCTTTCAAAAAAGTTGTATTCAAAGCCAAAAGTGTAGACAACCTTAGAAATCGAGAACGCATTCCCAAAACCAATATTTCGTGTTGAATTGGAATCTGGAGATATAAGGTTGAAAAGGAACGAATTGCACACAATTTACAGAACCCGTCCAGTGCTTAAACTGTAGTAGTCATACTAGGACCTTTTGTAAGTTACCTTCAGTTTGCGATGTGTAAAACGACACAAGAGTTAAAAATTGTAGCAATTGCGGTGGAAATCACACTGCCAACTATAGAGTTTGTCCTGTTTACTATAAATACTACATATCTCAAAAACTACATATCGTCACAATATATGTATTTTAAATGCAAATTATCCACAATTGTGCCAGCCAACATCTCGACACGATTCATACGCTGAGACGTGCGATAAATTCAAATCCAATCTTGCGCCCAATCTATGGGTAACATGATGCAGGAGATGCTAAAAATCCAATCTATGATGTTGCAGACTGTATTTAACAAGCCATCAACTGTTTAAAAATATGTTTCTGGAACGTAAACGGCATACACTTACGATATCGAATGCGGTGATTAGACCCCTGATTTCAGAGACACATTTAACAACAAATACACCTAATTCGGTTTGTACGCGTTTTTAAACGATTTACATCCATTTTGCACGAATAAAAAAAAAACAAGTTGATTGTAATTTTAATGAAAAATGTTTTTATTATTCGTAATCTTTTAGAAATTTAGTGAGGGAATACCCTTTTATAATTTATTTGCATAGCAGTTTAAGTATGTATACTTTTTAATCTTTTGTTTAGTTTCAATAAAATTGGACGTGTTCTTATATAAGAGTTATCCAAAGCTGGATTACAACGGCTAATGTCCGATTTTGCTGTCAAACGCAGTGCGTCTACCTAGCCGGATAGAGAAAATGCTAATAGTGCTGAAAACACCACAGGCAGAACCTCACAATTGGAACCTAATAATGAAGTACAAAATATTTCGAGTATGATAGCGATTTTAAACCAGACTTACACAAGCGATCGCTTATGATATCCGATGATGATAGAGAATAGCGCTATATAACACATTTAGTTTTTATTGGAATAAACAGTGTATTAATGCACATACAAATTTAACTGAGCTTTTATTAAGACTGATAATATCTAGTTTTTTTTATAAATCATTTATTTTACCTATTTTTTATAAGTTTTAAAAATATGGAATTAATTCATCATGTATTTTTTTACACCGCTTTGCCTGGAACGTTTCTACCCCTGTATATTATATGGCACTAAATCGAACAATCGTCAATGTAAGTAAAACATCATAATTTGTAATAAATTATAAGATATTTTGTAGGGTATAAAAAAGAAATTAAAAAATGATTTTTTTTATTTATAGTTGATGAGCAAATATTTTGTTTTATTTTTTTTATTGAAAATAACATGCAACGTCTATATATTTTTTCATCATATTATTTATTGTATCTTCAAAACAATGACCTAACAATAAGTGCTCATAACTTAAGTCTAAAATTAAAACATAAAAAATATACATTCATACATATACATATGTGTACCCTATAAGCAACTCAACTAACTTTTAATGCACTTTAAGCTAACTATTTTGCAACCAGTAGTAGTTGATACTTTATTTTTAACATTGTGATGTCCTAGGGTGTAGTCAGTTGTCTTACTGACTACTCAGAAGTTAGCTTAAAATTAGTCAATTTGTAGTTAGCTATAAACTAAATACAAATATATTAGTTAGCTATAAAGCGAATTTCTAAAAATATGCAATGAATTTTTTCCCTGTTTAATATTATTTCCTGCATCTTTGATTGAAGGCTTCTTAACTAAAAATGTTAATGCATGAAATGCTCGATAGTGAGTAAGATATTTTCTATCAAATAACATTAAGATCATAATTTAATCATAATTTAAGAACACAAAAGAACGCAAGGGATGTGACACAAATTTTCATTTTGTAATTTTAAATAAGAAATGAAAAATATTTAAAACAAAATTGTCAAAAATAATTTTATTTTTGATTTTGGGGATGTTTCGAATTTACATTGTAGTTAGCTTATAGTTAGGCCATAAAAGTTAACTTGAAGTGTGTTTTCGTAGTCGACTACCAGTTTGCTTGTAGGGTATATACAAATATATAAATGTATATGTATATATTTATTTTTTAAGAGAAGTACCACTCAGGCAGTTAATGCCTACATTAACTGTGGTACTTCCTTTGGAAAGGGATAGTAGTATTATTTAGGCGAATTAATTCGAAGCTAGCATAGCCAATTTAAAATTATTTAATTTCGCCGGCGATTTAGTGCTATGTGGTAATACCGGCGAAGGAGGGCGCTGTGATATGCATTATTATAAAGAAAAATTAATACATATCAGAAAAATTGATGTTGACACGGCTGAGAATTGAACTCGTGACCATTGCTTAGTAATCAACGTGCTAACCACTTAAGCTACAGCACCCTATACAGCTGCGGTCAGAAAAATAGAGCCAAGCCTAAGAAAATATATCTCCGATACACATATTACTATAGGTTAAATTGATATATTTCAAAATTTGTCATAAGACGCTTAGAAAATTGTATAACTACATAAAATAATACTTTTGCTAATTATTTTATTTGGAAATTTATACTTTATTTAAAAAAAAACTTGAAAAACAATCAGTAAAAATAAATTGCACTTTACTTCAATTTGTACTAATATTAAACACTAAATTAATAACAAATTAAAAAGAATTATAAATGATGCATTTATTACGTTGAGCAAGATTTGTTTATTCTAATTGATAACTTCTTGCATTTCCTTTATTTGTAATAACGAGTGCACAACGTTTTGGCATCTTTCCTTTGGAACTTTATTACAGATTTGCTGGACAGCTGTCCAAAGCGCTTCGTTGTTAGTTGGTTGCATTTGTCCATATATTTTTAATTGGTCTTTACTCTGAGCGGGCCATTCCATCACATTGACTTTATTGTCCCGAAACTACATTTTCGCAAGCTTATTTGTGTGATTCGGGTCATTATCTTGTTCGAAGACCCACACCAATGGCATTTCTTCAGAAGCATAAGAGAACATTATTTCCCCGAGTGTACCAACATAAAGTTTCTTATTGTGGTTTTGTAGGTCCTAATCCATAGTAAGAAAAGCGACCCCATACCATTACTCTAGAACCACCGTGTTTTATGATTTTAGTTGTAAGTTTTGGGTTGAGTTCTGCGTTTGGGGGTCTTCTTACGTAGTAACGTGATCCCTTGCTTCCAAATAATGCAATTGTGGCTCATCTACCAATTATTTTTTCGTTGGAATAAAACTACATTTTATCGTTGGTGCTATTTTTTTGACCGGAACTGTATATATATATATAGATAAAAAAAACTGTATGATTCATGGTTGCTGTTATCATTTGTAGTCACCTCCCTGATGTTTGACCAAGAAAAGAAATATTCCTCCTTCTTAGTCAAACCTAGCCACGATCGGTCAGGATATTAGGGCTAGCGGATTTGGATGCGTTTCATCCACTTTGTTGCATGTTTTTATTTATTTATTTATTTATTTATTATTATTAGTCAATAGAATATAATCCTTACAGACTAGTTACAATAATTCTTAAAATTAATGGAATAAATGAGTTTATTATGAATTAAGAAATACGATAATTTTATGCTTTATTACATTTATATTTAAAGAAAAATCGATAAATTGAAACAAACAATTATATGTACGACATAACCTCGTAAAAGGGTCAGAAAAAGAATAATTAGCTCTACACAATTTAATAAAAATAGGATAATAATGACGTGTATTACGACAAGGAATATTAAAGTTAACAGAACTTAATAGGAAATCACAGCTAATATTACCATTGATAAGGTTCAACATGAAAGAAACATTTAACATTGTACGACGACTTTTAAGAGTAGGCAGTTTTATTAATGCTAATCTACTTGAATAAGAAGGGAAATTTGTAGTGTAATTCCAATGAAAACCACGTAAACAGAACAATAAGAATTGCTTTTGCACAGATTCAATACGAGCATTGTGAATGTTATAATAAGGATCCCATATAACTGATCCATATTCTAAAATAGGTCGAACTAGAGACATGTAGAGTTGCTTCGTAATGTATGGATCCGAAAACTCTTTAGCCCAACGTTTTATGAAGGCAAGAGTACTTCTAGCTTTGTTTACAGCCATAGTAATATGAGAAAGGAAGTTTAATTTGGGATCTAGTAATATTCCAAGATCAATAAATGAATCAACCAACTCCAGTTGATGGCCTCCCAAAGAATAGTTTGCGGAAATGTAATTATTTCTGGAAAAACGCATGCATTTACATTTTTTTAAATTCAGCTCCATCAAGTTGATGTTACACCATAAAAAGAAGTTATTAAGATCATTCTGAAGATGAACGTGATCAATAAAGCGATTAAAAGAGTAAAAAATTTTCACATCGTCAGCGTATATTAATATATTTGTGTGGTTAATAACGGTAGGAAGATCGTTTATAAATAGCGAAAATAAAAGTTGTCCAAGATGACTGCCTTGTGGTACACCGGATAAAACATATATGTATTTAGAAGTGCTATTGTTGAATCGAATTGTTTGCTTTCTGCCCATTAAATATGATTTTATCCAGGTTAAACTTCTTTGGGTTACGCCTAACAAATCCAATTTAGTTAGAAGAAGTTGATGGTTTACTTTGTCAAACGCTTTACTAAAGTCTGTATAAATAGCATCAGTTTGTTTCTTTTGTGTAAATGCACTATTTATTAAAGTTGTTAAATGAAGAATATTAGTTGTGGTTGAGCAACCCATTCTAGTTTCGGTAGTATGTACTGTCTTTACTAGTGGCACGTTTCGATCTTTTTGGATGTTCGAGATTTTAATATACATACCAGGGTGCGACTGTAATTATTCGTAAATTCTTATTTTGGCGCCTTTGAATTTTTTTTTCTAAATTGAAGCTGAGGCAGTACTTCATAACTGAAAACCATAGCACCACATTGGTGCAATCTAAGCTTAGATTTAAGTTTCTACCAATAAGCCTATTTTTTTGCACTGATTTTAACTTCATTTGTGTCAATTCTGCTTCAATAAGACTTCCAGGTTAAGCGTCTATCGAGACGTATGCCGAGGTATTTGACCTCTGAGTGTTGAGGTATGGTTTGGTTATTTATTCGAATAGGAGGGCAGAAGTCTCTATGCAGTGTGAAGGTGATGTGACTGCATTTTTGTTCGTTAATTTTAATTCTCCATTTTTTTTTTTAACTATAATTGCAAATAAAAAATGTGGTCTTGTAAGTATTAGGATGCTACTTCGCGGCTTATATCGGATGCGTACAGCAAAACGAATGCGTACAGCAAATATATAATGGGTCCCAATATACTAACCTGGGAAGCTCTAGCTTTAATTGGTTGAGGCGACCTTAAAAAATCTAATTTAAGTATAAACTTACGACCAGTTAAGTAACTTTTTAACAGCTTATAAAAATTAGTGGGACAATTTTGCTTTAGCTTGTAAACTAGGGTTTTTAAAGCCTTCGTCAAAGCATGGCATCTTTGTCGAACGCTTGACGCTCGACCCATTTCTACAATCTGATTATTCGTTATGGCGTGTTTGTAGATGCGCCTTGAGAACTTTCGCACATGGCTGAAAGATAAAACACAAAAGACGTACCATACACACTCAAAAGCCTTTTTTAAACATGTTAAAGCTATTTGAGAAGATTTTAAGCTGAACCTAACTCTAATGATAATGATACATAAGTACATACATACATACATACATAGCTTAACTTTTAGAAGTGGGAAAAAAACAATTAGAATACAAGTGAATTCAAATGCAAAAAGAAAACTACCCTTAGCTCAGATCCTGAGAATAATTTATTATTAATAACATATTAAAATCTCGAACATCCACAAAGATCTAAACGTGCTATTGGTTGGATGTTTAGATGTATTTAAAAAAGCTTGAGAGACAAATCAAATACTTATGATAATATCAATCACGTATTATTTATTTGTCAATCACTGCACATGGGGTTAAACGATAGCTAAAACAGGAATTAATTCATAGGAGCTTTATTCTTTAAAAACAATTTTGAAAAGCAGATAAAATTCACCATTTAGAATGAAAAAGTACCTATTCGAAAAATTTTTTAATGCGCTTTTTGTTATATTTTTTGACAATATTGTTATTTTTCACAATTTTCGCTATTGCCTTGAAACTTAATACGATAAGAGCATGAATTAAATTGTAGTTAAAAGCATAAATTAAACAATAAAATACTGTTGATTTTGTTTAAAAATAAAGAATTATTTCCATAAAACTTATCAGAAATTCTACATTTGTTGTATTATTAAAACAAGAGAAAACACATAGACACCTATTGGCACAACATCAAGACAAAAACTGAGGTCTTGTTCACTAAATGCAAATTTTTTCCCGATCGCGTCCGATAACTATTTTAAAATCAAAATGTATTTTAACGAGTAAGAGTGCTTTATTTGGCCCATCGCCCTCCCTCTGGACTCCGAGGTACCGTCGTGCAATCCATATTGCCTAAAAAAGGTCAAACCAAAGAAACAAAAACAACATTTTACCCATATTGCCCCAGTCCCCCAGGAGCCTATTGACCGCTCCTGGTACCCAGTGGCCACCTCTATGTTTATTGTTTTCTTAAAGGCATTTAATATAAATCAAAGCAGAAAAACCTTATCAACCTAAAAATAATCATAAAATCGTCCTTCCAAGGGGGTTATTGCGATCCGAGATCTGTATGCGATGTATTGATGGCCGTCTAAAATTTAGTTATAGGGTTGTAATAGAAACTAGTTTTTTCAAATAAATTTGTCTTTTATGTTTGTGTTTATACACTTGTGTAATCATGTTCAACTAATTTTAAAATTATAAGGACCATTATTATAACTTGCCTTTAGCTAAAGTTAGGATTTTGTTGGAGCGATAAATAGTTTTTCGTTATTAAAAGAAAGCTAAAAACCACTTTTAACTATTACGTTCTATAAGCACAAGTTATAGCAATGAGCATTATCGTCATTATTATAACGAAAAACTACTTATTGCTCCAACAAAATCCTAACTTTAGCTAAAGGCAAGTTATAATAATGGGCCTAAATGTGATAACCACAATATTGTGTTAACTGCAAGTCATTATTGATAAATATTTATGTTGGTCATTTGGAACTTATAATGATGTTTTTTATATTTTATGTAAATAGATGAATCCCTTGATAAAGTGAACACACAATTCACAAACTCCGGGAAAATATTTAATAAAAAGTCTGTATTTTTATTTACATAAGACAAGTTTGGCCTTAATAGCTAAAAGTAATAATTAACACATAAACAATATAGAAAAATAATATAGAGTTCGAAAATCTAGGAAAATATATGTATGTACATCTCAAAGCTGCAACTTTTACAACTTGTTTTTATGTGAGCTTAGTTTGAAAAAGGGTTTGTACTTTGAGCGAGTGTAGAAAAAAAGTAAACAACAGAGTAAAAAGTTTGACAAATACTAATGGAGAATTTTGTTTTCTGTTACCCCGTATAAAATTTTGCTTCAATATACCAATTTGTTACGTGACCTGGTGGCACTTAAGAGATTCGTCTGGGTTAGCTCAGTCAGAGACTATACGGGACGTGCGATCTCAACCATCACCTAAGCCCAAAGGTCAAGCAGCAATTAAAAATTTCTACTATCAAAAAAATTGAACACTACAACAACTAACACACCATCTTTAGGGAAGTTAGATCACTCTTCCAACCGCCCATATCCCAACCATGGCCATTTCCTTTTCCGGTCGTATATTTGTAAATGACCCCATGAATCTAATTACACACACACTCTTACCTTGGTTTCAAATTACCCCTGTAAAAAAAATTAACCAATCATTTTTTTTGTTGTTTCGCAATTCAATACATATTATTTATATTATTTATTCTGAATCTTAAACCTAAATACAACATAAAACTTATTTTATTATACAATGATTAATAATTAAGAAAAACGTACCAAGTTTAAAACTAATCAACAAAACATAAATATACAATTGCTTCTGATTTTCTTTTTCTTTTTTGTTTAACTGGGCAATCTCCGTCATAAAGCAAATATTTATTAACTGAATAAAATTATCGTTATTTTTTTTTTGTTTCTCTTTAAAAAAAATCTCCTTGTAGACTCAATAAATAGAGCAAATAATAGTAAGAGCGATCCGAGGATTTTTATAGAAGTTAAAGTTCAAGGCAAAAAAATAACAGGTCTATTAGACACCGGGGCAACAGTGAGCATATTAGGGAAAAATTGCAGAGAATTTATTCTTGATACAGATCTCGAAATTTTGCCCATGTGGACCACTGTAAAAACAGCCGGTGGTCAGCAATACCGAATTTTAGGTAAAATAGACGTCAGCGTCGAATTTAAAGGCAAGAAACATCAAATATGCTTGTACTTATGTCCTGATTTAGAGCAAGATTTATATTTGGGGGTAGATTTTTTAAGAATTTTTGAATTGGCCCCAGAAGTCTTAGAATTGGCTGAAATAGATATAGAGAAAGTTCAACAAGAATTTGCTAATAATATTAGGGAACACCGAATGAAACCACACGTTCTCGATGAGACTCAACACAAAAAGCTAAAAGAAGTTATAAATTGTTTTAATTCTTTTGAAGAAAAAGGCCTAGGATGTACGAAGTTAGAAAAGCACACGATAAAATTAGTGAAAGATGCAGTCCCGGTTAAGGACAGGTATTACCCTATCTCTCCAGCGGTACAAAAGATTACTTACGATGAGATAGATAATATGCTAAAGCTGGGGGTAATAGAGGAAAGTGAAAGTCCGTGGAGCAACCGCACAACGCTAGTCCGAAAGTCAGGTAAAAACCGTTTTTGTCTAGATGCCCGCAAACTAAATGCGTTAACAATAAAGGATGCTTACCCGCTACAAAATATTGATGGGATATTGAGTCGAATCGACGAAACGCATTTTATTAGTAGTGTAGATTTGAAATTCGCCTTCTGGCAAATAGAGCTAGACGATGAATGCAAACCTTACACAGCGTTCACTGTCGCAGGCCGACCATTGTACCAGTTTCGCGTAATGCCATTCGGCTTGTGTAACGCGGCCCAGAGATTATGTAGGCTCATGGACAAAGTGATTCCTAGTAAGTTGAAAAATAATGTATTCGTGTATTTAGATGACCTTCTGGTAATATCTAGTGATTTTGATGAACACTTGAACTTATTAAGAGAAGTTGCTAAATGTCTGAGAGAGGCAAATTTAACCATAGGTCTAAAAAAATCGCAGTTCTGTTTCCAAGAGCTAAAATATTTAGGATTCATTATTGGTGGTGGGACTTTAAAAACCGACCCAGATAAAATTCAAGCCATTCGAAGCATTAAATTACCTAAAACGACACGAGAGGTTAGAAGTTTTTTAGGAATTGCGGGCTGGTATAGGCGATTTATTAGAAATTTTGCTACTATATCTGCACCGCTCACTGATACGTTAAAAAAATCGGAGAAATTCGTGATGACTGCAGAAGCTATACAAGCGTTCGAAAACCTTAAAAAAGCCCTTACCACATCACCGGTATTAAAACATGCCGATTTTTCAAAACACTTTTATATACAGTGCGATGCATCTGATTATGGTATTGGCGCGGTTTTATTTCAGTATAACGATAAGCAACAGGAAAAACCTATAGCTTTCTATTCTCAAAAATTGAATTCTTGCCAGAGGAACTACAGCGTCACCGAAAAAGAGTGTTTTGCAGCTGTGATGGCGATCAAGAAATTTAGGCCCTATGTGGAGTTAATGCCTTTTACGGTAATAACTGATCACGCAAGCCTCAAATGGTTAATGAGTTTGAAAGATCTTAGCGGCAGACTAGCTCGTTGGTCGTTACAACTTCAAGCCTACAATTTTAACATCGAACACCGAAAAGGTTCCGATAATGTTGTTGCAGACACGTTGTCTAGATTACCATCAGAAAACGCTGTTAGTGAAGTAAATTTAGAACAATTACTTGATATTGAGTCAGAAGAATTTGAAAATATCGAATATTTAGATTTAAAAAAACAAATCACAGAAGCCAATTCAGAATTACCAGATTTAAAAGTCCAAGATGGCCTTATTTTCAAAAAACTAAACTTTGATCAGGATCCGCATGAACAGTTTACATGGAAGTTGTGGATCCCATCAAATTTAACTACTAAAATTATAGAAAAAGCTCATTCTGCTAACACTTCAGCTCATTGTGGGACAGCAAAAACATTAGAAAAAGTCAAACGTCTCTACTACTGGCCTCGAATGACCGTTCAAATAAGAGAATATGTAAAAGCTTGTAAAATTTGTAAAGAAACTAAACCTGCTAATCAAAACCTGATGCCAGAAATTGGTCAAGAAGTGGTAACGGAAAGACCATTCCAAAAACTTTACATCGATTTCCTTGGTAAATATCCTCGGTCTAAAAGTGGCAACTGTTATATTTTTATCGTAGTCGATCATTTTACAAAATTTACATTTTTAAAGGCAATGCGAGAAGCAACAACGAATAATGTGGTACAATTCCTAATTCAGGAAATATTTCATAAGTTCGGAGTCCCAGAGATCATTCACAGTGACAATGGCTCGCAGTTTGTATCGAAAAGCTTTTCAAAAATGATAGAAACATACAAAATTAAACATATGAAAACTGCTGTCTACTCACCGCAGGCCAACGCATCGGAAAGAGTAAACCAGTCAGTGGTGGCTGCGATTCGAGCGTACCTAGAGGAAGACCATCGCGACTGGGATCTCTATATTTCAGAAATTGAATGCGCTTTAAGAAACTCCGTACATTCTGCAACGGGAGTTACCCCATTTTTTGCGTTATTCGGTTATCATATGTTTACCAATGGAAACGATTACAAATTAGCAAAAAAATTGCTATCATTATCTGATCATGAAATTAATAGCCTACACAATAGTGATAAACTTGCTTTAATAAGAGAAAAGATTCGGAATAATATGCATGAGGCTTATACTCGCTCAGCCCAGCGGTATAATAAAAGAGCAAGAAACGTAAAGTTTGTGCCAGGTCAAGAAGTGTATCGAAGAAATATGATACTTAGTGATTTTGAAAAAAATAGGAATGCAAAATTTTGCAAGAAATTTTTAAAATGTCGTATCCTAAGGCCAATAGGAAATAACATGTATGAACTTGAAGATATGCAAGGGAAATTGATAGGTATTTTTCATGCCAAAGACATAAAAATGTAATATGTGCAATAAAACTTTTTTTTACTGGTGATAGAATCGAATTTGAGTGCAATATTAGGATTAGAGACTTTATAGATTATAAATTTTATGTTATAAGTCTATGTGTGTGCCGTCCTAATATAACACTCAATACCTGATTTAAACTAACTTAAGATAATAGTTTTTTGTTGCGCTAGCGATAAATTTTTTTTATATTGAGGCAGAAACTGATATGAATAATTCCTAAATTATAATTAAATCAATCTTATATAAATGTTATTGTGCCGAGGTTTATGGAACTTGTAGTTACTTGCTTCCTTTTTATTAAATTACTCGATTCGCCAGACCCTGAAAATAAATGCATAAAATTAACAACGACAACATGAAATGGAAAATATGACTTAGCCTTTGTGTCCACAAGTTTAGCATATACACCAAAATAGCCCGGCTCCTTCAAGGTAGAATGTGACACTTGATCTCAGGGTGTGGGAGTTCCCCACGTTGGGTACGGCAGGTAGCCAAATACAATAGGATGTCCACGCACACCATTCCTGCAACCTCTCGTTTTCAGCACTAGTGTTTTGTTGCGGTGGCCGTAAAAATTTAAGTCGAGACCAAAAAAAAAATTGCGCAGCGACGCCTTTAGGAAGAGCGTCGGGAGGAGGCTAAATTACCCTACTGCCTCGAGTCCCTCGGAAATATTATGGGGAAGGGTCTCTTTCCACTTGGAGGAACCACCTCCGACCCAAGTCCCGGTTTTTTTTCTAAAATTTTTTGTTAATTGTTAGTTATTGTTAGTTTTAATAATAAAAGGCTAAAAAATTGATTTATTTAAATAATTTGTTAGTTTTACTTACCTCATGTTCTTTTATATTTTCTAAAATGCTTCTTCCCTATAAGAACAGTGACAGTCATTTGACCGCTCATTTGGATTTTACCATCACTGCGCGTGTTAAACTTCCCATCACATTCTTAAGGGCAAAATACAAAAATGATGTAAACATTGGGTATGTGTGAATTCTTCATCTCCCTCGAGATTATTAACATTACTTTTGTACATATACAAAAGTGAAACAGCATGTTTAATTTGAATTTTTTTATTTTTGTTAATGTGTTAGTTGCCATCATCAATTTCTTGTAGGATTCTTAATGTATCTGTTTGTTTACTTTTTGTTTGTCTATGGGTTAGTGTAAGTGTGTTCAGTCAGTTCATTCAACGAAAAAGACGAGGGTTGTAGTAAATTTGGCAACGCAAATGTTTTGCGTAAATACAGGGGTGGGAAAGTCACTTTTTCAATATGAAATTTTTAAAATTTTCATTATGAATGAGTTACTTGCTATTTTCATGCAAGCCTGGTATTGTATAGACGAAAACTGAATGTAATGGTAGGATGCGACATGAAAGTTCTGGAAAGATTTTTCGAGGTATTTTCAGTAAATATGGAGGAAAAAGATGGCGATAGAATGTTCTGGAATTTAATTCTTCACGATTTAATTTTATGAGAGTTTATACGTATGTAGGGATTAGATTTTTCTAGAATTCAGGAGTGAATTCAGCAAAATAAAATAAAGGAGAGGAATCGTATAAAAGGCCATGCGAGAGAAAAGGGATGGACAGTTCGTGACCCAGCCAAGTGCAAAAGTTCAGATGAGAAGTTTATTAAAGTATTAAACAAACAAATAAACAAAAATTATGAAAAGTGAAAAAGCCAAAGATTTATAAACTTATGGAGTGTGGGCGAAACATTTTAAATTTATAAAATCATATAAGTTAAAAAAATTTACAATAAACTTATTAAAAGCATAAAAAAAGCTAAATATTGAAGTTATTGTTCATGTTCAAAAAAAGTCTAAAATTTCAAAAAAATATTGGTGCAAAATAATGACTGTTCAGCAATTAATATAGCACATTGAACAGAAATAAACCTTTTAAATAAAGAAATTTTGTTTAATCTTTTAAATAATTTTATTAAACAAATGACAAAGAAATTTTAATGTGGGAACAATAAGCTATAAATAAAATCCACAAAAATAAAATAATAATAAAATAAGAACAAGACAGAAGAATAAGTGTTTGAAAGCAGCGAATCCTTTGAAGCCACGATTTGCAGGAGACGGCTGGATGCTAAGCGGAAGAAGAGTCGTACGGAGGATTACCTAGAAAAAAGGAAGAAATGTAAATAATTAGAAGTATTTAACTATATATTAAGAATTTTATTAAAATATATATATGCATTAGAATATAAAGGAAAATTAATGTTAGATTTTTTTTTTTGTTTGCGATTAGTTTTTTTTATGTTCTTATTCTATTTTATGTGATTAGTAATTTAAATAAATTCTTAAATACTTATCTCTAGTAGAGTCCGGTGATAAAGCAAGTTTTTTTTTGGAAGTAAAAGTTTTGGAATTAAATTTTGTTTAATTTCTCCAGAAACTCTAGGTTTTAAGGAACAAATTTGAGAGTAATTAGTGACTGCAGAATTGGCAGGTAAATTCCATCTTAGAGAGCTCCTTCAGATAGGAAATTGATATAGAAAGGTTGATGAGTTAATAAGCCTTAAAATCTAAAAGGATAAGGAGATTTTTTTTAAAGAGAAACAAAAAAAAAATAACGATAATTTTATTCAGTTAATAAATATTTGCTTTATGACGGAGATTGCCCAGTTAAACAAAAAAGAAAAAGAAAATCAGAAGCAATTGTATATTTATGTTTTGTTGATTAGTTTTAAACTTGGTACGTTTTTCTTAATTATTAATCATTGTATAATAAAATAAGTTTTATGTTGTATTTAGGTTTAAGATTCAGAATAAATAATATAAATAATATGTATTGAATTGCGAAACAACAAAAAAAATGATTGGTTAATTTTTTTTACAGGGGTAATTTGAAACCAAGGTAAGAGTGTGTGTGTAATTAGATTCATGGGGTCATTTACAAATATACGACCGGAAAAGGAAATGGCCATGGTTGGGATATGGGCGGTTGGAAGAGTGATCTAACTTCCCTAAAGATGGTGTGTTAGTTGTTGTAGTGTTCAATTTTTTTGATAGTAGAAATTTTTAATTGCTGCTTGACCTTTGGGCTTAGGTGATGGTTGAGATCGCACGTCCCGTATAGTCTCTGACTGAGCTAACCCAGACGAATCTCTTAAGTGCCACCAGGTCACGTAACAAATTTCGAAATAATTTGACTGCTTCGCACTTTTTTTATGGAGATATCTGAAAAGCAAGGTGTATGCAAACAAACCAGAAACACTTGAGCGACTCAAACAAAATATTCGTGATGAAATTAATGAAATACCGCGTGAAGTGTGTGAGAATGTAATGAAAAATGTGCTCAAAAGGGCTCTCATTTGTGAGGCTAACAGATGCATGTCCGCCTTTAATATTTGATATTGTATTCCATACATAATTGCCGACATTAAATAAAATATTTATCAATATAAGATCCATTCTCTTTCATTTAATCAAAAATTATAAACAAAGTAGTATACCTTCCCAGGGGACACCATGTATTATTTGTTATGCTGAAAATTCATCACGTGTGGACATCAAGTTAAGATAGAATAAATAAATGGAAAAAATATTCTCTTCATCCTAAAAATATGCAACACATTTGTATACGATCAAAATTTATCATGTTATTAACTTATAGTTGTGCTTGTTAGTTCATTAAAGCGGGCGAATTTTTTTAGTTCAGATCACTTTACTAAACTAGGTCGGTCTGGTTGGTCTTTTAGTTCATTTGCTCAGTAGGTCATTTATAGTTACCATAGCACTACACCTTCTGTGAAAATTAATAGAGTCTACCTATTATGATTCGAAAAAAGGTCATCAACATGCAAATCACGTAACTGTCGGAACGCCTTTTAATTTTAAGCAATTATTTTAAGTTTTACCTTTTGAAAAAATTTCAAGACTATATATTATAGTTTCAAAGTAGCCTTTAAATTTTACTATTATTTTTGATTTGTGGTCTGTGTACATTTCAAAATAAGGGCATATACGTTAAAATCACGTCGCTATCGTAACAGCCTTTAAATTTTACTATTTGTTGTTATAGACGCCGCACTGTGGCACATATTTTGAGAAGACGGCCAAAAATCAATTTTTATGGTTAACGATTTCAAAGCTATATTACTCATTTGAAAGAAAATATCAATCAGAGTACCTCGGGAGCCAAATTATAACTGGTCTACTTCAACATTATCACAGCGAACAGGGTGGACTTTCTCTGCATTTTTTCAATATTAGGGTTCCGTACACAAAGTGTAAAAACGTAACCCTATTGTTTTCGCTACAATGTCTGTCCGTCTGTCAGCGTCTTTTATCTCTGGAACCGTAATAGGTAGACTCTTGAAATTTTCACAGATGATGTATAGTTGTTGCCGCTATAGCAACAAATACTAAAACTTATAGGGTGTTCCAATAGAGAGGTGTTATTTACGAAAATGTGTTTATTTCTTGAACTGTAGGAGAAATACACTTGAAATTTACAAACAGTTATTAAAACTTAGTTCACTATATAAATAAGTATAAAAAATAAAACTAAAAATTAAAGGGTGTTCCGATAGTGGTGTGAAATGCATATATAAGGCATAAGTTTTGAACCATAATAGGTAGACTCTTGAAAATTTCACAGAAGGTGTATAGCGATGGCCGCTATAACAACAAAAATTAAAACTTATAGGGTGTTCCGATAGAGAGGTGTTATTCACGAATATGTGTTTATTTTTTGAACTGTAGGAGGCATACACTACAAACTGTAATAAAAACATAGTTCGCCTTATATACAAGTCTAAAAAATAAACCTAAAAATTAAAGGGTGTTCCGATAGTGGTGTTATTTTGATTTATAAGGCCTAAGTTTAGAATCATAATAGGTAGAATCTTGAAATTTTTACAGAAGATGTATAATTTTGGCCGCTATAGCAACAAATAATAAAATTTATAAGGTGTTCCGATAGAGAGGTGTTATTCACAAATATGTGTTTATTTCTTGAGCTGTAGGAGGCATACATTAAAAATATGTAAGCAGTAATTAAAACTTAGTTCGCTATATAAACAAGTATAAAAAAATAAACGTAAAAATTAAAGGGTGTTCCGATAGTAGTGTGATTTGCATGTATAAGACCTAAGTTTTGAACCGTAATAGGTAGGCGCTTAAAATTTTAACAGAAAGTATATAACTGTGACCGCTATACTAGCAAATGCTAAAACTTATAGAGTGTTGCGATAGAGAGGTGTTATTCACGAATATGTGCTTATTTTTTGAACTGTAGGAAGAATTCACTAAAAATATGCAAGCACTAAATTAAAATTAGTTCGCTATATAAACAAGTCTGAAAAAAATAAACCTAAAAATTAAAGGGTGTTCCGATAGTGGAGTGATTTGCATGTATAAGGCCTAAGTTTTGAACCATAATAGGTAGACTCTTGAAAATATTACCAAAAGTGTATTACTGCGGCCATAATAGCAAAAAATACTAAAACGTAGGGTGTTCCAAAAGTGACGTGTTATTTACGTTTATGTTTTTTTTTTGAGCTGGAAGAGGAAACCACTTACAATTTGCAGACTGTAATTAAAACTATGTTTGTTTTATAAACAAGTATACAAATTTGAACTTAAATATTATAGGGTGTTCCAATAGTGACGTGATTTGCATGTATATATCCTAAGTTTTGAATGAATAGGTGGAATCTTGAAATTTTTACAGGAGGTGTATAACTATGTCCACTATAACAAATAATAAAAATTAAAGGGTTTTCCGCCAGTGACGTGATTTGCATTTATAAAGCCTTATTTCTTGAACCGTAACAGGTAGACTCTTGAAATTTTGTACAGAAGATGTGTTGCCACGGCCGATATGACAATTACTAAAAATTAAAGGGTGTTCCGACAGTGACATGTTTTTCACTTATAGTGACTTATTTTTTAATCGCAATAAGTAGACTCTTAATATATTTATAGAAAGGAAGTTGCCATGGCCACTATAATGAATAATAAAATTAAAGGGTGTTCCGACAGTGACAAGATTTTATAAACCGTAATAGATACCCTCTTGAAATGTTTACAGTAGATGTGTTACTTCGGCCGCTATAACAAATACTTAAAATTGAAGTGTGTCCATTAGTAAAGTGTTTTTCACGAATATTACCTTATTTTTTAACCGCAATAGGTAGGCTCCTGATATTTTAATAGAAAGTGTATTACCATGGCCGCTATAAAATCAATTACATATTAAAATTTAAAGGGTGTTCTAATTATGATGCAATTTTCGCGAATATTACTTTAATTTTAAAATTTAAGGGTGTCCCATAAGACATAAAGAAATAAACAACTGGAATTTTTAAATTATACTGAACATAGTACGGAACCCTACGTGTGTGAGTGTAACTCGCACTTGACTAATTTATTAACAAATTTTTAGATATTTTTAATTTTAGAATGTATAACTTTATTATTTTAAAAGATTTTTTTACAATATCAACAATATTCTAAAAAATTTTAATTTTAGCAAAATAAAAAGAAGTCCATTTTGGACTACCCTGTAATCGCTAACCATAAAAAAGTTATTTTTGACCCTCTTCTCAAAATATTATCATTTCTAAGATTAATTTTGTCAAACTCCTAAAATAGTTAAAACTTTAGTGAGCTGAATTGAACTTAGGAACTGAACTGAACTAAGGAATTGAGATGAGCTCATTGTGGTAATCAGCGCACTTAGGTCAGTCGAAACCCATTAGTCGCTTAAAAATCACTTAACAATAGGAACCCAGAAGAAATTTTACTGTACTTTACAGAATTAAGTTCGTTTACACAAAATCCAGTAAATGAAATAACTAATTGAGAGAGTAAAGTGACAGTTTGGAGACAGTACATACAAGTAGTGGACAATTTTTTCCCAATAAAATTTAGTAAAAATAAACATGATTCAAAACATAAACAAACAAAAGTAAAAAGGCGCTGACAAACGGACGGACTTTGTAGCGAAAACAATAGGGTGACGTTTATACCCTTTGGGTACGTAACCCTAAAAAGGAAACGTTTTTTATAATAAAAAATTTTGTTAATTTTTTATTGTGTTGTTTTTTTTCTACGTGTCAAAAAATATTTACAGTTTTTTTAGCGCCATTGAATTTTAAAAAAAGTAAATTCTAAAAAAATTTAAAAAAAAAAAAATTCCAATAGGTAATTTTTTTTACTTTCCTTTGTTTCAGGGATGGTAAACGAAATTTTGAAATTTTTCTTTTCTGATTTAAGTAGCACCAAACAAACTTATGAATTCATGTTTTAATTCAGATTGATTTAAACATAAACAGATCATTGTATTTAAATTATTTAATTTTATTTAGCAGAATTGATATTAAGTTTAAGCAGAAAAATGTTAAATTGAACGCAAACCACACAAATATTGAACAAGTACAAGGCGAATTAATATATTATGCCATGAACAAGGACATCATTATCCTGATATGAAATGTATCGTTAACTATTGGAGAGGACTTTAAGCGTGTAATGAAAGAAACAAAGAAAATATTAATTTATTCAAATGTCTAACAACAATAACAGAAGGTTTGCAGCCAAAAGTAGCTGTTAAACTTTACAGGAGCTTTGTTAGATCCAAAATTGAATACGTAAGATCCACCTCTGTCCATGCACATAAATCTATTAACAAAAAAAATTAAAACCTTTCAACCGAATATAGATATAATTGAAGAAAGCCATTTTATTTATTGTTTATTTTTAGAAATAATCCGTTTTTTATCGTTGTTTTTAAAGCTAATAACATATTATTTTCTTATAACAAATTATTGTTAAAATTTAATTTAAAAAAGAACTTAATAAATAATCTCAATAAAAACTCATCAATTATATTTTTTATAATGTCCCTATTAAAATCAGGTAAATATGTACATATGTACACATCTCCCAGACGTATCGTTTGTTAATGCCCAAATATAATGTGCATAAGGTGGCATAAGACAACTTAACAAAACATTGTGGTTGTGTAAACACATTTTTTATATATATATTTTGAATATGAATAGTATAAAGTATATAAGATATGTTAATTCAACATATTTTTGTTAAAAAATTTTATTTATTCAAAAAGAAATTATATTTTTGCCTGCCTACCCGGACGAATTTATATCGTGATGAATATCAAATTTATATCATGATGAAAATTCATCTCGTGTAGACTTCATTTATAAGCATTATATCAGCGTTATGATATAATCATTAGAGCACATGTTCAGATAATTATATTATGATGTAAAACGTCATTTCAATTAAATTTTTTACACTGACGTTTGTTGTTTTGTGCAAAAAAGGGGACAAGCGAAAAACATAATTTTTGAATTCTTTTACTAATTTTTTAAATAAAAAGCAATTAATATTATGTAGCAATCATAAAGAAGTACATTTTTAGTGAGTCTTTTACTAATTTTAAACATATATTTAAGGTTAATTTTATATTGTATCCTAGCGGAGAAAAATTAACAATGATTCATCATAATATATATGCATCACCTTCTTCTCCTATGTATTGATATTGATAAAAACTTGACAGTTGCTCTGCCGACGTTATATTACAAGTTATGATGAAAATTCAGCACGTGTGGACATCGAGTTATGCACATTATAGTTGGGCCTTTATTGCCTTGTTAAGTGTTAATACCACTTAACTGTGAATTCGCCTTGGCCATAAAACAAAAATATTGCTTAAATAAAACCAAGGCGAATTCATAACAGGTAAACTCGAGAGCTCAGCTGTCTGTTTTCTCTATCAACTAGTGTCAAAATGTACTAACATTTTTTATTTTGACAGCCTAAATTGATTTATACAAAAACAAATTGTACGTATATTTATTACAGAGTTGTACTCTTTTTTCGCCGCGGGTCTACCTTGTTTATTGTGCCATGAATAAAACTTTTTAATGTAAACAGGGACCAATAATAGTATTTAGTTGCCATATTTGTAAAATATGATGTGGAAAAATGTTAAACGTTGGGCAGCATTTAACAATTAGTTTTGACATTCAAGTAAAAGACATTTTTGACTTTTCATATATTAGTTTCTCGAAAAAAATACTTAATTGAAACGGGAGTTTTTGATTTGCAATTTTTATTTTTTTAATAAATATTTTTTGTGTTATATTGAATTCATTGAATAAATAAAATTATTTGGAAGTGAAGCAAATAAAACACAATATCCATAGTCTGGTTATTATAAAAGAATTTGGAAGAAAAGAATAATATGTGCATTTTGAAGGTGTGTGTAGTAGAGAAAAAATTTTGATGACGACCAGACAAAAGAATTGAAAGTGAAACGTAACAAAAAGTCTGAAAAATAGTAAAATATGTAGAAAATTAAATTAAATTACCGAACTTTTCCTTATTTATCCATAAGATACGAAAAGAAGGATAAATAAATGATTTAATTTTATTAAGTCCCAGGAAAGAATTCTATATTGGATACATCTGTTAAACAAATTCCAGTGCTTGTGAAATTTCAAAGTGAATGCAACGCAACTTTACGCTGCGCTGCTGACGTTGCCTTTTTCTATACAAAACATAGTACATTAATGTATATTTTTTCGTTGGCATTTGATTGGTTTGTGATTGTACCATAAATTTTCTGATGGTGTTAAAAATTATGTTTTTTAATATTTTTATCGACTCCTAACTCACAATTTCGGATTATTTTAAATATATTTTATCATTGTCTACGCATATTTTAATAAATTTCAAAAATACATCTTGTTATTGAGAAAATTGTTATTGTTTTACAAACATACTTTTGTGATATTTCCTAAATTATTATTAAATTTTAAGTTCAGATATTGCCTGCAAATATAAAAGTCTATCGACATTCAAACTACATTTAAACATACATACATATGCAAAAATTTTTTTTAATCAGCTGGTTTTTGTTATTTCTTTGCTTCTATACTACAGCTTGTTGCTCACTCTTTTTCACAGTTGAGAAGAAATGAAATTGTCCGACGTCGGCGTTAGATAATTCTGCTGCTACGTCGCAAGTTGCTTACGTTTTCGAATTTTATAAAAATTGGTTAATTTATTTTATTAAATTTTAACAGCATAGATTTAATGTTTATTTGAAATATTGAGAAACATAACGTTATGATCTGTATAAAAGTGTGCAAAATGATGGTAACAAATTTTTTTATTATACTGATGGGTACATAATATAGTAAAACTTAAAATACATAAAAATGTATGTAACTAATTTAGAATTAACTAGCTGTACCCGCCACGTCGTGGGCGTGCTGACAGTATTTTGCTCGATTTTGCTTTGAAAGTATTCCACTTCCACACCAATTGTAAGAATCTCACTTTTATAGTGATTTAGTTATGGTTTATGTATTTACTTTATATAAAGGTACCCATCCCGGAATAAAATTCTAAGAGTTATATACCTTAATTTCGAAAAATTATAGTAAACCTCTGTAAAGGTGTTTTAAATATTTAAATAACAATGTAATTCCACAAAGTAAAAATACAAATCAAATACAAATTTTATTCAATTTGCACCTAATGTTGCGCAATAGTTTTTAAAATATCCCACTTATCCCACTTAAAATGAAAAGGTGTGTTGAAAATAAAACAGTGTTAAAAATATCCCAGTTTTAAACCGAAAATTTCAGTACCTTTAAACAGGAAATTGCTTTTTCACTACTTTTATCCACTTTCTCTTGAAAATGAGATATGTATATTTGCGGAAAAAAATAAAATTTTGTTAAAATCCATCCAGTAGTTTTTACGTGAGGCGAACACAAATGAAAAGCAGACAGACAGACGGAAATGAGTTACTATTATACATATGTATAGACAACTAATGTTTTGGTTGCTGGTTGGTGGACCGCACTAGGTCAATCAACCATTTTCTGGATAATTAACGGAATACTTTGCGCCTCTGCTTCGATAATAAAGGTACTTCTACGCTATGGAAGCCACTTTTTACTATAAGCACTGGGGGTTGAAATCAGTAATAAGAAATTGCTACTTAGGCATAGAAATCGACCGTTTAGGAGTTAGTTTCCGAAATCCCTGGTGATAATCTGTATTGCTCGCCCATACCTAAGCCTGAAGATTCATAGTATTATTGTCGGCCACAGCAATCATGATGACTTGCAAAAAAGAACAGTGCAAGAACCGGTCATTTGATTGTCACTGGGTTTTACCATCGTTGTATATGAAAAACTTGCCATTACGTTCTGAAGTGCAAATTGAAAAAAATGATGTAAACATTGTGTACGTGTGAATTTTTAATCTCCCTCGAATTCAGGCCCGGTCACATAGAATCCGTCATAGGTTTGCGAAATATGAGCTTGAGTAAATGATCATTTTTTGCAAAAATGACATCGAGGCCCCACATCTTTGAGGGCCCATAAAAAAAACCTGGAGGACTTTGGGCAAAACTGGGAGACAGGGGTCTTTTTTTTTTGGTCTTTTATCACGTAGTGGTGTCCGTATATGGTTATTTTGCCATGACTTAAAAAATTACACAGTGTGTTATCAAACAAAACACACCGAGTGTTTTTAACATAAGACGAGTAAACACGGTGCTCAATAGTATAGAAAATTCGTTTTACTCGGTCAGTTTATTTTTTTATAATACGAACAGAGGTTTGCTCACTAATATTATGGTATGTTTAGGCATGTGTCAGTTAGCTATTTGATCGAATAGAACCACTTGCTCATAAGCTCACCCATTAGATCGAACTGATTCACTAACATTTACAAAACGCTTATAATCCAATTGCGTAGATTCTAGGTTTAGGTATTAAATATATTTTATAATTTGTAAACGTGAGTCAGTTTTTGGCCATTAAGCCACAAAAAGAAGAAATAAAATTATTCACATCTATAAATATAACAAAATCTATACATATTAAGAAAAAAAAACTTATTTTCCGTCTGCTTGTCTTTCTGCCTGTTTGAGTTCGCATCACGTAAGAACTACTGGAACGGGCACCGGTGCTGGTGTTCACATCCTGGGAACCAGAACACGCATGTCTTACATACTAGCAGACGATTGTAGTGTGTTCCAGGCAGAGGTGTTGGCGATTTTAAAAGCCACAGAGCTGGTGTCTGGACATGTTGTAGAAGGGGAAGATGTCACTCTGTACGTCGACAGCCAGGCGGCGCTTAAAGCCTTGAAAAGACACAAGGTCACATTTAGGCTGGTAGGTGATTGTAAAAAGGCTATCGACGCACTGACGGACAAGTGTAGGGTTAGATTGTGTTGGGTCCCGCGCCATTGTAATGTTGAGGGCAACGAGATTGCTGACGAACTTGCGAGACTGGGCTCGGAAGGGGTAAATTCAATTAGGGTAGAATCGGTTAAGCCATCGATTAGTCACTACTACAGGATGATATCAGACTGGGTAGTCAGGAGAATCAACGTGTCTTGGGAAGTAAGGTGGGATTGCAGAGTGTCAAGGTCAATCTGGCCTAGACTGGACGCTGCGAAAACCGAGATACTTCTGGGTCTAGACAGGAAGGTTCTAAGAGCCGTTATAGGGTTGATCACAGGTCATTGCGCCATTAGGGCAATGGCTAGAAACTGGGTCATCGGCACACCAGATTTCTGTAGGTTGTGCGAGGATGAGGAGGAGCTGGAAACTGTTGAGCACGTCGTGTGTCACTGCCCGGTATTACAAAGCCGCAGACTTAGATGGCTAGGTGATAGATTTATCGAGGCGCTTTACGACATCGCGCGGTGTAAAATCGAGGTTGTCGTCGGCTTCATCAAGGAAATCGGGTGGCTGAGTGATAGGTGGCAGGAAGCATAATAAGTTTCTCTTTTTCCCCATAGTTTTTCTTAGTTTTATTGTAGTTTAGCTGAAGGGAATCACAATGGACCAATAGGTCTCCGAGTGGATGTGCTATTTTTGGCACAACCCTTCCAAACCTAACCTAAGAACTAGTGGAATAATTTGAACAAGATTTTGTGAGGAGGTACCTTAGTATCCTGATTCAAATATTGGATACTTTTCTCCGCATAAATATATTATTTCCAAGAGAAAGCGGAGAAAAGCAGCTAAAGTACGTAATTTTACCGATATGCTAGTATTAATGATGAGTATATGGAATTAAAGCCTTCAGAAATGAATAAGAGGCACTCAAAGTACAGTTTTAGGTAAACTTTGAATTGAACCTCTAAAAAACTACAAACGCTTCATTGTCGGCTGAAAGTTTTTATGAACAAAATATTTGTCCTTTTATAACAAAAAAATAATTCATAAATAAAGAGACATTACCTATGTTCAGTTTCTTAGGGCCCTTTTTACTCCTATTGTCTTTCAATTTTATGACAAATAAATAGTGTATAAGGAATATACTAAATTATAAATATAAGCATTATTTTTTAGCGTTTTTTAATCTCTTTTAGCATTTTTTAGCGCTATTTTAAACCAGTTCTAGCTGCAAAATATTTTTAGACCTGGTCACACTTTAAAACATACTTGAGTTTTATATTTGTTAATGTTTTAGTTTCTATCTTCAATTTGTTGTAGGGTTATTTACGTTATCAACATGACAGGCTAGTCAAAGTTAGACAAAGGTTGGTGGTGGTGTTTTTACCCCTATATTTTAAAAGAAGATTGAGTTTAGGCTTTAGAATTAATGGAGCTTTATTCAAGATGTAATGAAATGAAAATTAAGTCAAGCCGACTTAGAGTCCACTGGCTCATTTTAACTATATCTGAATCTGCAGCTTCAACAAGCCTGATAAATCCTATTAGGTGTCTAGACGTAATACAGATTGGAACGCTTATTCAAGACATATTTAAAAAAGAGAAGAAAAAAAAAACGTTAGGCATCGGAGCACGGTGAGCTTCGGTGACGTAAATTTGCTTTAATGCAAATCAACAGAAATTATTTGCAGTCATTCTGCATTTTCTGCTGATTCCTCAAGGATAGATTTGCACAATTGTGGCTGTGCTGATGATGAGTCATGTGTCATTACAAAAGTTGTCAGGATAACAAGGAGAAGGAAAAGGAGTTGCATTTCCTATAGATATGTCCAGCCCTCTCTACTGACGTAGTATTTTTCTAGGAAGCCAGAGGCTGAAAGGCCTTGCAAGACTTCATGATAATGCAGAATTATTACCCTTAAGACCCAAGTTAGTCGGCTTAAATCAGTGGTGCCAAAAATATACTATCCCTTTTAACGTTGCGTTAGAAAATTAATAGTAGCAACTAATTGTTGAGTTAGCACTTCAGCCACTGGGTCAAAAACATTCATCAACTATCTGCGAAATCTCAGCTAAACTCTTGCAACTTGGAGCTTAAATGTATCTATACATATGTTTTCCGACTGTCTGCCTGCTTTTCTTTTGCGTTCGCATCACGTAAAAACTACCGGATGGATTTTAACAAAATTTTGTGAGGAGATACCTAAGTATCATGATCCCAATATAGGATAGTTTTTTCCGCAAAAATTTCTTATTTCCAAGAGAAAGTGGAGAAATAGCAGTGAAAGTACGCTGTTATTTTAGTAGTAAAGTAAATACATAAACATTAACTGAACCACTAACAGATAGCGCTGTTTTATAAAGTAAATACATAACCATAACTAAAGCATAGTTTAAGGCGGCACTAAGAATAGTAAGGGTTTTTGGTATTGATTGCTTTCAAAGCAAAATCGTACAAAATGTTGCAAGGGCGCTCACGAGGGCTCAGCTAGTCCATTTATAAATTGATGACTTTAAGGTCGGTCGTTTCAGTTTTAATATATGTATGTATACCAATAAATTACATCCGGATTTTTAATCAATTGTTTGTATTGAAGTAGGTTTGAACTATCTGCTTTATCTAGTCCTATCCATTTCTTAAGGAAGTAACACGATTAATGTAGTCATTAATTTCCTGGTGTTACTTCTCTTAAAAAAAAACTTTGTTATTGCAAGGTTACCGGTAATGTTTAGGTTTTAATATTTATTTCCGTTTTTTTTTTTTTTGAATTATAGAAAACATTTGTAGAATTTGTTATTTTTCATTCTGATGACTTTGTTTTTATCTAAATTCTACTCCTTTAATAAAGTTTTTATTTTTTGGTGAGTTCTTATTTAGATTCGAACAACTAAACTTAATTTTATTCCTTAATCTTCTAGTGTATCCTTTGTCTAAATTATATTAACCGCTCACTTATGATGAATGTACTAATGTGAACGCTTGATTTGCAAGGCCCCTTAAAAAAAAATCTTGCCGTTACACAAATAAACTGAAAGCATATTCTTATAAGAAGTGAGTGAAGATAAATATGTTCAGCTAAATATGTTTCGACGTAACGACTTACGTAATTACATATTTATAAATACGTTTTTAGTATTTGTGACATATTTGCAAATATGTTTTCGTATTTGGGACATATTTGTAAATATCTTTTCATATTTGTGACATATTTGTAAATTTTAAATATCTTTGAATTATTCTCACATATACGTGGTGTTCGTCTGAAGGATTTTTGGAAATTGTGGACAAACTAAGATAGATTACGGGATGGGATATACTTGATTTTAAAGCTAATGAATCACAGATTTGTAATCCATTTAGACATTTTAAGAAAAATGTTTTGGATATACAAAAAATTCCTTAAAAATATTCTCACTATAAGTGGTGTTTCTCTGAGGGATTTTTGGAAATTGTGGACAAACTAAGATAGATTACGGGATGGGATATACTTCATTTTAAAGCTAATGAATCACGGATTTGTAATCCATTTAGACATTTTAAGAAAAATGTTTTGGATATACAAAATATTCTCACATATAAGTGGTGTTTCTCTGAGGGATTTTTGCAAATTGTGGACAATCTGAGATAGATTACGGGATGAGACATACACTATTTTAAAGCTAATGAATCACAGATTTGTAATCCATTTAGACATTTTAAGGAAAATGTTTTGGACATCAAAAAATTCCTTAAAAATATTCTCACATATAAGTGGTGTTTCTCTGAGGAATTTTTGCAAATTGTGGACAAACTAAGATAGATTACGGGATGGGACATACTTCATTTTAAAGCTAATGGATCACATATTTGTAATCCATTTAGACATTTTAAGGAAAATGTTTTGGATATCCAAAAAATTCTTTAAAAATATTCTCACATATAAGTGGTGTTTCTCTGAGGGATTTTTGCAAATTGTGGACAAACTAAGATAGATTACGGGATGGGACATACACTATTTTAAAGCTAATGAATCACAGATTTGTTATCCATTAAGACATTTTAAGGAAAATGTTTTGGACATCAAAAAAATTCTTTAAAAATATTCTCACATATAAGTGGTGTTTTTCTGAGGGATTTTTGCAAATTGTGGACAAACTAAGATAGATTACGGGATGGGACATACACTATTTTAAAGCTAATGAATACAGATTTGTAATCCATTTAGACATTTTAAGAAAAATGTTTTGGATATACAAAAAATTCCTTAAAAATATTCTCACATATAAGTGGTGTTTCTCTGAGGGATTTATGCAAATTGTGGACAAACTAAGATAGATTACGGGATGGGACATACACTATTTTAAAGCTAATGAATCACAGATTTGTAATCCATTTAGACATTTTAAGGAAAATGTTTTGGATATCCAAAAAATTCCTTTAAAATATTCTCACATATAAGTGGTGTTTCTCTGAGGGATTTTTGCAAATTGTGGTCAAATTAAGATAGATTACGGGATGGGACATACACTATTTTAAAGCTAATGAATCACAGATTTGTAATCCATTTAGACATTGTAAGGAAAATTTTTTGGATATCTATAAAATTTCTATTTAAAAATTACAAATATGTCACAAATATGAAAAGATATTTACAAATATGTCCCAAATACGAAAACATATTTGCAAATATGTCACAAATACTAAAAACGTATTTATAAATATGTAATTACGTAAGTCGTTACGTCGAAACATATTTAGCTCGACATATTTATCTTCACTCACTTTCTTATAAGCAGGATTTCTCTGCAGATCAGTGGGTTTTTTAATAAGAACAGATGTGAGGTAAAATAAATAAAAACATCTTAACTTTTTTCAATTCCGCATGCTTACAAAAATATAGAAGGTCCAATGCCTGATTTGAAAATTTGATTCTATAGGGAAGAAGAGGGAAAACGAGCAATCTATGCCTATAGAGTGGAAAAACTGGGTGTTCAAGGGCTATACAGGGTTATCTATTTAACCAGTGGCTAGAAAGACCCTAAATTTACACCCGATCAACGTTGGGTAAAAATAAAAAATTTTATAAACTAATGCACCGAATTGAACAAGAAAACTCAACTTTATCTGTACCTATAATTAAGTACATATTACAATTCTGGTTCAAAAGTGAGTTAATGTCCTTGAAAAAAAGTGATAAATTTTTCCGCAGAAGAACACAGATTTATGTTACGTATTTGGTCTAAAGTAGTTAATTGGTTGGAAGTTGAAGGAATTCTACATATTATATCTATTGCATCAACTGGGAAAAGATCAACTGTAAAAGGTCGCTGAGGATAGTGAAAGTAGTGTTTGGTTTGAAGCTAGGGAATTAATGGCAAACGCTGGTGAGATCTGATTATATGTCGTTTGTACTGTTGTCACAAACGATTTATTATTACTTTGAGTTTGCTTAAATGAAAGGGGATTTCATAAATCTGATATGGCAATCTTTGGTTTATGCAGATCTTTAAGAAGCATATGTGGTGGGAACGCCTTTTATACATGGTTGTGATTTGTTCAGAAATATTTTTTTTATTTAATAACTACTTTATAGTAAAAAAGGCATAAGCATTATTTTTTTAATATTAATTTTAGAATTGAAACGACTCGTCGCCGACTCTAACAACGAGATAAAATTATCTTATTAAAATATTAATTACAAATAAAATGTTTTTTTTTTTATTCTTTTTTAACAGAATGCCGTTTCAGGCGCCTTCTTGGACAGAATTTTATACCTGTCCTATTTGTGAAAATGAGTTTTCCACAAATCAACGTTTACCAATAAGTTTAGGTTGTGGTCATACAATATGTAGAGTGTGTTTAGCTACCGTATATAATCGTCAATGTCCATTTGATCAGGTAAGCGACGCATTTCAGAAAATTAGTTTTAAAGAAATTAAAATTGATTTTTCTATTTTCGTTTATTTCTTTTTTAGACATTTATATCAACAGATGTTGACAACTTACCAATTAACAATGCTTTATTACAAATACTCAACTCAGGGGATGGTAATGGAAATGAAGCATCTAATAACTCGATTTCTACTAATGCCATTACTTCTAATACGAATAACAACAACAACAGCAGCAACACTAGTAACAATAGTGCTAACATTAGCTTCAGCAGCAATAATAACAGTAAAAGTAAAACCATTAATACAAATAACGACAATGATTCTGCAGCAGGTGATCATGAGATGCCACCCAGTGTTCGTAACTTAAAGCCAGATGAATTGAAAAGTTATAAATTTTCGAAAACGTGCATAGAAGAACTTGCCCAGTATCTGAAATCCTTTGTTACAAATAGCGGATGCACTTTGTTAACACGTCCAATGCTTCGCAAATTGGTAACTTTGGTAAACTGTCAATTGGTGGAACAGGAAGGTCGCATACGTGCAGTGAGAACATCTCGATTTTTGGGAGAACGTACTGTCATAGAACTGCTGTTACAACATCAAAATCCACAACAATTAAGTTTGTGTTTATGGGCGGCTGTGCGTTCCCGTGGCTGTCAGTTTTTAGGTCCTTCTATGCAAGAGGAAGTATTAAAATTAGTTTTACAAGCCTTGGAAAATGGTCACGCTTTATCACGAAAAGTGCTGGTCATGTATGTGGTACAGCGTTTGTTAGATAAATTTTTGCCAGCTTCAAAAACAAGTATAGGTCATGTAGTTCAATTATTATATCGCGCAAGTTGCTTTAAAGTATCTAAACGAGATGGTGATTCATCTTTGATGCAGCTAAAAGAAGAATTTCGTGATTATGAAGCCTTGCGGCGGGAACATGATGCCCAAATTGTACAAATAGCTACTGAAGCCGGCTTGCGAATAGCTCCAGATCAGTGGTCATCGTTATTATATGGAAATACAACTCATAAGTCGCACATGCAGAGCATATGTGATACTCTTCAAACGCCTTCATCGTTTGGCCAATCTATACAGGAGCTGGTGTTAGCTTTGCAGCGCACAGGAGATCCAACAAACTTGTCTAATTTACGACCTCATCTAAAGCTTTTGGCTAGCATTGATCCCTCAATAGAAGGTTCCTCTCCGTCATGGTCAGATGTTGAAAAAGCTTTAGATGCTGTGCGTCACGTTGTATTGGGCTTGGTTAAATTTATGCAATTTCAAAGCAATCGAAAAGTACAAGATTACCCAGTGCCACCAGTCAACACAAATGGAAAATATAAAATAAGTTTGTGTCGCGATTATACCGAAAGGCAAATGTGCCCACGTGGAACGAACTGTACATTTGCACATTCGGCAGAAGAGCGTCAAAGATATCGTGCAAAACATCGTCGCACTGGAGGTACTGTTGAAAAGCAGACAACACGTCCGACAACTTCTACTGCAACTGCTAGTGTACCAGGAAGCAGTGGAGCGACGACGCAAACTTTGGAAAATATAAAAAAAGAATTTTCTCCTAATCCAAACTCACAACAAAATCAGTCAGTCAATACCACACACCAGCATCACCACAATCAAACACTGGGCCACTTGCACACTAGTCCAGCAGATATGGTCAAACCGCCAATTACAGTAATAACCTCTCCAATCCGAAAATTTGCCAACAATGAAAATCCAAACAATGGCAGTGTTATGCGACCCAATTTGATCGATTCCTCATTTGTTGGTGACTTGTCAAATGCCACTTCACCACTACATATTCCGGGTTCTTTAAATTCTCTACATGTGAGTCCTATTCCTCCTGGACATATGTTGGGCATGAATGCTCCGACGCCTATAATAAATGTTCCACCTTTGCACCAGCACCCTAGTTATGAAAATATACCTTTTGGTGGGCAAAATTTTGCGGGAGCGGGAGGAATGGGTGGAAAATTTGTACGCATGCCGAACATGGGCATACAGTTGTCGCCTCTATCACATATTCGTCCACCCAATTTAAGAGGACCCATTAGTAATGCTAGCAGTGGGGAAGTACAAGGTATTTCACCTAGATCTTCAATGCATAACCTTATAAACATGACCACCGTTGTAAACCCACCGAATTTACAGGGCACAAACTCTAACAAACCGCCATCGAGTCCCCTACATAAAAGTCTTTATAATAACTCAAATATAACTGGGGACTATTACAGTACTGTACCTTCATATTTTGGCAATCCCAATCCTGAAAGACAATTACAGAAGCCTCATATTCCTGCCAACCCAAATCCTTTGTGGGACTCGCAGCAACATAAACAGCAACAACATCCACTGTGCCAACCATTGCTTAAACCTTCAGATTATCCACCAAATAACCAACATCACCTTTTGTTTTTGTCCCCGTCAAACAATCAGTCATTGGAATCCAACGCATTTTTTGACAAAAGTTCTTTAGACTTCAATAAACCTCAAACGTCTAATTTAGACGACTCAACACTTCAACCTAACGCCAACTTTATATTTAAATCAACCTCAAACAATTTCTTAGAACCTTCAAGTAGCCATGGTCAAAAAGTTCTTAACAAAACTGGTAAAACATCATTTTCACATGAAAAACAAAATATTTTTTGGCATACAAACGATTTGTCAAACAACACAAATATTCAAAATTCTGTTTCATTGGTCGACAACAACAGCGGCAATTTCAAGAATAATACGAATAATGGCCCGGTTAATATTGAACCGGCTTCATCTTCCCTATTTCGTGATCGAGAAAGTTTTGTTCGCTCTGATTCCATATTAGATGACGATGCAGCTACTTTTGATTTACCACCCACATCAACGGCTGCGTTTGGCAATAAGTACGGTCCAATTTGTCCCATGTACAAAGGACTTAACACCTCAACATCACCTAGTAGCACAGCAAATACTTTTGTTGGTTCTTGGAATGCTTTAATTTCTCAAGAGGACGAAAAACAGTGTATCACTTCAAATAATCCTAAGGATTTGTCTATATTCTCACTAAACAATGACAACGCACTAAATATGCAGTTCGAAAGACATTTACCGGATTCCTCAGATTTGACTGTTCCTGCCATAACTGTTTCATCTCAAAACTCAACAGCATTCGATAATTTTAAAAGCATGGAAGCTGCCCTTTCAAAATTATCATTGAATTTTTCCAATGATTCTAGAAGTGATCAACAACAGCATCCCCCCCATCAGCAGCAGCAGCAGCAGCTATTAGCCCATTTCGATTATGATCCTTTGGAACATATTTTAGGTATAAACAATTATCATCCTGAAATGGGAAAGGTAAGTTGATTAAATATACACATTAAATTATCCTTGATTTTAAAATACACCAGCAAACAAAATTATGTTTGAAATACACACAAATACATACATATGTGTGTATTAATTGTCCATTAATGCACAACGAACGCCTGTTTAAACGAAGGCACAGCTATTTTTCGAAATGTTTTTATATGAGACGATATACGAACTGAAGGTTTTGGATCGCTATATCTCCCGGTGTGTTAGTTAACCCTGCTGTTAGAATAAAAAAAATATGCGAATCCTATATTAAGAGACCATTTGGTCTAAATTAATTATATACAAATTTAATCCTATTTTCCCATGTAATATGATAGACTACCATACTGCAAATAAAAAACATAATTCTAAACCATCAATAACTTAACTTACAACCAGGTTACCGGTTATTTATGCACTGTCATATTTTTTAACAGCTCAAACATCTAGGTTGTTTGTGTTATTGTACTTGTTGTTGTAAAGTAAATTCACTTGGTCGACTTGTATAAAGTTGTGGGATTCCCCTTTTCATTTGCCTATGAGAATGTATGCATATGAACACTATTTAGTTTAGTTTGTAATTTGACCTCGTAAAAGTTACATGGTTTTTATACATTTGAAGCAAATGGAAAGACAACGTTTTTTGAATGAGGGTGATATTTGTGAACTGCTCAATGCAGAAACTGACTCGGATATTTCAGATTCTGAGTTTGAATATGTTTCAGAAAATGATGATATAAGTGATTTTGAAATAGAAAATGAACCAGAAACGGCTTCGATTGGTGCTGACCCACTCTTTATAGCATAAAACTAAATGGTATGGAGTGCTAATCCATTACAACAACTTATTGGAACTTCTGCTCAGAATATTATTTCAGTACAACCAGGACCAACTAGATTTGCAACATCTAGATGCAGTGATATACTATCAGCATTTTTGTGTATTTTTCCACCTTCAATTGAAAGAATAATCGTCGAAAATACAAATATATATGGTAAAGTGAAATTTGGGGATAAATGGACGGATATTGATGAAGACACATTCCGTGCTTATATTGCTATTCTCATTCTTGCAGGAGTTTATCGGTATGTATATTCTTGTTTCATTATTTTAGTAACATGATTCACAAGAAAAATTTATATATGGCAGTGGAAAAAACAAAGATGTTCATGGCCTATTTGATGCTACTTTTGGTCGCCCAATTTTCTGTGCAATAATGTCTGAAGGTACATTTCACATGATTACAAGTGCGCTCCGCTTTGATAATGTTGCAAGTCGACGACAAATGCGTAGTGACGACAAGTTTGCTCCTATTCGTGAGGTTTGGGAACGTTGGCAGGTCCTTCTCCAAACATTATACAATTGTCATGAGAATGACGAGCAACTTGTTAGCTTCAGGGGACGATGTTCATTCCGACAATTTATGCCTTCAAAACCTGCAAAATATGGTTTGAAATGTTGGTTAGCTGTAGATTCAAAATCTGGATATGTCTGGAAAATACAGCCGTATCTTGGAAAAGCTAAAAATGCAAAGCCTGAGCAGAACCAAGGACAGCGAGTTGTATTAGAGCTAACGGAGGGATTAAAGGGCCAAAATATAACAGCTGACAATTTCTTTTCCTCTTTTGATTTAGTGAAAAAATTACATGAAAGGAAACTCACATATGTAGGCACAGTGCGCCAAAATAAAACATTCATACCTCCGAAACTGCTGAATGTAAAACAACTCCCTTTATATACATCTACGTTTGCTTTCTGTGACATTGCAACATTGGTATCATATGTTAGCCATAAAAATAAAGCAACTATACTAATCAGCTCAATGCATAAAACAGCTACAGTTGACGAAAGTGGAGCGAAAAAAACCGGAGATTGTTTCCTACTACAATTCAACAAAAGGTATGCTTTGAAGCTTGTCGTCTGCAGCTTCTAATAATTTATTTCTTATAGGAGTCGTAGATACTGCTGACCAAATGATTGGTTCCTACACAACAAAACGTAAACCAAATCGATGGCCAAATATTGTATTTGCAAATATGCTTGACATATCTGCCTTGAACGCATATATACTCTTTTGTGAGATCGATGCTTCATGGGCAGCCCGTGATCAAAATCGTCGGAGACCAGAGTTTTTACGAAAACTAGCACTTTCTTTGGCAAATACGCATATGATAAAACGAAAAAGACTACCACAACAACAGTTTTCAGCGAAGTTATTGACGGATATACAAACCTCATCTTCAATTTCCACGAGCTCATCAAAAAATTCTTCTTCTAAAGACGGACCGAGAAAGCGGGGAATCTGTAATTGCTGTAAGGGTAAATCCGATATAAAATGCTTTACTTGCGAAAGTTTTATTTGTAAAAAAAACAGAAAATTTTTTGTTTAGCATGTAGTGAAAAACAATTTGAATAAAATAATATTTTTCTTCTAAATAAAGGCATCAAAAACTTCATTTTTTATTCCATCAAAGTGATATATTCACTGGGCCAAATGGTCCCTGATACAAGATCAGTAGCTTTTTATTTTTTTTTTGTTCCGCTTTACTTAAGAAACCTAATATTTTAAAAATAATATTGTAACAAAAATACAACACGTGAGTCGGAACCTCAAAATTATATTTTATACCCCTCAAAAGTTATTAAAGTTACAAAAAAAATTTGGACCAAATGGTCCTAATCTAACAGCAGGGTTAACTAAGATAAAAAGGATAAAAATGGCTAAAATCGGTAGTCCAAAATTTTCGGAACTAATTAATAAAGAAAGAAAACAAGTAAAAATTGGATTTCGGTACAATTTTGTCCCTCTTTCACCTACTAAAGCAATAAACAATTTTTCAGATTTTTTTGGAAATTTTTTTAATTTGGAAATAATAAGGATAATAATTTTATCCTGTTTTAGAATAAGATACCAATATTTTATTTATTAACTTTTACAATACAATTACAAATTATATTTTAACTTAAATTATCTATCATAGCGACGAAGGCCTTCACCATCTTCACTTCCCAAAAATATTTTATTATGAGTCCTTACTACTCGATAGAACTTTTTTAATTCAGCCAATTGAATGAAAAAGGTATTAAGAGGTTAAATACGAAAAAGTAACAATTGAACCAATTTTTATAAAATTAGAAACACTGATTCCTTATTTCATAAAAGAAATGTAACATAATATAATGTAACTCAAAAACTTAAAGGGAACATTTCGGTAAACTTTAGTACTTTTTCGAAAATAGTTTCTAAGACTGTTGAGCTCAACTGCTGCGAAACTTTTGGCAACATTTGAGCCGAACAGTTATGTCTTAGAAAATAAAACTGGAGTGGCCTACACTCAACAAACAGATATTTTTATGGATATATTACATAAAGAATAAAAGTTCAACGTATATTATTTTCGGTTTGGGGTGTTAAATAAACTACCCCTTGCCCCTTCCCGATTATACCCAAACTTTATACAGCTCTTCATCTCTATAAACCAAAGGCACATACTGAATTTCATTTAAATTTGTCGTACGGTATGACCTGTAGAGCGTTTCCAAAATTTGGGAGTAAGCAAACTACCTCTTGCCCCTTCCCGATTATGCCCAAAATTTACACAACTCTTCATCTCCATATAGCAAAGGCACATACTACATTTCGTTTTAATATGTCATACGGTATGTCCTGTAGAGCTTTCTCAAAATTTGGGGGTAAGCAAACTACACCTTGCCCTCTACCGATTATGCTAAAAAAAACTATACAGCTCTTCACCTCAATATACCAAAGGCACATACTTAATTTCATTTGGATATTTCAAACGGTATGACCTGTACAAACTCCACAAAAATAGTGGCATACACACCCACCCACAGACATAATCGCGAAAATAGTCAAAATGGATTCAGGAGACCTCAAAACGTATAAATCCGTCAAAATCTCGACATCGATTTTTTCCATGATTACTATACTTTACTTTATACTACGTATGGTAAAGTAAAAAAATAACAGAAGTACAAAAGAAATAATATTAATTAACTAAATTAATTGAAATAAAACTATTTTTATTTTTATTTACATAAAACGCTTTAGGCCTTATTACCTTAAAAGGAACAATATTGTATGTATATACTTTTTTAAGTAAATTAATTACTTTAGCTAAAAAATTATGGAGAAGAAACGGAATAACTCTCATCTATAAAAACAAATTTTATGATAGAAAAAATACTCAACTGTTGAGTTAAGAGAAACTACTCAACAATGCGTTTCTAAGACAAACACTCAACCGTTGTTCAACAGCTGTGTCTTATAGACGTGTCCTAAAAAATTGCAAAGTGATCTAATAGGGGCCCTTCTTCAGTGGAAACAAACTTAACTTATATATACCGTTAACGTATAACATAACACTATTCTATTTTTGCGTGCAAAACTAAAGTACTGTTGGCTGTTTTGTCAAGTTTCGGTATAAGACGGGATTATGCCAGAAAACAAGGAGCTCTAAGTCTAGATATATGTATTAGCAGAATTAGGAGAATTAAGGTCAGATTAGAAATACGTTTATCTACCTCGGAGACTCTAATATTTTTTTGCATACGCGCAATAGACGACTTTCATAGGCTTGGTAGAACTTCTGTGATAGTTTTCTTTAATTCTACCACATTGTATATGTTGTTGCTTCAGCCAACTTTTGGTTAGCAATGAAAGCAACTTTTTGTTTATTTGTTTTGCCCCAACATTATTTTTTAGTTGATACTAATCAATCTATTATCAAACCTAGTCCCACTAAAGACTTTTTACTACAAGTTGGCAGGAAGACCAAAAAGATGCTTAGATATAATCTGGTTACCTTAAACTGGTTAACTGAGTTAGTGAATGGTAACTTCAAATGTCATGTGGAGACACAATGAATTTTAGGAAATATATAATTGCAGACTGTGTCTTACAGAGATTGATATGGTAGCGCACTTTGAGTGTGAACGTCCAACACAAATGTAGATGGTAAGGTCTTCGGTATTAGACAATTACGGGAGGTTCTGTGATGAGAAAAAAGGTCGACTGTTATCAGTCGAAAGTAAGATAACCGTAAATTGTCAATCGGTTACCAGACATCATTGAAGATCAAAGGGGGTATAATCATAGATATATAGGCAACTGAAATGTCAAAAACCTAAGTCTTTTGCCAAAAAACCAAGTCTAAGAATGTATTAGTAGAAAAATTTGTGTGTGTTGGTTTTTAAAAAAAATTTCCCACATTAAAAAAAACTTTATTTTTTTAATATCAATTTTAGATGTTTAAATTAAATATTTCTTCTGTTTTTAAATAAGAATAAGAATTATGTATTTTTGCTAATATATTTATGTGCGAAAAACGTTGGATTGAATACTAATTTTATTTATTTATAATTCTGTGTTGAAAATTTTCATCCCCTAAAAAACAACAAAATTAATTGTTAATAAATTTTTAGTGGACAAATTCAAAATTACTTATATCATTGCAAAGCAAAGTACAGCAATATATCGCGTTAAAGTGTCTTAATGTAAGTACACATTTTACCCCCCTATGTGTGTTGAATTTACACCGTACCCGTAAGTGTGATGATAGCCACTTTTTGACATTGGGAGAGTTGGCTATGTAATCTATGGGTATAACAGGGACCCCTACAAAACAAAAACCCTTTACGAAAATTTTGTCCTATACTTATATTTTTATGCCTTCTAGGTTTATTGTTTCAAACTTATGTAAATATTTTTTTTTATAATATGATTAATTTTTCCATTTCAGAATGACGAATTACTCTGGAATAATTCCAGTGTAAACAGTAGTAGTAGCAGCTCAAAACAACCTGCAATGAATTTAGGAATAAATAGCTTTTGGAGTGATAATAATACAATATCTGCCTCAACCACATCTCTAATGAGTACTAATCTACAATTATCCCAGCAACAACAACAACAACAACAACAGCAGCAGCAGCAACGATTGCATCACAAAATAGATGACACCGAATTGGATATCACTGAAATCGTAGATAAAATATTACCTTATGCTGATGATAGCGGCATTAAATTGGATTAAAATAAGGTAACAACAAGACATAACACACTTTTAACATAAGAAACATAAATTTACATATACACCGCTTGCGTTGCGAAAAATTTTCTTTACATAAATTTATAACAAAATATATGTATATGTATGTATATATTAATATGTATGTATTTGTATGTGTGACTGAGTGAGTGTATTAGAGTTATTTTTTAAATTTTTTAAAAGAGATATAAATAGTAAAGAACTATTGCAAGAGGCTAGAGGTAGAGATTTTAAAGAATTTATGTTAGTGTTGTTACTTATTTCTGTGATTTTTTTTGTTTACTATCTTCTCTGTGGAAAACTCAAAATATCCCATAAAATTGTTCCCAAAAGTCCTTGCAATAATTGACAAATTAATGAGATCGTAAGAAATTAAATTGAAAGTGTTTCTTGTCGTTTTTGAAACAAAAACAATATTGTTCTGATAAATCTAGAAGTTATTGCAAGTTTTAATTTATAAGTAGTTTATTTTTTTTTTAATTTTAAGGGTATGGTATAACCAACCAATTTCAAAACGATTACATTGCTGTTGCTTTTTTATCATTTTAAATAATAAAAAAGTAGATGCATATGTACAAGTATGAATGAACACACAGTTGAAAAAGTATGCAATTTTATAAATTAAAATGTTATCCGTTTACATACTATTTAGTAGAACCTCGTTGCTTGTCATTATCCTATACTAACTAAATGTTTAAAAAACCATGGTGTGTTCTACAAAAAAGAAAAAAAAAACCAACTGTTTCGCCACAATTTAATCTATGATTTAGTTTTTTAATAACAAGAAAATATGAAAAAATTAGTTGTTTTCAATTTCTTAATTTTTTTCAGAAACTCTTTCAGACACATTTTTTTGTTTTTCATTTATAACTTGTAACCTTAAATAAAAACAAAAAAATGTTTTCAAAAGAGTATTTTGCTTTAGAACAAAAGAATAAATGTAAGAATTTCTAGGTTTATATTTGTAGCCACTTTTTTTCTTATGTGTTTAGGGATAGTAAATAAATACGTAGTGTTTCTAATATTCTAGTATTCCCCAAATGTTTCATTTCTTTCCTTTCTGTTTCTAAAACTGAACGACTAAATTTCAACTCCGTTTTATGTAGAGCTCACCAGGTTGATATCAAAGCGCAAAAGCATACATATATTTTAACTTATTTTGTTAAATAATATCGCCCTTATACCAACCAACCATCTTACAGAGATGAATTTATAAAAAAAAACAAAACAAAATAAAACAAAACAAAAAATATGCTCTTTACATACATACTAATAATTACTAAATAAATAAATAACTACTGAATAGATAATGAAACAACAAATTTAATATTAACAAGTGAAAAGAAAATAACACAAAAATTATTATACATATATTTCTTAAAGAAATTTAAATTACGCTATTGTGCGAATGTTAACTATTACGATTTAAACTTTATATACACATATTATTATTATTATTTTTATGATAAAAATATGTTAATTAACTAACTAATATCTATTGTTTTTATTTTGAGGAAAATGAAAATTGTAAAATTTGATATATATTTTTATAAAATCGAAACGATGATATGTTATTATGTGCTATTATACATATATACTATATATAAAATAAAAAAAAAAAAACAAAATAATAGAAAAAACAACTAAAATCAGTTTGTTATACATATATATTTATTGAAAAAAAAGAAAACATTAATAACAATTGCAAGTAGTAAACAATTGTATTAATAATAAAAAAGGTGAACCTCCTCATTAACTTGGTGTGGTATATAAATTATCATTGTATGTATAATTTAAATTTTTTAAATATTTTTAATTCATCTACATATACTTACATATGTATGTATATTTAAAAGGTTTATTTGTATTTAAATGCAAAATTAAGTAAACCAGCAGAAAAGAAAATGTATTTCTTAACTTTAAAATAATCACATGAGTTTTTTACATGTGTTTTTAAGCATTGAGTTTTATTTTTTATTATTTATTTATCTTAATTTTAGTGTTAAAATACTAATCATATTAAAATTTTAAAGATCAGTTTACAATCTTTTGTTGAAACACAATTATGCATATTCTAATTCTAATTTCTAACGCGATAAAAATGTCTTTTTTCTTTGTCAAAATAACAGAATTTATATAATTAGGGGAAAAAGTTAAATGTTTATTATAAATACACACACATATCGCTCATTTAAGATATTTTGTTGTGGTTTTTGTTAAGCAAATGAAAATTAGTTATTTATTTAAAAGCATTCAAGTAAATATTTACATTAAAATTGCGTTACGCATAATAGCAGACACATTTCCAACAAGGTTTTTATACAAATATGATGATATAATTAAGTTATTGGTACCTTATTACTTTTCTCTTACGCAATGAAATATATGTATTTGTTTCAGCTTCCACTTCTTTACTTTAAATACATATCTGTTATCTTATAACAAAAACTTGAGAAATTATTCATTTGAAATACAGTGAGTCTTGAATTTTGTGTGGCCATACAATTCATTACCTGGGAAGATATTATTAGATCTTGTAAGAACTAAGTTATTATACCCTTCACCCTAGTTTTTATATAAGTTTGTCATTTCGTTTGGAATTTCTACAGTATTCTGGATCCTTGTACAGAGGCTGTTCGTGTTGAAATTGAATTTCTGAGGATCCTAGATAACTTGTGAAAGTTCTTAATATACCAATCTATCAGTTTCGAGAATTTTGATATTAAACATCAGTAAAATCGGTCTAAAATGGTGGCGATATGGTTGTTTTTTATTAATATAATTTTTTGTTGTTTTTTTTTTATTAAAATTAAACACCGGAAAAAATTTCATTAAACATTGGAAATTTCACAAAAATTTCACCGAAAAATTGTAATTTCGATAAAAAAAACAACAATTATTAATTCAAAAGTTCACAGAGAAAGCAGATATTCAACCAAAAAATTAAATTATAAAATTAAATGATATTATAATTGTACAAATGAATATAAAACCCATAAGAGTAAAAACCGAAGATATAATTTTGGGAGATCGGAAACATAACAGCGCACATTACTACTTGTAGCATTCAGAGAAAATAATAAATCTTTAAACTTTAGACGTTATTGGGAGTGTGTCCATGAATTACTGTGTTGCTTGACTGGCAGTAACTTGGTCTCCTCATAAAGGTGATTCAAATTAGTGTTCTTGACACATCCGGTTGCAATTCGCAGTGCATTATTTTGAATCGTTTGTAAGACTCGTCATTAAGTTTTGTAGTTTTTAGGGTTCCGTACCCAAAGGGTAAAAACATAACCCTATTGTTTTCACTACAATGTCTGTCCGTCCGTCTGTCAGCTCCTTTTATGTATGTGTTTATTTCTTGAACAATAGGAGACATACACTTAAAATTTACAAGTAGTAATTAAAACTTAGTTCGCTATATAAACAAGTATACAAAAATAAACCTAAAAATTAAAGGGTGTTCCGATAGTGACGTGATTTGCGTGTGTATATTTTGTTAATAGTAATAGGTAGACTCTTTATATATTCATAGAAAGAGAATTGCAATGCCCGCTATAACAAATAACAAAATTAAAGGGTGTTCATACAGACATGATTTGTATGTAAATAGCCTTATTTTTTGAACCGTAATAGGTAGACTCTTAAAATGTTTACAGTAGATGTTGTACTTCGGCCGCTGTAACAATTACTAATAAATAAAGGGTGTTCTATCAGTAACCATGGCCGCTATAACAACAACTACTAAAATATAAAGGGTGTTTCAGTAGTGATGCAATTTTTGCGAACATGATTTTAATTTTAAAATTAAAGGGTGCCCCTTAAGACATAAAAAAATTAACAACTTGAATTTTTAAAGTTGTACTAAACATAGTACGCACTTGACTGATTTATTTATAGTTCATGTGCAAAAAGAATAGCTTTGTATGCTAATAGTAATATCATTCAACGAGAAAGTTATGTAAAGGAGCAGCTTCCTAAAATACAGGCATTAAATCACCAAAAATAAAAAGGCAAAATAGAAAACAAGAAATTTAATTTTAGTAAACAATTCAAAACAAAAAAATAAAAATCGGTTTGTCTAATAATTTGAAATTCATCGTTTCAAAACCCTGATTTAATACACCCGGAAATTGAAACAAAAAACGCAGTTTGAAAACGCTATTTATAACTAATAAAAAGTAAACTGCTTTCAATCAGAATTTCAATAGTTAATGAGCGATATGTATTGTATTTTTGTTAATAAAAAGTTTATTTTTATTTTTTAAATTTTAAGATAACTTATAAAAAAAACTTCATATCCAACGTAGCGTTTGCATTGAAAATGTGTAACAAAAATATTTGTATGTAAATATTGTAGCCTTGCAAACTTAGAGAAGAACCTACATATTTTTGAAAAAAATATTATCCAATGTATTTTTCTGTATTATTAAAGGCATCAGATCAGATGGTACAAATATTTTGCGAATAAGCATTTTCAGCTAATGTATATATATTTTTCATCATTTAATCATCACATATATATACAAGAAAAGAAAAAAATTATGAACAAATTGCTTATTACATTAGTTAGAAACTTGTCTAAATTGAATAAATATTTTCTTAAAACAAAAAAAGGAAATTTATTTAAACATTACGCTTATTTCGCAAATATTTTTGCCATGTGACCTTACCTTCAAGGCAACATTTTGTTGTTTTTAAATGTTATTATATATTTACCTTATTATCTATCGTTTTCTTTCCTGTAAAAAAAATTTAATTCAAATGATACAAAAAACAAAAATGTTATTTTTTCATCATATTGATGGCATTAAAAAAAAATATTGTAAATCCATGATAAATCACAAAGAAAATAATTTGTCTTGTAACAACCACATACATGTGACATTTTCACTTAAGAGTTATTTTTATTTTTACTTCATTGATTGTTTTTATTTATCCTTAAGCTTAGCTTTTTTATTAGACTCGCCTTGGGCATCCTAATTATTAAACAAAGAGCTGTTTTTTACTAAATCTTGCTCTTAAATTTACAATTTCATTTAAAGCACTTTATTTCAATTATATCATACATATGCATGATTATATTGTATTTTTATTTAAATGTTAACAAAAAAGTTTTGTTTAAATATTTTTTTAAACCAAAGCTTAATTGAGTTGTTTGATTTTTTTATACACTATAAACACATAAAAATATATAAACAACTTTGTTTAGATTAAATTTTATCCATATTTGATCGAAGCCTTATGACATAGAAAGTCACTATGAAAAACACTAATCTCATTCGTTATACTCTTATTTTAAAAGCAATTTCCAAACGAAACAATTAGGGAAGTATCAATACGTTTTTTTTTTTTTTTTGAGGTAACAAACTTACCATACTGATACTCAAATATCGACGATACCGATTCCCATATGACTTGTGAATTTAAATTAAATAAGAAGGAAGGTTATCAGTTCGTCTTTTTATTGTTTTATGTTTTTTACTTCAAAACCCCGTAATTTCTGACATGGTTGTCAGATATGGCGATTTATCGCTGAAGGTGGCGGTTTTCAAATTTATTTGGCGATTTTTAAAATAGTTGGCGATTTTGTCACACATAATTCATAAGTTAACAGTGTGTAGCCCTTGACAGTGTTGTTAAGAGATGGTTCAATGTATGGTTATAGTATCGCGCTGAGCCATGTTGTAATGACAAGAGTCTTTTTGATCAAAAAGTTATAAAAAATCCATAAGATTATTAAATAATAAATAGAGCTTTGATTTAAACTTATATTTATTTAAAAAAACAAAGAAAACATTTTAATCGTGATTGTTAATTATTGTTTTATTGTTACGAATAATTAAGAAAAAAACTTTATATCTCTTTAAAATCATTAAGTACCTTTAAGCTCAAGCTTAACAAAAGCGGTAAATGTTATTTACTGTAAAATTTCAAAAGAAAAAAACTTTAAACGGGCTGTTTATCATTTGTCGTATGTACTTCCACTTCCCCTTTATAACAAAGCGATTATTATTTATTAAAATTTGATCATGCCAACCCCAATGTTTAATTCACCATCTACATATTTCGTACTTAATTTTTTGTTTTTAACTGAACAAAAAAGTAATTATGTAAAGAAAATTGAAAACATTTCGGTTGTGAATAATAATCATTTCACATTAGCTTTTTAGGGGGAAGAAGTACGTTATAATAAGATGGTACAGTTTTAATTTAAACCCAATGGGTTCATAAAAATGCAAAAAACCGTTTATGTAAAACAGGATATTAATCAATATATAATTATTTATATACAGTTAATGTCAGATTTGTTTAATTATTTTTATTAAATATAAAAAGTAAAAAAAAATCAATTTAATATTAAAAAAAAGAAAACAAAACAAAATAAAAACAAATGTATAGACCTTATTTATATAAATGTACATGTTAAATAGGTAAATGCTTATTTATTAAAACACGATAACTTATATGTACATATATCGATCTGTGTATATTTATAATGAAAGAAATTGTAACAATTTTTTTTAATATTATTATTTTTGTTTTATATAGCTAATATTTATAACTTTGTGTTATTATTTTATATTCATTTACGTTAAATTAAATAAAAACAAAAAATAACAAATAACAAACACTTTATTATTAGTTAAGAATTTAATTTCAAATTTATTTTTATTATATTTAACGATGTTCAGGAAAATTTTTTTCGTTGCTATTTTAGATGATACACATTTACATATGTATTTTACATTTACAAAGCAGACCTGAGGTGTGGGGTGGATAGCCCCAATAACACATTATGAGTGTAATAAAGTCAATTACAAATATATGTAAGTAATTGTAACTAAAAACTCCAAGATAATTTGTTATTCAATATTTTCAATATCACACATTTCATGTAATTAGAATTGAAAATTGAAGCTGTTTAATTATAAATTAATTGTTATTAAGCAAATACATAATATTATTCATAACCAAATATTATTCAAAATTAACTTCAACTAAATGGTTTTACTTTCTATTTTTATATTAGTCGGTTACCTGTGTCTTTTTTTAATATAACACCTAATATATTTATATAAATAGTTTTGTTATTATTTTTTTATGTTTTAATTTTTTAAAGTTGAATAATAGATTCTTAATTTTTTATAGTTACTTAATGAAGGCTTAACTTTTTCCATTACACTGTAATTGGATTTTATTAATTACAATAATATGAAATTGTAATTTTTAATTACATGAAATTATAATTAGATTTGGAATTGTAATTTTTAATTACATGAAATTATGAGGTGTGCAATGCCTCCTCCAGACTTGGTGTTGACCACCCTCCCCCCTCCCAGAATTTTTAAAAATTCTATTATATATTTATTTTCAGAATATTTTCCAATAAAAATGGTTTTGCCCCATCTAGAAAATATGCATGTTCTCCTACGCCAATTCATGTGTGTATAATTAAAAAAAAAACGGTTACAGTTGCACATATTTCAATAAAATTGCAATTGAAAAATTCCAATTACATGTAATTGCATAAATGCATGTGAATAAATTGTAATTGACATCCCCAGGTCTGATGTACATATGCATATGTATATTTATGTACGTGTGTGTATCTACTTTAAATATTTTTAACAAATATAAATTATATTAAAATAGGTTTTGTATTTTGTATTCATTTTTAAATAAATATTATGTTATCTTAAACTCGAAAAACATTTATACCTTTTTATTTTTCTTAATTTTATATTTCGTTTATTATTTTGAGAGTGAAAACGACGTTCGAATATTAAATAAGATAAATATCGTTTGAAAAGCTTAAAAGAAGTTAGTTGTTACTCAACAATAATAAATCAAGAAAATGTAAAAGTTTCGCTTCCCTTCTAAATGTTTCCGTGTCTAAACTAAGACTAAGTCTTAATACACTAAAATTAAAAATTGAACTTGAAGGCCCGAAATAAGTCGAATTGAAAAACGTGCTTAAGGGTTTTTTTTTTTTTGAAATTATGCAAAATTAATTATAAAATGTCCAATAAAACCGTATTTTAGCGGGCTAGTTTGTCTGGAAAGGTTTCAAATTATCACTTTATATATATATATGATTTTATGGGTTCTTATGTTTTTTCTTAAGTTTTTCTGGTACCCAAGTGATAATTTACGACTATCTGATTTTCATTCATTTTCGTGCTGTCATAAACCTTACTGCAGCCATAATCTGTAATTCTCGTAGCTGAAGCTATCGCCAAAATTCTAAAAAAAGCATACAAAAATTACGTTTATTGCTTAACTGAAAGAACTACAGCTTTAGCTAAAAGAATTACAAAATATGGCTGCTGGATATTTAATGTGAAGGTACTCCAATTACATCCAAGCATTTTTCGGAACTTATTGCTGAGGGGCTATTGCCTCTAGGATGAATGTATTTCGAGATTATCCCGTCAGTCTCTTCGGATTCTTGACTTGCCCAATGAAAACCAAAGTTCCTTTAGAGACTGACATAATTATAATTCATAAAATTTCCAACTACATATAGATAAAAATGTTCACCCAGTCATAGCGCTATATCCGCAGGTAAGAATATATAAAAACTGGAGGTCGATATTTATCAAGAGTTCGCATACTATCAAGCTCTTATGGTAACGCATCATTGACGTAGGGTGTTCGACCTTGGGTTAGGATATATTTTTATATTAGATTGTCTTCTAGCAGATACAAGACCTAACTAGAAGCCTATTACCGGCCACCAATGCGAGGAGGTATAAATCGAATGTTACGTCGTACAATGTAACCAAATGGACAAAAATAAAAAACAAACTGGAGAGGCATACTCTCAACTTTACCATACCCAATGGAAACAGATAGTTTTATGGATATATTACATAAAGAATATTCGAATCGAAAAATTAATTATTTTCGGTTTGGGGTTTAAACTACCCCTTGCCCCTACCCGATTATGCCCAAAGTTTACACAACTCTTCATCTCCATATACCAAGGGGACATGCTAAATTTTGTTTTAATATGTTATATGTTAGACATAGCTGCCAGATTTGACGATTTATCGTCATTTTGCCGATATTGGGTCCTAAAAATGACATGGTGACGATGGGACGATTTATATCCTAATTTTGACGGTTTTCAATAATTCAAGTTTGCAACATTTATTTGTACTGTTAAACTCAGCACAGCTCTCGAAAAATAACAACTATAACTTGTTAATAATATAATGCGATATTCTTTGGCGTTGTGTCTAAAACTTCCATCATCACTAGAAACTTTGACGAGGAATATTTACAATTATTTGTTAAACAGTCCGAAAAGGTGCAACCAATTTGACAACATTTTAAGTCTTTTCGAAATAAAACTAAAAAAATGTTGCATAACTGCCAGACGCGTTAGTTATCTCTACAAGATATTGTTGTCAGGATTTTAATTTTAAATAATTTAAATTCAAAAAATAAAATGTACCTAAGTTTTCTAAAATATATTTTACAAATTATTAACAACATAAATAAAATCTATAAAAGTGAGGGCACAGAAATTCTAAATTTATATAAGGAAATGCTAAAATTGTTGCAAATTGTAATGAGCAACTTTTTAAAAACTAGTTTGCCTAAAACTGCAAACTTTTATGTAAATGAAAATAAAATCCAAAACATTTTTTTAGACTTTGAAGGCATTTATTTGGGAATATATGCCAGATTCATTTTTGCAGAAGCACAAATAGATGCAAAAGATAATATTTAAATTTGTGTTAATTTTTATATATGTAGAGCTTTGTGATCAGATATCAAGATTAGATTTTGAAAATAAATTCAATGTTCTATGCCAAATAAATTTATAGCTTATAGCTGTTTTATTTTTTCTAAGTAAGAATAATATTAATTACAAATTAGCTGATTAGTATTAAAGAAAAATTGGAAAAATTTTATTATAGACACTAGCAGAATGTAATGCATTTTCTGGACAGCTGGTACGTCCGTAGTGTTAAGTTGTGAACATCATCTATTTTCCAACCATACTCAGATAAAGGAATACGAGAAAATCGTATTCAATCATCTATCTATTCAGTTAGAACGAAGTCTATCACTACCAAAAACTTCCCTCTTGTTTAATAGTTTTACTTTAATATTTATTATCTTAAACGTGAGCATAAAACGTCTTGTTAGACTAACTTCATAATCTTTGCTTAAATAAAAACATACAATAGCATTTGCTCTTCTTAAAACCAATGCAATATTTGTTGTTGTTTGAAATTAAATTTTAGTAGTGAATAGTTTGTTTCAATAGTGTCTCTTGATATGAAATACTGTTATAGCAGACAACATGTATGTAAATGTATGATGTTAAAAGCAAGGGTTTGTACTTTGTATTTTAGTTATTTTATATTAATTTGCGCGTTGAGTGGTTGGAAATAGAAAACTGTAGTAGATTGAATTTTTTTTAACTTTTATTGATGAATAAAAAAATCTAATTTAATTTTTTCTCTCGAAAATCAGAGATTTTACTCTCAAGAAAATTTAAGTAAAATGAAAAGTCCCAATGTCTACATATGGTCCCAAAAGCACTACCTAGTCAATAGTACCAATGACATCAGTAGTGCATTTTCAATGACAAGCACACGTTAAATGTCTATAGTAAATAGCTTTATCTAGGGGTATTATAAGTCATTAGTACTGGTGACTGTGTCAATAGTATGTCAGTACAGTATCACTATTGACATTTCCTGCAGAGATAAGAATAAGCACATTTTACAGAGGATTTAATAAGCTTTAATTTGATATCATATATTTGAATTGCAATTATTGATTCGGTAGTATAACACTTTGCGTTTGATTGAAAATAAATTCATCTAATTGTAAAAAAACTATACATTAAATTAAACCTACACAGAGAAAACAATGCCCATCCTAGAGTTGCTGTGGCTCACTCTAGAATTATTAACACTTTGTTGCTACATAAACATTTCGCACCGTTAGTGGTCAGTTGATTAATATGTATAAAATTTACTTACTTCGTACTTTACTGAATTTGTAGTGTGAATATCAATGTACAAGTGATTTTTCCAAAACAGTTATATTTATATATACTACATATTTAAAAATAAAGAAAAAAGACTTTTTAACCCATTAGCCCCGAACAGTTACTTTTAAATCCGCTGTTTGTGGAATTTTTTCATTTTATAAAAAGTACGATTATTTCCCGAAATCAGTTGGAGCAATTTAATAAGCCCCAAATTACTTTGTATGGGCAGAAGGTGTGGTAGTGGGTGTAAACACTCCATTTTCTGTTTTATTTTTTCTTAATGGTGATGATTAACATTTCTGTTCAAAATTTGGTTAACATCGGACCACGTTTTCTAATTTTGTCCAAAAAACACTACGTCGTGCCTATATATGTACATATTTATTAGATGCGTTATACTAAAAGTGTATAATGTTATGGTATGTGTTTGGGTACCACTGGTCTAGAGATAATATCTGTCAATAAAAGTATAAGTAAAAATCGTAAACTTCATATTTTATTACTACATATAACCCTAAAATTTTACCTAGGATTTTGAACTACAATGAATTTTATTAAGCCTTGACCACAGTTTTATGTCATTGTAACAATCGGGCAGCAATGGTTTATCACGGTTCATCAAACATCATCAAACACTTGCACTACAAAATAAAAATATTGAACGTTTTTAACAAAATTAGGTTATTTTTCTTAACTATACCATTATATATCAGTATACTGTATTGGAAAATTAGTTTTGTCGAGACCAAATAATCCCATAAATCTTTCAGGCATAGTTTCGAGAATATTGAATTGATAATCAATATAATAGGTTTATATGTAGTGTGCAATAGGCTGGGACGTTGGTATATGGCAGAAAATATTTTGTTGTATTACCCGTTCAAGTAGTGATAAAAATATGTCTTTTTATCTTGTTGTGGCGCAGAAGCCTTGAACATATTTTTTCGTCTTAAAATCTTATATAGTTATTTTTTTTATTTTATTAGTGGGTTTTCATATTTGTTATTATTTTAACTTCATTAAAACTAATCCTAAAATAATGCAAAACATAAAAATTTTGTTATCCATCGTCATTTTATAACCTTTTTTCACGTTTTAATACCTAAATAGGGTATAAAAACACAAAACTATTTGTTTTTTTTTACTCTAAAATTGGTTGGCGGAATAATCGTATTCACAAATTGCCAGGGTAAACTCCATTAGCCTCCTTCAGGATCTGTTACGAGACCTATACCTTCGTATAGGAAGTCCCAACTTCAGCTTCGATTAAAATTTGTTAGGTTATACACGATAACCAACACGATTGCACATGGTGATTAAAGCAAACACCAATAACAGTACCACAGTACAGCTATTCAAAGAAGCCAATCAGCAAGTGCGAGAGTGAGCCGCAAACCACTCGAAGGCCGAGCAAAAAGGACGGCCTGATTGACTTTAAAAAATAACGACAATGACGCGCGAACGATGTTCCCCAACCCAGAGCTACTTTACGACTGATTTGTTTTTTTAATTTACTTTTTTCTTTGTTTTAGTAAGATGGGGGTAGATATTATTGTAATGATTTTTCTTTGACTAAAACTTATTTAATGAACTTAAAATGGTCCTTTTATTTCTATAATGCGGTTTTTGCAGATAGAAATGTTTTGAAATTTGCTAAATTTCAATATATTTTGATCTGCGGCATTTGATTTTGCGTCACCTCTTACCCTACTCTAAACTTGTTCAAACTTAACAATTGACTTAACAATAGCAAATGGCAACTTTTTATCACTATTTCCTATTAAAATTGAAAAAAAATATTTTATCAATATGGTAAAAAGAAAGCGAGCGCCTCATTTTTCCTATTTTGTTTTCTTATATTATTATTGTTTTTTTCTTTGTTTTATTGAAAACCGAAAATTTAGAAAAAAAAACTTTAGATTACTAAAAAATCGTAATTTCTCTATAGAATCTCACTAAGTTTCAACAAAATTTCATTTAAAAATTTTAATTTTACCAAAAATAGTTTCGATTAACAAAATTTAACTTTCAATAAAAACCAAGTTTCGCGAAAAAAACACATTTTGATCCAAAATTTACTATAAAAACGAAATTAAAACCAAAACATCTAATAAAATGAATTTAAAAACCAAAGAATAAAAACCAAAAGAAAAAACCAAAGATATAGTGTTGTAAATTTAGAAACAGCATGGGGCAAAATCGAACATCACTACGGTGAAGGGCCGAATAAAGTACTCTTGTTTTATATACAGAAGCCACACATAAAATACATATATGTATGTATATATATACATATATCATTAAGTTATTTTTTAATTTATTATTTAGATACATACATTAGCATGCTAGTCAATAGACACTAACATATATACATACATACATAAATGCATGTACTACTATATGTATAAGTACATATATGTAAAAAATTGAATAAAACATAAGCTTCATACAATTTCAACTTGTGATGTGCAATTTAGAGTTAACATAAAACTATAAAAGATTTATACTTAACCCAGTTCAATGGGAATTTAAAAGAGTTAAGGAAAAACAAATCTAAAATAAATACTAATGAAATTATCCTTAAATAATTATAATAATTTTTGAACAATAGTATTAAATAATAAAACAACAGCAAAACAAAACCCACTAACAATTATATACACTGAACTAACTAACATTAAATATATGTATGTATAAATACATATGTATGTATACATATTTATGTATAAAAGGTTTTAATATTGAATGTGCAGCTACTCTTTTTCATTATAATAATAAAATAATATATGAGTGTTAGAATACGACTATGTGACATATTGAAATAATAAAACATTAGTAATAACAAGTAAGAGTGCTATATTCGTAGGTGCCGAATCTTCTATACCCTGCACCACGGTGATTTTATTTATACAGACATGTACAGCATTATCCATATTGTTTACTCTTTACATAAATTAAAATAAGTCGTATGAAAAAAAACACATTATTCATGTTTTAAAGAAATAGAAGACAGCGGCTATGCAGCTGAATGAAAACAAATTCCGTTGGCCACAATTATCGCCGTGTAGTCAGCTTTTTAATGATATTCGTAAACTCGGACATTGTTGTAACAAGAAATACCTATGTATTTTGCTTTTATAAAATTAAAAAACTTTTTCAAAAAATAATAAATATTTCCTCCAAAACTTTTTGTTTGTATATGAATTTATAATTTTGTGACATTTTCTTTTGTTGAATAAAATAAAATTGTCGCATACAAAAAGTTAGCCTAAGTTGACTACAGCCACAACGGTGGTCGAGTAGCCATGTAGCTTTGCTGGCTTCAAAATAATCGTTTACCTATAAACGTGTGTATTTTATTTTTGACAGTTTGTAGTCGGTGTCCTGATGTTGTCTATATGTTTAATGCATCTAGGTTTTAAAACAGGGACCTAATTATCGCATTCGGTATCGAGTAAACTTTCATATCGAATAACAAATTAGATACGAGTCGAGTAAGCTAATTATGCTATTCGACATGTATCGAATGTTTATTTATATCAAATTGTAGTAGATTAATAATATGTTAACAATTGAACAAGAAAACGCGGTTTAAAAAGATTTTCTTTCGAATGAAATTACGATACTTTTTATTCGATATCGAATGCCATGATACCAAAATGAAAAATTACGAGAGATTTTACTCGATATCGAATGCGGTGATTCGGTGATTCGGTCCCAGAGATCTCATCTATTTAAGAATCAAACTCATTTAAAAAAAATATTTTACATGAATTTTATTTGAACTATTTTTGAATTAATAAATTTATTATTAAATAGAAAATAATAACAATTGAAACTACCGGGTAGATTGATACATAGAGTACTGATGACGGATGTAGCTGTCTAGAAAATGCATTCTGCTTTGCTGGTATATAATTTTTCTTCATCTCTTTATAATTAAGAACTTAAGCCTAAATAATTAATTTATTAATTCAAAAATAGTTCAAATAAAATTCATATAATTTCACAGAGCGGGCACGGCTTTGACATTGTTAACTTCAACACTATTGTGTTAATAATTAAAAATATACATTTGTAAAATAAAAATATCTAATTGTTGTTAATTGCTAACCAAAGGATAGCTAATAGCAAGACAGATATATACCATTTTCAAATAAAAGAAAATATATAAAGAGAATTAAAATAAAGAAAAATGTTTGCTTGGTAGTATAATATGAAAAATAAATAGAGTTAACAAGTGTAAAACAATTTCAAAAAGCTCTATCTTCTATGAAATATAATGTAAAATTTAAATTTCTCAGATTCTATTTCTTTGATAAGTTTGTTTAAATAGAAAATAATAACAATTGAAACTACCGGGTAGATTGATACATAGAGTACTGATGACGGACGTAGCTGTCTAGAAAATGCATTCTGCTTTGCTGGTATCTAATTTTTCTTTATCTCTTTATAATTAAGAACTTAAGCCTAAATAATTAATTTATTAAAAATATTTTACTCTATATACATACATATGTATATATATTCTTATAATAATACTAAAAATATGTATGATATATTACACTCATGATTTTTTTAATTTTCATGAAAATATTGAATTTTTTTTTTTTAATATTTCAAAAATTGTTTCTAAAAATATTTTTTTTTTAATTTTTTTTTAAATTTTATTTGAAAATGTTTTAAAAATTTTTTTCGAAAATGTTTTCGATACCATGGTGTGCTTAAATTTTTTTATCTCTTCTGGTGCCTAGGCAAATGACATTACTACCCGAACATGGACAGACGGACATCGCTTAATTAACTTTTCTACTTATGAGGATCCAGAATATATGTACTTTATGGGGTAGGAAATGAATATTGTAGAAATTAACACACGGACTGACAAACTTATATGTGTATATGTGACCGCGACTAGTAAAAGGGACCTAAGGGTAAAAAAGTAAATTTTACAGGAGAGCAGTTAAAAGTTTTACGTTATTTTACAAGTGTAAAAACTGGTATTAACATAAGTGAACGTAGCTTCACTTTGGCTTTAGCGAGGTCCACTTCCACTCAATTTTCGAGTAAATTTTACATCGATTAAAAAAAAAACAAATGGCCCGATCGACCCTTAGGTCCCTTTTATTAGTCGTGGTCACATATACCCTTTCTACCTGCGGTAAAGGGTATGACAAACAAAATTAAAAAATTAAATGTTTTTATGTGCACAACAACTATTATTTAAAAGTTTTTTTTAAAGATTAATAAATTAAACTTTAAAAATATGCTAGAAAATTTTATGTATATACATATGTATGTATGTACAAAATATTTGTGTTTTTAATTTTTATTATCTGCGAATGCATGCAAAACAGTTTGACATCACGTTTTGGGATAAAATCTTGTTTTGGCTCCTGTAATTTTTTTCTAAATGAGGCAGTACCCCATAACTGAAAGCCATAACACCATATTGGTTCAAGAATCGAATTATAAAGTAGAAGCTTGCAATATAAGCGTAGGGTTGAGTTTCTACCAATAAGCCAATTATTTTAACTGATTTTAGCTTCATTAGTGTCAATTTTGCTTCAATATGACTTTCCAGGTTAAGCGTCTATCGAGATGTATGCCGAGGTATTTGATCTCTGAGTGTTGCGGTATAGTTTTACAAAATGTAACTACATTTTTGGTTGTTGATGTATATTCTCCATTTTTTTTAACCACAATTTCAAATAAAATATATGGTCTTGTAATTGAGATGCTACTTGGAGGCTTGCATGAATGCTTAGAAAAGCAGTGTCGTCAGCAAATGTTGATGTGTGAACTCGATTGCTAGTTGGCATATCGGATGTATACAGAAAATAGAAAATGGGCCCCAATATACTACCTTGGGGAACTCCAGCTTTAATTGGTTGAGGTGAGCTTAAAAAATCTCCTTCTTTAAGTATAACCTTACGACGAGTTAATTAACAGCTTATAAAAATTAGTGGGCAGGTTTTGCTTTAACTTGTAAACTAGACCTTCATGCCATATTTTATCGAATGCTTGAGAAACGCAAATGAAAACCGCAGAACAATATTTTTTTTCCTTGAAAGCCTTTTTTACTACTTTTACTAATATGTACCGAATTGGTGGTTCGGAATACATTCTTTTTCGGTCAAAATTGGGTTCAGCTTAGTGATTAATATTTTCTCAAATAGTTTTGACATATTTGATAACAGACTTATTGGCCTATAGGATTCCACCTTTGTGTGATCTTTTTCTGGCTTAGGTATCATAGTAATTAGAGAAACGTTCCAGTCCGAAGGAAAATACTCAAGGCGTAGAATGGCATTAAAAATAAATAGAATTATTCTAACTACTCTCTGGAAATTCCATTATCACCTTTCTTCTTGTTTTGTCAAAACCATACGAAAATTAGCTGTGCCCGCCACGTCGTAGGCATTCTGACAATATTTTTGTCGATTTTGCCTTAAAAGTAATCAACACCGAATTTTAATAAAAATATTTTTGAGTTATAAAAGGTTCATTGAACAAATTTCGTATGAAAATTTATTTTATAAACTTTTTATAAAATAAAAATATTTATTATGAATTTGGCCCTAAGACTCTTACTTTTATGGTGCTTCAGTTATTGTTTTATATAGAGGTAGCCATCCCTGTTTAATTACGCAGGAAAAAGGCGTCATATAAAGTACTAAAATTTATTTCAAATTATTGTAGAGTTCCGTAAATAATGTTTTTTCCCCGCTTTTAAAAATAACAGTTGCTGTCAAGTTTGCAGAACCATTGAATCGGTAAAATTGCTGACTTTCACTACTTCTCTATTTTCTCTTGGAAGTGAGATATATCTACGAAAAACGTATCCTTTATTTGAACCAATAAAAAAGATCCCTCCTCACAAAATTTTATTAAAATTCATCCAGTAGCTTTTACGTGATGCGAACTCAGGCAGACAGATAGACGGACAGATAGACAGACAGACAAAAATTCAAAAAATTGCTGTTTTATATAACATTTCGATTACAACAAAATTTTTTAAAAACTTGCATGTATAGGAATGGCTTCCTATTGGCTAACAGTTTTAATACTTTTAAAATATAGTTGGAACAATATTGTATTTAAAAAGTCAAATTCATAAAGACACATGTGGGAAAAGTAGAAATATTAAATGAGCAGTAAATAAATAAATAAATCCATAAAACGAATCTAAATTATAAAGTATAAGTACTAAAGACTCAACCATATGGCGTTTTCTTGTCTGAAAAAAAAAAAAATCTGCCTTATAAATAGGTAATAATTTTTATGGATCACCTAGCCCTTGCAAAGTGTGACCTTTTTTATGATTTGATAAGAACACAAAAACAAACTGATTTTACATTTAACATTTATATCTATGTGACGTATAAAATAATATACATAATCAAGGCATATTAAACATGGTGATAGCGTAAGGGAGAGGAAATTTGAACACAAAATTTTTTTAATTTTTTTTTTTAATGGATTTTGACAGTAAAATAGATATTATTCTCTCTTAAAAAACCTGATTAATGTCAAACTCCATATAAAAAAAATTTAAAAAATTTCTCTTTAATATTAGCTCCGCCTTGTGCAGTCACCTGGTTAAATATGCCTTGTACATAATTATTCATATAAACATTTAATTTCGAAATAAAATTTTTGCTTTCATTGAAAAAAATTTGTATTTATAAAAAAGGAATAAAAGTTGAGTTTAAAAAATGTATCATATTTACATGGTTTTGGTGCGACATATTTAGAAAAGAACATGATGTTTTTTACACTCTGACATTTTTTGTAGAAAAGAACACAATAATTTAATAAGTGTAAAATATATGCAATATTTTTGTCAGAAAAGAAAACGCCATTACTTAGTCTGTATTCAAAAATCTAAGTGTATAATAATGTATTTGTAGAAAAATTGTTGTTCGTTTTTTAAAAATATCCCCACAGCGCAAAAGTGATGCTTAAAATGTTTTGGAAATAAATTATAAATTTCCCATATTCATTTTTAGTTGTTAAGAATTATTTTTCTCTACTTATGTATGTACATATGTATATTGAATTTACACGGCATATGTATGAGTGACAGAACGAGTTTTGGACCTCTACGTACGTACACACTCGAAAGATTTTATTTTTCTATTGTGGTTTTCAAATTATCACGATACAATAGCGATTATATGAAAACTTTTGTCGGTCACTGTATGTACATGTGTTTTTGTATGTCAGTATCAAAGAAAGTTTTATTTAAATAATACATAAAATTAACTCTTTAGCAGCAAATATTGTTAAATGATAAAAACGGAACTGTTTAAATCAAGAATTAGCAAAAACGTGTATGTGGTTCATTTGTATAAAATTTATTATATAAAAATAACAAAACACAGAACATTATAGACAATCATCTAAAACCCGTTACACTTCACCATTTTTGTAAGATGACCACATTGGTATTAAGCAGTACTAAAACTAATTTTTATACTATTTTTGTTTTTCTCAAAAAATAGAAAATTAAAATACAAAAAATGCAAACAAACCTCGAAAGTTAACCAATCACATACACCAAAAAAAGCTAAAAGTTGAATAATAATAAAAAAGAACAAAAAAAAAATAATAACTCAAATTATCCCACTGATTAAAATTATTAATAAATGTCCTTTAATTTATTTATAAATTAAATGTTATAAAATACACACAAAACTGCATTAAATAAAAAAAATTAAATTGTGTGCAAAAATTTACAAAGTAAAAATATATATGTATGTATGTACATACTTACATACAAAACTATTTATCTGAATTCATTTTTAGCAAAAACAAAACATTTCAATGTATATTTTTGTTATTTCCATTAAATAAAACAACAACAAACAAGCCTATTAGAAAGTAAATTTATTTGCTAAAATTTAATAAAAAATTAAAACAAAATTATATTAATTTTATGATGTTTCATTTATCACTAATCCCTGCAAGCTTTTTCTATTGAAGAAGTTACTAAATCGTTAGTTTACAAAATTGATATTAATAGAATATGATATCGAAAGTCACCAGTCAGGAAAAATTTACCACTACAGTTATACAAATTCTAAAAAAATTGCAGTCTTATAGAATTATCGAATATTTATTTTTTAAAAGTAATAAAAAATGTATTTAAAAAGATCGAATATCCAAGTAATTATTTTATGTAGAAGAGGTGGCGTAGCGCACCCTGGGTATCTAGTATAATAATATTCTTGAAATATTATTAATAATCATTAATATTTCATGAAACGTAACATCGCGTTAGATGAAGTCGTTCGGCCAATGTCAGGATGTCAAGTCAAGTAATCAACAAAAAACTTCAAATAAATACGTACAAATAAATATAAGTAATAGGCAAAAATTGGCAACGCTGCAAATAAACTCTCATTCAGAATTATTAGCCAATAGCAAGACAGTTTCGTGACGTCATTAGGCCGACATGCGCAGAAGATTTCAATTTTATTTTCTTTGACACCCATCATCGATTTGAGCAAGACATAAATATAACGCCGGCAGAGCAACAGTTTTAATTTGTTCACATTGTTATAAGTGTTTATGACGATTTCTGTCTAAACATAATTATCTGTTTTCTATCAATATTGTTTGAAGGCTTATAGCACGGCAGATAGTAATAGTACGGTTGAGCGACAGATGGCGCTGTTTCAAACTTAAACTGCCAAATGTTTTAACAACCATGTTAAGACGTACATAGAAAAAACATTAACATAGGCAGTATACATTTAATAATAACATCATGTTAGTTTCTGCTAGGAAAGTTACTGAACAGGCCTATTAGTATTATTGACTAGGTAGTTCTTTGGGACCATATTTTGACATTGAAACTATTGATTCACTAGTACACTTTAGTAATTCTAGTCTACAAAACTTGTACTGATTTGACCATCAAATCGTATCTTTGTAAACATAATTGTACTTAAATGGCCAATGTTGCTTTTAAAGAAGTTTAAATTGATTATAATCTCCAGGAAACGATAGAAATAAAATTATAATAAAACGAAACCACAATATTTTAAAACAAAATTATTGTTTTAAAATTTTGGGTAAGTTTTGTAAGGGTTTAAGCTTTAGATGCCAATATTTTTGGATAGTCAGTGCTAATAAACATTCTTAGTTCAAAGAAATTTCTATAATATTTACATTAATAATATTATAAAACTAAATATATTCTAAAATTTTAAAAATTCTAAATTTCTAAAATGCCGGAAAAAAGTACAATTGCACTAAATGTACCATTTCCGATTTGTTTAATATTTATTATTTAAAAACAAAAAGACTTACATAAAATAAAAACCAAAATTTAAAATGGATTCATATTGTAAAAATTTATTTTTACTTTACCATACGTAGTATAAGGTAGTAATCATGAAAAAAATCGAGGTCGGGATTTCGACGGATTTATACGTTTTAATGTCTCCTGAATCCATGTTGGCTATTTTCACGATGAAGGCTGTAGGGGTAGGTGGGTGTATATGCTACTATTTTTGTGGAGTTTGTACCGTGTGACATATCAAAATGAAATTTAGTATGTGCCTTTGGTATATGGAGATGAAGAGCTGTATAGTTTTTGGATATAACGCTCTACAGGTCATACCGTATGACATATTAAAGAGTTGAAAATAATTTTTCGATTCAAATATACTTTGAACTTATTTCTTTATGTAATAAATATATCCATAAAAAATCTGTTGTGTATGCCACTCCAAATTTTTTTATACAATTTTTCTAAAAACAATATTTTGCAAAAAAAACCCCGAACAGTTGATTAACAAATTCTTGCTAGTAAAAATTTTACTAGCAAAAACTTGCAAGTAAAGTTTTTAGGTCTGTTCAGTAACTTTCCTAGCAGAAACTAGCAACGAGAGAGTAAAACAGAAATTTACATATGTAATTACTCTCCTAAATATGAAATGGTACATGAACGCTTTACTAGCAAAAATTAGAAAGTAGACTACGGTGGCGTCAGGAAGGACTTAAAACTTGTAGCGATTAGACCATCATATAGTAGCTTTGTAAACGTAATTGTACTTAAAGGGCAAACATAAAATAATCTACCGTTGTTAGCCAGAAATGTTGCTTTAAAGAAGTTCAAACTGATAATAGTAATCTCAAGGAAACCATAGAAATAAATCAAACAAAAAAATAAAAGCACAATAATTTAAATAAAATTATTGTTTTAAAATATTGAGTAGTTTTTGAAAGAGTTTATGATGATTTTAAGCTTTAGACGTCAATATTTTTGGTTAGTCAGTGCTAATAAACATTCTTATTTCAAAGAAATTTCTATAATATTTACATTAATAACATTCCAAAACACAAAAATGTCCCCAATGTTGACTCTCCAACATTGTGGTATTTTTGTGTTTTTCTTCGGACGTTCCCACGAGATAACTTGATTTAAGATATATCTTATACCTAAAACGTCCTTAATGTTTCTATTCGGTTTAAGAGTAATTAGAATTTGAAAAAATTACACTGCGCAACAAAAGTACACTCCGCAACAAAAAATTTTTCTCTACCCTAGAAATAAAAGTACATATGTGGACTATATGGATTTTGATGCCCTTAATTCAAATCTGTTTTCTGTTTTTCTCTAGTACGTAAGGATTTTCTTTTAAAGGCGTGGCATACTTCACCCCCTAAATCGTTGGGTTGACTTATATATTTTGCCATAACTTGAAAACGTGTTCTCCGATTTTAATAGCAGGAGGATCAGAAGATGCACCGGAAAATTCTGCTTAAACTAACCATACACATTTATTTTATATCTACATATTACTATTTTGGAGTTATTAAAAATTTAATATTTTTGTTTTCAAAATGCAATAAAAAAAATTAAGAACCAAAAAGTTAAAATTAAAGTTGCACAATATTCCAAAACACAATTATGTTTATTGTTCAAAATATATTAAAAGCTGTACAATACCAATTTTAAAATCAGAATTGTACCAAAAAAGTACAATTGCAATAAATTTATCATCACTGATTTGTTTACTATTTATTATTATTATTATTATTGTTATTATTATTATTATTATTATTATTATTATTATTATTATTATTATTATTATTATTATTATTATTATTATTATTATTATTATTATTATTATTATTATTATTTATTGAGACTTCAAAATAAAATTATTACAGAGATTTAAGTAATACATAATTTTGGAAACTTAAAATTGTAAAGTATTGTTTTAATTACAGTAAAAATGAAAAAGTACAACATGCATAAACAATTAAAAGTAGCATATTACAATTATTTGTAATTAAATTATAACAAGAAAAAAAAACAGTGTTTGCTCCCGACACTTCCATTTAATGATACGTGTTATATGTATCTATTTAAAATAAACTTAAAACTAAGCTTATATACATATAAAAATCTTATAACTAGACCTTGAAACTAAAATATATTTTACCCTTTGTAAATGCCGGGAGTAACTCTCTGATAAAAATGCTGTCCAGAAATAGTCTCCGGTTGCTCCCGCAAAATACCAATTGCGGACCGATAATTTGTATTTGACCAATTAAATTCAATTTCACTTGATAATAAATCTTGTATTACATCTCCTTCAAAATAAGTCAACTTATCAATAAAACGTTTCATTATATAAGGTGCGTATTCAGAGATTGGTGATACTGAAGCCTTATCATAGATAAAATTATTTGAAAATCTTTTCAAACGAGTTTTATAATTTCTTCCTACACATTTTCGTAAAATATGTCTTTCAAATATTTCCAATTTTTTCATAAAAGTAGGCGATATAGAAAACCAAACTGGAAAAGCATATAACAACATTGGTCTAATACTGACTTTGTATATGAGCAATTTGGTTTTAGATGATAAAGGTTTATTGTTAAACAACTTTGAAAAAGCTCCTTTAATTTTATTAGCTTTATCCAGAGTAAATGCAACATGCTTATTGAACTTTAACAGCTTGGTGAAATTTACTCCAAGATATTTAAAATTATTTTTAAACAAAATTTCATCTCCATTTAAAAATAGTTGTAAACTTTTGCTTTCTGGAACAACTTTATAATTACATTTTCCTGATGAATTTCGTAAGCACATTGCATGACTTTTTGAAACATTTATTTTAATACCCCAAAATGAATAGAAATCATTAACGTGATTAAGGTGTGCAGAAACACGTTGCAGTGCAACTAATGGTGATTCATCATGAGCATATAAAAGAGAATCATCTGCATAAAGGATTCCCAAAGAATTATAAGTATATTGTAAAATAAATAAATGTGGTGCCAAAATTGAACCTTGTGGAACTCCACATGTAACATTACCTTGTTGTGAAATAGATTTATCAATTTCAATGCAAAAACTTCTATCATCAAAGAAACTTTTAAAAAGCTTTACTATATTTGCTTTAAATCCTATTGAAATCATTTTGTACAATATACCATTATGATACGCTCTGTCAAAAGCTTTTACAATATCAAGTGAAATTGCAACCGTGCACTGACGTTTCCTAAGATGTTGTACTACATCGTTATGAAATCTTAATAGCGCGTGAGTAGTAGAGTTTCCTTTTTTAAAACCAAACTGATCTTGAGAAATATATGGCTCAGCCAAACCTAAATCCATTTTAGTACGAATATTTTTTTCAAGTAGTTTTCCCAAATTAGATAAAAGAGAAATCGGTCTTAAGTTTTTGATATCAAAATTATTTTTCTGTTTTGGAATAGGAATGATTTTGCACTTTTCCAATCTTTAGGAAAATAGCAATTATTTAAACAATTGTTAAAAATGATTGCTAAATATTTAAAGGCATTTTTTGGAAATTTCTTAATTAAATAATTTGAGATATTATCTAAACCACGCGATTTTTTGTTATTTATTAATTTGGATATCTCTACAACAGCACTAAGAGAAGTAAAAATTGGATTGTCTTTAAAATTCAACGAAGATAAACTGTTATCAAAATTTACAATACTATTTGGGACTTGTGAGCAAATATCGTTAATTGTTCGCTCAATAGTCGCCGTGTCTCTATTTAAAGAAAAATTTTGGTATATAGAGGAAAAGTGATCTTTTAAAATATGTAATTTTTGACAAGTATTCTTAACAATTGCACCATTAACAAATATATCTTTAACAAATGATTTGTTTTTCTTTCCTACAATAATAAAAATTTCTTTAAAAGCAAATGGGCTTGGTCTAATTTTTTTCTATTCTTTCCTTAATAATATTATTTATTTATTAATTTAGTATTAATAATTATAAATAAATTATAATATTAATAACAGGAAAGAGTACTAGCAACTAAGGCTTTCGACTCTAAAGTTAATTACATGAAGTATTTTTTAAATTAGATTTTGTAAACAATTTGTAGTTATAAATTTGTACATTAATTTAATATTTTTTTCACATGAGTTTTTGAGGAAATCAGTTGGTGTATTCGTTCCGAAGATGCATAGTCTGGATGAATTGTAGTTAGAGCACTCGTTGAACATGATCTACATTGAGGTGTGTATTACAGGTGGGACAAACTGGGGTTGCAGTTCTGTCGAATATATGTTGATGAGAAAATTTGCAATGACCAATTCTAAGGCGCACAAACATACTAGTTTCAGCTCTAGAGGTGTTTTTGTGGTATAGTATTTTGTCCCCCGTTGGGTTCATAGATTTGTACCTGTGCTGGAAAACTGACCATTTACGGGCTTTTGTAGACGCAAGAGAGTTAGCGATGTTATTAAAGATGTCACATGGTTCCCAAGTAGAATATTTTCTTAGAGGTCGTTGTTTCGCTTCTTCAGCTGCTGAGTCTGCGTATTCATTGCCCGTTATGCCAACATGGGAAGGAACCCACATAATTTTGATAGTATCCAAGTTTTGGTTACATATATTTCTTATTTGATTAAAAATCGGAGATTCGTAATGGGAATTTTTGATGGCTAGAATAGATGATAGATTGTCAGAACAGATTACAACCTTTAAACAATTTTGATTGGCGTATTGCATTGCGTTAAGAATAGCAAATGCTTCGGCTGTGAAATTGGAGCAGTAAATATCAACGAAACCGGCAGTAATTATGCTGCCATCTTGAGTGACAGTCGCAAAAGTGGTATTGTGGTTAGACTTGGATCCATCGGTGAAAAGAAACTCCCAATTATCTGCCATAAAACTTTCGGTTAAATCGTTAAACATAGTTTTATATATATATGAAGATGTAGAAGCCTTAGGTAGGTGTGTCAACGACAGAATAAAAGAATCCTCATTTGTTAGCCAGGGTGGTTCTGTGTTCTGGATCATAAGTATAGGGCGAAGATCTGGGAAAAGTTTACTGGAAAAATCTATGCACCTTCTGATCGAAGATTGCAGTCTAGGTGTTCTAATTCCACTTATCGTTTTTTTAACCTCTTGGAGTAAAATTTTGTTTCGGCAAATAAAAAGTTTAGGAATGAGTTTATATGTTAACTCCGCCATCCGATCCGAGATAGAAGGCATACCGGCCTCTGCTAAAATAATTTTAGTCGGGCTGGTTGGATAAGCTCCAATACTTCGGCGTACCGCGGCGTGATACGGTCCAAGTAATAATTTGATGTGAGAATGGGCACACCATCCGTATATAGGAAGGGCGTAATCAATTTTAGAAAGCATAATTGATCGCGTTATATTTACCATAGTGGAGATATGGATCCTAAAATTTTTTGAAGTTAAGTATTTTATAATATTTAACCTTGAAATCAGATTTTTTCGAAGCTGTAGACAAAGTTCCTTAAAAGTAAAACCTTTGTCAAAGACAACTCCAAGTACACGTAAACTATTTACTCGTTTAATTTTAACATTATTGTATTCAATGTCGAATATAGGACAATTGCGTTTTTTACAGATGTGGATGATAGAACATTTTTCTATGGAAAGTTTGGCTCCGGATTGTGAACACCATTCGTCTATTTTTGTTAGAGTGTCTGAGAACATCTGTTTTACTTTATTGTTATCGTTGTGTTTTGTAAAAATAACTGCATCATCAGCATATATTCCATGTTCTATGTGTTTTTGGGTGGATATGATTTTACTTAGTTCATTGAAGGCAATAATAAATAATACGACAGATAGTGGGGATCCTTGGGGGATTCCATTATTAAGTGGTAACGTTCTTGAAAGACTGCCATTGATTCTCACTTTAAATTTGCGGTTGCATAAAAAGTTTTTGATTGTAAGAAACATGTCTTTTCCTATTTTCCAGTTTTCTAGTTGTTTCAAAATTGTGTGAACGCCTATATAATAATTTTAATTAATTCTATTTGTTTTGAGATAAGCAAATAATCTGGGTGTTTTCTATTAAGAGTTTGACAAAATATTCTCTTTAGTTCTTTCTGCCAATTATATTTTATTTTTATAAGTTTTGCCACAGTTTCCGATAAAATATACTTTCGCTCTGATTTTTTTTAAATTTCTAGAATGGATTTTAGTTATAAAATTCACTGTAGTAACAAATTCATCAATAAAATAATCGATTTCGTCATTTGATAAATTTCTGTTATCGGGTGGAAAGTGGTTTAGCAATGTGGAACTTACATCAAATTTAAACGAATTCCAATCAGTATTCTTAAATGAAACACAATATTCAGGAATGTTAAACAAAAAATTAAAATTAGTAAATTTAATTTGTAATTTCAGTGGAATGTGATCTGAGAATGTTGGAAGTGTGTAAGTGCTATAATTTCCAACATCAGAACTAAAAAAATTATTACCTATTATAAAATGATCTAGGTGAGAAGAACCTCCTGGAAAAGTGGGATAGGAATCTCAAATCCTTGTAAGTGAAAATGATTCATTTTGAAGCCAGTTCAATAAAACTTCACCATTGAAATTATTTATTGAATCTCCCCAAGAAATATTTTTTGAATTTAAATCACCACCTATGATTAAACTATCATAATTTCTTGAAAAATTTAGGTTACTTGGAAGATATATAGACCCACAAAGAATATTTTTCAGACTACCATTAATAGAAATATCAACTTCAACAAAAATATTTGGAAACTTTAAATTTAAAATATCTACCTTTGAATACGAAATAGATTTTCTTACTGCCAAACCGACTCCTAATGCGCTATCATCTTTTAAAACTATAAAGTTATTTAAAGAAATGTGCACATTGTTTTGACACATGTAATTCTTGCAAAAACGCTATATCAATATTAAAATGATTCAATAATTTGCTAAGTTCAATTTTCCTGCTTATATGTACAAGAGATCCTACGTTATAAGTCAACAAATTCATACATCTACGGACCATATACATTTTGAACATCGTTCATTATACTCAAGCATTCCTTTTTAGCTTGATCCACTGACATATTTTTAAAATATTTAAAAAAATACTTGATTCTATTTTCTAATGAAATAGGTTCAGGTTCACAAAATAAGTTAGCAATTTCCAAAAATTCTTTAACAATATAAGGTTTTTTATGAAGACCTTGTAACAAAACTGTTTATATGCCGGGCAACCTTTATAATTGGATGTGTGTCCGTTTTTGTTACAATTAACACAAAACGCAGAAGTTTCGTTATCAAAAATAAAAGAACATTCACCCGGTGGATGCTTTTTTGTCACATTTCATGCAAGCAAATGGGCGACTACAGTTTTTTGAAAAATGTCCCCAATGTTGACACCTCCAACATTGTGGTATTTTTGTGTTTTTCTTCGTTCCACGAGATAACTTGATTTAAGATATATCTTATACCTAAAATCTCCTTAATGTTTCTATTCAGTTTAAGAGTAATTAGAATTTGAAAAAATTACACTGCGCAACAAAAGTTCACTGCGCAACAAAAAATTGTTCTCTACCCTAGAAATAAAAGTACATATGTATGTGGACTATATGGATTTTGATGCCCTTAATTCAAATCTGTTTTCTGTTTTTCTCTAGTACGTAAGGATTTTCTTTTAAAGGCGTGGCATACTTCACCCCCTAAATCGTTGGGTTGCCTAATATATTTTGCCATAACTTGAAAACGTGTTCTCCGATTTTAATAGCAGGAGGATCAGAAGATGCACCGGAAAATTCTGCTTAAACTAACCATACACATTTATTTTATATCTACATATTACTATTTTGGAGTTATTAAAATTTAATGTTTTTGTTTTCAAAATGCAATAAAAAATTTAAGAACCAAAAAGTTAAAATTTTAAAGGTTTTTCTAAAAGCCACATTCCTAAGGAATAAAAGACAGTATAAATCGCAAAACTCAATTAAAAAATGTTGATTTTAAAGGTTTAAACTCATTATTGACATACTGTATGTACATACATAATGGGTGATTTTTTTGAGGTTAGGATTTTCATGCATTAGTATTTGACAGATCACGTGAGATTTCAGACATGGTGCCAAAGAGAAAGATGCTCAGTATGCTTTGACATTTCATCATGAACAGACTTACTAACGAGCAACGCTTGCAAATCATTGAATTTTATTACCAAAATCAGTGTTCGGTTCGAAATGTGTTTCGCGCTTTACGTCCGATTTATGGTCTACATAATCGACCAAGTGAGCAAACAATTAATGCGATTGTGACCAAGTTTCGCACTCAGTTTACTTTATTGGACATTAAACCAACCACACGAATGCGTACAGTGCGTACAGAAGAGAATATTGCGTCTGTTTCTGAGAGTGTTGCTAAAGACCGTGAAATGTCGATTCGTCGCCGTTCGCAGCAATTGGGTTTGTGTTATTCGACCACATGGAAGATTTTACGCAAAGATCTTGGTGTAAAACCGTATAAAATACAGCTCGTGCAAGAACTGAAGCCGAACGATCTGCCACAACGTCGAATTTTCAGTGAATGGGCCCTAGGAAAGTTGGCAGAAAATCCGCTTTTTTATCGACAAATTTTGTTCAGCGGTGAGGCTCATTTCTGGTTGAATGGCTACGTAAATAAGCAAAATTGCCGCATTTGGAGTGAAGAGCAACCAGAAGCCGTTCAAGAACTGCCCATGCATCCCGAAAAATGCACTGTTTGGTGTGGTTTGTACGCTGGTGGAATCATTGGACCGTATTTTTTCAAAGATGCTGTTGGACGCAACGTTACGGTGAATGGCGATCGCTATCGTTCGATGCTAACAAACTTTTTGTTGCCAAAAATGGAACAACTGAACTTGGTTGACATGTGGTTTCAACAAGATGGCGCTACATGCCACACAGCTCGCGATTCTATGGCCATTTTGAGGGAAAACTTCGGAGAACAATTCATCTCAAGAAATGGACCGGTAAGTTGGCCACCAAGATCATGCGATTTGACGCCTTTAGACTATTTTTTGTGGGGCTACGTCAAGTCTAAAGTCTACAGAAATAAGCCAGCAACTATTCCAGCTTTGGAAGACAACATTTCCGAAGAAATTCGGGCTATTCCGGCCGAAATGCTCGAAAAAGTTGCCCAAAATTGGACTTTCCGAATGGACCACCTAAGACGCAGCCGCGGTCAACATTTAAATGAAATTATCTTCAAAAAGTAAATGTCATGGACCAATCTAACGTTTCAAATAAAGAACCGATGAGATTTTGCAAATTTTATGCGTTTTTTTAAAAAAAAAAGTTCTCAAGCTCTTAAAAAATCACATACATATGATTTACAGTCTAATTAAAAAAAAATTGAAAATTGTAAGTCTCTTATAAAACAGTATTTTTTATGAAAAAAGGCTTTATTATATTCATTTTATATTATTTAATACTTTATAAACGGAAAAGTTAAACTAATAAAAATTCCTTACTAATTATTATCCTCATTAGCTGCATCATCGATGTCAGGAAGAAGAAGTGTGATGGTTTCTGATGAAAAAGCTTTTTTATTAATCCGTTCTCTTTGCGTACTGCAGCTTATAAAAGGGTCACTGCTCAGAAATAAGCTATTCAAGACATCTCTATTTGTATCGCTTCTGCCGAATTTCCTCGAATAATTCGTACGATATAATCGTAAGTGCTTATTTCTGGCCTCGGCAGCTTCTTCTGACAATTGTCCAATTGGCAAGATTGCTTGCTTTATAACACTACCGTCATGAATAAGAATCTTGTGCATCGTAGGACTCATAGAGTGTACAGTTGTACATATATTTCGACAGTTTTATGTGCATATTCCTCAAATTTCTCAATATTAATTCGGTGTCCGCTAGTTATTGCTTCCAATCTTATTTTCAGGCGGTTGATAAATTCTTCATTTATTCCAGTGGTTTTCGATGCAGTTGCTGGGTCCGAAAAAAATCTTCTTGATGTGTTGTCATCATTAGTGCTACCGTATCCTGGTTTTGGAACATCTGCAAGTATTCCTATCTCGTCTTTAAGTCTTTTTTGGATGAATATCTTCCTCTCTTTAGCAATTGCTTTATCTTCATCGCTCCTTGCTTGCCACTTTTTAATTGGCAGTTTATATGACAGATTAAGTATCGATTCTAAAAAGCGTATGCGTGCATGTAAAGTTGATAGTCCAAAACTCAAGGCATCACAGTTCAGAGGAACATTCTTCTGAAACGCGTTAAAATCTTTCGAATTTTGACCGCAAATGTAACACCTCATTGTCGATTTTGTATCCGTTGCAGCATTGCATATTTTTCCGTTGACCATTGTCATTACCATCGTGTGTTTAATTTGTGCAATTTTTCCATTACACGGTACTTCGCTTTTCTTTAAACGTTCAATTTGATTATTTATGAATCCTATTTCTTGCTTCGTGATGTCAGTATTGTTACAGTTCCTTCCAGCCATTTAGTGTTTGTGCTTAAAAAGCGGTCCTCTTTTCGTTGTGCCGAAGGCCAATATCTTTTGAAACAATTTTTCAAACACTGCTTCCGTGCTAATATGTCCCCATCCCCTTGACATTTTGAAATTTCGCTCTATTTTCTGACCAAAAAATCCAATTTCTCGTCAATGGTTCCAGCATTAGATTTTTTCACTATTTGGAATAGCTGTAATCTTGTGTAAGCTTGTTCCATGTTGACTCTCGAAGTTACAAAACGGTTTTGATAAAAATTGTGTGCAATAACCCTTTATAAGTATTTTCCAGCGCTACTTTTATGCCTTAATTGGATGGTAGCCTGATATTTATTTTTTGTAATCTTATTTTTGTCATTAATGTTTTTAATAATTATTCTATTAGGTACGTACATATATTTATTTTTTAACAAATAATGTTTTGTAGAGCAGGTATATAAAAATATCTTTTATAGGGATGTGTGGGACATTCACTTAAAACTATTATGGATAATTAAGAATTTTTGCAATTTATAATTACATTTAGGCAGGTATTAATATTGTGAAGTGTTAAAGGGATGTGAATCAATAATTCAAAATACATAAAAGTGTATGACGATATAAATGTATAAGAAAAATTGCCCGATGAGCAAAAATAGAAGAAATGTGAAAATTTAAAAAAATCTTCAAAAATAATGGCGCAGACTTGCGCACACTTTTTTTGTTTCTAAAATTAGAGATTCCAAATTTTATTGTGGTAACAAACATAATTCGTAGACATGCTAACCTCACTTTTAAAAATCTCTTCTTTTCCTTTTTTTGCAAAAAAAGTGTATAAAATGTTTTTTTTTAGCTTTTGAACGAATTGTTTCAACATGAATATTCAAAATATTTTAAATTTTTTTCTTTTTTAAATAACTTTTGATTAAACCTTTCAGCAATCTTTGTTAAACCTTTATTCGTTTAGCCGCAAAAAAAATATCATATAAACATCCAGAAACCGAAAAAAACATTTAAATCTCATATAATTTTCTTCACTTTCCTGACTTTAGCAGGGTCTCAGAGCTACAAATCGCAACTGAAAGACTTCAAAATTTACAATAATGTAAAATATTGTTGTCTGTCGAGCTGCGTATTTAGTTCTTTAGATTTCTTAAAATTCAGTTTTGCCTTTTTGGCCAGCTTTTTGGGTGAAATACTTCTCTGAGCTCCCCATTGTATTTTATGAATGTGAATTTTATGGAAAACAGTAAAATTCAACTTATATTTTGTGACGTTTGTAGTTTTTGTTTCTCATTAGAAACTATTAAAGAGTAGAGAAATTCCAGACAAAATAAAAAAATGGACCAAGGCACATTCATCAGGTAACCTCACTAAGAAGGGGAAATGATAAGGCGAACATTTTTAGTTTTTTTTATGGAGTTTGATAGTTCAACTTCCATTTAAGGGGAAAAATTGTAAGTTTAAGTGTCAAAATCCATATAAAAAAATTGATTATTTTCGCCTTAATATTTCCCCTCAGTAGTGAGGCTACCTGATTAATATGCCTTGAAATGGACTTTAAACAAATTAAATTTTTTCAAAGTTCCGGAAAAATTTGATCATACTGTTAGAAAATTAGCAAAAACCATATTTTATATTTTTATATTTTGTTTAATATTCCATTGAACTTAAAAGTTATTTCAATCTTCTTCTAATAACTTATTATTGCTAATAATGTTAGCTACCAGAAAAACCAAATTTCGATCTTCTGCTTCCAAAATTTAAATGCGTGCAGCTGTTTTTAAGAAAGATTCAAAACTAAGTTTTATTTTTAATAATAAAAGCACATATTTACCTAACTTTTGGGCTTTCTGGTGCCGTCAATAGGAGCTAAAACTTAAAAATTCTTTTACATGGATTTGAATTATGTTGTTAGCTGTCGAACAGTGTAACTTTCGTTACAATACAAGATATATTTATTTTTTTTTGGATTCTGCCCAAAAAATTGGTAAATGGCAAAGGTACTAAACCAAAGCGCCAGGGTGTGATTGCCTTAACTTCCTCCAAAATCTGCAGTGTGACCTATACCTTCGTATAGGAAGTGAGACTCCAAATTCAGCTAGGTAAAAATTATTAAGAGTTTAATGGTGTTCCTCCAAGGAAAATTTTGAGTTTATTGGTTCTCCTCCAGTTAAAAATTCAGTTTAATGGTGCTCCTCCAGTTAACAGATCAGTTTTTAAAATGGTGCTCTACCGACTTATTGAAATTAAAATTTATAGGCTATAAACGATAACCAAACGATTACACGTGGCTGATCCGTAAAATTTCAATAAAATTATTTTAATTTTTAAATTATTTTTAAATCATTGTTACACTGGAGAAAATACACACATACATATATAAAAGCACAGTATGCCAAAAAAAACCATCCGTAACAACGTTTTCATTCCATTCGGAACACAGCACAGGGATGTTTATAACATTTTTATAGTATATTTAGGAGATCTCCCCAATTTGCCTCTATAGCATCAGCAACTTTTAAAGAAAAGATCACATGCAATCTCAATGGCTATAGAAGCAATAGAACATCATCATGAATTTTGGTGGTATTTAGAGGTATAGGCACTTAGCAATAGGTTCTTTATTTGATTTTAAGAGATTTATTAATAATATTAATTACATAATTGGTTATTTTAATTATTCTTTCTTAGAGAGAATAAAACGAATTTAAGCTTGACTTCAAATTGCATCTGTATGTAAAATAAATAGTTCGACTAAAAAAAATATTTCGAGATTTATTTATTTGCAACAATTCACCACACTTCAAAAGTTTATCTTGCAGTGATAAAATGTACATCAGGGTCGGCATGTACATCAGGGTCTTAGTGTTACTTATGAGCTTTTTTTTTTTGAATTCAACTTAATTTAAAATAAGCTAAAACTAATTTCCAATGAAATTATTAGAAGGAAAAAAATGGAACTCAACATATTTTGTTCATTAATATCTTTTAAAATGTCCTTAGCCTTTAATGAACGGTCTTTATATCACTCAACGGACTGAATTCCCCATTTAAAATTAAGACCCGTAAGCATAGTAAAGTAAAATAGGGTATTCAAATTTTTACTCTAAGAATAGCGTGCCTTTTCGAGTTAAAGCTGATGATTAGGGCGGGAGGACTGGGTACACTCAACAAAGTATTTTTCTATAAAACTGTAAGTGACCCACTCTAAATTTCACACAAGCTTCTCCTAGAATAACGTGCGTTTTTGAGTTAAAGCTTTGTATTGTATTTTTTGTTGATGGATAAATAACGCGAGCGCTTCGTTGTCATTATCGATTAAGGGCAGCGGTCTTTGGGTGGTTTACATCTCAGTCTAGCAGTCTGTACTGCTATGGTTACATGAATAACATTTTCTTTATTATCGTGTATAACCTTAAAAACGGAAAAATATAAATTAAAAGTCGTATATTGGTAGAGCACCATATAAAACCCAAATTATTATAAACTATAAATTTTATATCTCATATACGACATATTGTTGGAGCATTATACTAAACTCATATTGTTATATAGAAGCTGAATTTGGGAATTCTGACTACCTTTAATAAGGTATAGAGGTCAGCTATAGATCCTGGTGGAGGCGATACTGAATCTTAATTTTTAAATCAAAAGTCGTATATTGGTAGAGGTATGGTACTCCAAATTAAAATTGTTAGGTATTCTTCGTGAAGTTTACTTAAGAAATGTAAGGCTTGCCTTTATGATCATTTATATTAAAAAAAAAGATGTTTAAATTTTCAACTGATCATTGTTTACTGTTCCTTAAATAATACGATTTTTGTTTTGTTCTTAAATCTTTTTTATTACACAACACTGTTAGCTTTTTTATCTAAGATGAATATTTAAAAATTATTACTAGTTTTTTGCTACAGCTTACTACTAATTTCATTGCGTTATGAACTATAAATTTATTCAAAAAAAATTTTTATTAACCCAAAAAATTACAAGATTACAAAATAGCAAATATTTTAATTGTAAAAACTAATTTAATAAATCTATATTTATTACTATGTATTTAAATTTTTCGAAAGCAATAAAACTGTAAAGAAAATCCTTAAAAATGACTAAAAAATAATCAAAATAAAAACAGCAACATTAATGTAATGTTGTTGTCTTGGAAATTGAATTGAAAAAAGAATAAGATATATATTTAATTCAATAAATTTTTTTAATTAGTGAATATGTCATCTGGAAGGGAAGAGAAAACACCTAAATTGCCACTTAAAAGCGTGTTCTCGCAAATGGTATTCAAGAGATTATATTGGGGTAAATTGTTTGTATTGGAGTTATTTATATTGCTTGTGGCACTACGCTCCTCCTTAGAAAGTTTATTAGCATCGCCCTCGCCATCATCGTCACAGTCTGCATCATCGTTTCCAATTTTCTCAATAGGGGGTTCAAAATTGGCAGATAGAGCGCGACATCATTTATCCCACAAACCTAATTCTCGCATTTTGGTCTGAAAATAACGTTCTAAATTGTTAGCACAACGATAATATTCAGTTTCAGGTGAGTTGTAAAAACGACAATTTGAAAATATACGAGCCATATCGGCCATAAAAAGTCGTCTTGTCACATAATATCCCTTCTTCAGTCGTTCTCCCATTGTTTTCAAATCCATGGGATATTTGATATGATCATAATAATCTGGCACCTCGGCAGCTGTTACAGGTTTAAGGAATGGCCAAGCGGAGGCATGGTGGCGTACGGATTGCAAAACAGCGGCAAAAGAAGCAGCCAATTTTTCTGGATCTGATGATTCCTCCAAGGGTCTTGATGTTCTTTGAGCACGCATTTGAGGTTTCCAGCCGATTTCACGTAATCCAGGAATTGATTCTACAGGTATAGAAGGAAGACCTTCTTTAAAACACGTCAAACCAGGTCGAACTTTTTGAACTTCATTATGGCGTTGAGCAATAAGTTCCTTTAGAATTTCACTTTGGCGTCTTATAACTAATAAATTACAAAATACATTTAAAATTTAAACTTAACTTTAGGCATATTTTAGCAAATCAGATATCTGATGGAAATCGATATCTTAAAAACGAACGATTTTCAACACATACCTAACAAAATATTATGAGTAAAATATTACCTGATATAAATTGTGTATTTACAATATTCTTATGTAGCTCGCAATGCATCAGAGTAGCTCCGTCATATTCCTTTATAAAGCCGGCATATACTGGCCGTGCTAACTTTATATCTTTTGAAAATCCCTGCTTTTTAAAATAACCAATTGCATCACAATCTGCATAAGTCAAAAGATGTTGTATATTCTTTTGAATACTATAATCTTTTAAGTGATTCATAAGATGTGTGCCATATCCTTTAACTTGTTCAGACATTGTCACTGCACAGAAAACAATCTCAGTAAATTGTTGATCAGGAAATGGCCTGAAGCAAATACCTCCAATTGGCATATTTTCTTTAATTAGTGCTAGAGTCTTATGTTTTGTATCAAACACCAATTGTGATATATATTCTCGAGGCATTTCCGGTAGCTGGTGAGCAAAAACGCTTTGTAATCCCAAAAGCCAGAGTATTGTTTGTTTATCCACAGGTTTCGTTAAAGAATTGCCGACAACATGAAACTCAATGGCACGTTTCTGTTCTTCAGCTTTAACATTTTCATCACGAGACACATTGACCGGGAATAAAATCTCGGTTTTGTTAATGGCTTTTGACTCGGAAATCGCTTTCAGAGCTCGCAATACAGTTTCATCGGAAAGATCTTCGTACGTTGAATCCCTAAAAAATACATATGTATATATTTTCTGGTATATAGTTTGTTTTATTATTAGGTCATACTTGTGACTGTTGGTTTTGAACAAAAAAATTGTATTTAAATAAAAAAAATCGGTTACGAATCGGTTAAAACAAACTGAAAATTATGATATATTTTTTAGCTCTATACCGATTGTACTGACCATTTTTATTAAATAATCTGCTCTATAAGCCGAATCCGAGTAACTTTTTCAATTTCAAAAAAAGTTCACATCCAAACATAATTGAAAAATGTTAGTACATTTACAAAACACCAATATGTAAAATAAACGTTTTTAGAAATACATACATACAGTGGTGTTCCATAAAATGGAGCCACCTTTTACTACATATTTCGAAAAAGAAAAAACATACTAAATCTTCATACAAAATTTTAAGGTTTTTATTTTTGTGAGACCGAACAACTGCCCAATTAAATTACTATAGACCTGTTTTGATAAAAAAACTTAAAATGAAAAAAACTTGAATGAAAAAAATAGTCATCCAATTCAATTATCTAAAAAACACAAAATTCCAAGAGATGAATAAAATAATACACTTTAATTATCTTTATTACGTTACTACTAAGTGGAATATTATTTATTTTTGATAACGGCTAAGCATGACAAACAAGAGTTTGTCATGTCTCAATCGGAATATTACTCCATACTCCTTTTACTAATAACCACAAGCGATCTTTATTTGTTGCATGTTTTCCCTTAAGAGCTTATTTAACTATTCGCCACAAGTTCTCAATGGGTTTAAGACTGGCAACTGAGCAGTCCAACTTAAAACATCAACCTATTTTTTTTTTTCAAACAATCTTTTGCCCACTTCGATGTGTGTTTCGAGTCATTGTCTTGCTGAAACACAAATTAAAGCGGCATTTTCTATTTTTCGTAAGGCATCACATAACTTTTAAGCAGATTTGTGTAAAAAATAGCATTCATTCTTTCTTCGACCCGTACCCAGTCCCTATTAAAAAGTATTTTTTTCTTATGAGAATTATATTTTGTCGGTGTAAGGCTCTGCTTGCTCGCGTCATTTGACTTATTTTATTTCTGTGTGTTTATTGATTGTATTGTCCAGCAATGCGGGCAGGGTTACTCTGGTAATATATAATTTTGAATAACATGTAATTAAATATTAAACATTTCAATGAATATTTACAAAATATATCATAATTTGCAAAGTTATAGCAACAGTATTATTTATTAATAAAAAAATTCTTATTTGCTTTAAACAAACCATTTTTTCAAAATTTTCATATATTAATCTTTGTCGCCTTATCCAAAGTAACGATTTATAGTTTCCAATTACGAAATTATTCAAATATTAGTTTTATTTTAATACTATTTCTAATAAAAAAATAAGCTAGAAACCTTAAACGTTTGAAAGGGGTTGAAAATTCTAAAAGTTATGTTTTCCTTGATCATTCTGCACCTATTTTCATTTCCAACATATAAAATAAAATATTTTATAGTTTGAACCATTTATTGCTTCCTTATTTGAATTATTGACTTTGTTTTTAAAAAACAATGTAGTTTTTAAACCAAAAAGGAAATGAAAGTTTCATAGATAGAAAGTTTCACACGTGGCTAAATCAGTTCGAAAAATGTTCACAAATAACATAACACATATGTTTTAATTTTTTGCAAAAAGCCCCAAATACCTAAATCGATTACTTTTTAAGAAAATTACAGAGAATTTGATATAGATCTTCTGATAAATACACCCCAGCATTCGTATAGTTATATAATAAAAGTTCATGTATAAAAATGATCAAAACATTTATGCAAACATAAAACAATATAAAATACTAACAGTTATATTCGCCTCGGTTTACAGAACAGGAGGTTTATTTAGTAATTACTTACTTATTTATTTAGTTATTTATTTATTATTATTTTTTTTTTTTACTGTTTTATTAGTTTGTTTTGTACTTTTTGTAAGCAATATTTTAAAAAGTTATAAAACCGCATAAATAAAATGGCATCTAAAAATATGCATAATCTACATGACGCAAAAATTTGTTGCATATTTTTAAGAGCTAGATATATTTTTACTATACCAAGAACATTTTTAAAGTATTTTATAAATTTATTAAACATAAAAAAGAAAAAATTTCATCATAACTCAAAGAACCTAATTCGGAAATACCTTTAAAAAATAGTTATTTCCCCACTAAAATAAAAATTCAAAGTAATTTATTTAACAAGAAAATGTGTATGTAGATAGGTAACAAAATGTAAAATACAGTCTTAGTATTAATATTATAATTCACAGCTAGCATTACGTCAACTTACCCAGCAGATCGCTCGATAGATTCTTTTTTAGCTCTTTTATGTACAGGTTCGCCACTGATACTAGCTCTCTTTGCAGCAATCGATCCCATGCTGTTTGATATACCCGATGCACCAGTTGCTGACGTATCCTGTTGTCGTTTGCGTTGTTGAAGTAAAAAAGCAGTGGGTGGACGATATGATTGATCCCATATTGGAGAATCGTCTTTAAGAAGCTCCCCTTTAAGTGCTTCTAAGAATTTTGGCATTTGTGTTATTATAGATCTTTTGTCCGCTGGAAAACGATCACGTTCCGAAATGCATTTCTTTTTTAGTTGTTGTGCCATATACTGGAAAACTGTGCGCAAAAGAGTACGGCCAAAAACCAGCGAAGTCTCAAAATGTCTAAGTGAATTACAAAAAGCGGGTACGTGACAAAAAACAAGCCATCGAGTATAATTAATTTTATACGTAGAGGCATCATCATTTTTTAAATCGGCTCTTCTCATTGATGGTGGTTCAAAATTATAGTGGTTTAGAAAATTTAAAAAAGTTTTAGCCACTTCAGTCATTGTCTGCAATTCGTTAGGACTTAAATGATTGTATTTATAAAATACAAATGAGTAAACTGCTTTAGCAATACAGGGCGATTCAAATGGAGGATCTCCCAAGGGTCCACGAATAACAGCTTGTTGTCGGGTTATAACACATTGACGTAACAACCGAAAGAGATAAAGATAAACCTTTTTCGTATCCTCATCATCTACCCGCTGCATAGACATAAAAAGATTTTCCATATCAATAATAGCACCCAATAAATTATTCATTTCGGATCCGGAAATACCATCCAAGTGGGCAATATGGCTTTGTAGTGAATGACGACAGCTAGTATTGCGACATTCTTCACTAAACTCAGGACAATATGACGATTCAACATCTCGATGCCGATTTTCTTGAGGTGTTTTCCAGCCAGTGCAACGACAACCTTCAGACTGACAAGCCGAATACATTGACAATTTAGCTAATTTTTGAGCTACTGGTAAGTTAAAAACTTTTTGTTTTCGCTGTTGTATGCGCTGCAAACTGTTTTGCCTGGTTCCCTCAGCTGGTGCGGCACCATTTCCTGTTCCACCCGACCCAGATGCAACATTCTGCTGAGGCGCAGCCGATGATTGCTGCTGAACGGCGGCGTTTGTTCCAGCTGCTGCAGCATTGCCATCAATTGATTCTTCTTTCAATGTTATAAGAGAGCCCCCAGACATAACTCTATTCAATCGTACCTAATGAGTTTGTTTTCAAAATAAAATGAAAATTAATTTTTTGTTAATTACGTATCATGCAGTCTTACAAATTCCCTAATTTCACAATATTACCACAAATCAGAACAGAGTATAAACAAAGTCAATATATGTTCACAATGCAGAGATGCCACGACGTTAGTTAAATCGATTTTTATTAGTGCTGCCAACTTTATTCCATATAAAACTGTTTACACTGACTTATTTTTTCCATATTAAAAATTTCCGAGGAACTTTTAGTAATCAGGTAAATACAATAGCTGTGTTTGATATTTTTCGAACATTTGAAAACGTTTGAATTAGAGGAAATTTTTAAGGACATATTTGTAATATAATAAAAGGAAAAATATCCACTAAATGAATTTAAAAGCAATATTGCCAAATAAAATCAAATAAATTTAATTTTTGAAAAAAACTATTTTTATGTATTTATATTGAAAGTAAAAGCTATCATTCTGCTCTTTAATAAATTGAACATATTCTATTTAATATGCCTGCTTTGTGAAAATTGCGTATTCGAGGTTTAACTTTATAATTTTGAATGCCGTACTCTAAAACTTCTAATCATAGTAAAAAATACAAGGTAAACTGGTATGTCATAAAAAAAATAAACAATTTTCCCTTTCTTTTAAACAAAAGTTGGACAGCATTCCGCATGAAAAAGTTAACAGAGTACTAGGCTTTACTTATAGCAACGAAAAACTACTTAACTCTGATAAAATACTAATTTTAGCTATTGTCAAGTTGCAATAACCTAATGTCTATACCTGATAAAAATTTATCTTGATAAAAGTCAAACTTCATATTAAAACAAAAACATTACTTTCAATACTGGGTTTTTTATATGAAGTTTAACTATTATCAAGACAAATTTTCATCAGGTATAGACGGTAGGTAATGGGCCGCCTAAGTCAAAAAGAACCCCCTAAGTTGTCATATAAGCAAGCAAACATTTTTTTGCCGTTTAGTGGAGCTTCTCCAATTTAACAAAAAAGTATCCAGGATAATAGAAAATTAAAAAATAACAAAAACAAAAAAATGATAATATTGAGGGTCGCTCATATTTTCCAAATTATTTGCCCCTGAATTTTTCATATAAAACTGTGATTGTGTGCTACATTTTTGAAGATGTCAGGCCAATATGGATATTATTTATAAGCTTTTAAAAATATATCAAAGGTAGTGCTAAAATTTAAAAAGAAATTAACCCATTAATAGCCGAAGCATTTTTTTTTTATTTTTTGAATTACTATACTATTAAGTACAGTAATACGTATATGTATTTAATATGTTGCAATAAAAAAAGATTAAATTAATCAATAAAGAAAAATATAACAACAAATAAAACTCTCAATTCGAACACCAAAACAGGCTTCGCTAAATTAAAAGTTCATGCACAGCCGGCCTTTTGCCGGGAGCAAGGAGTTTCTCATCTAGGGTATCACCAACACCGTCTTCGCTTACTAAAGATTTCCTACTTACTATATAAAAATTTACATAAAAAATATCATCGGTTCTTAACGGATTTTTTTTTAATTTGAGCACCATCTGAAAGATATTTTCAAAAGCTTTTAAATGATATCCATATTGACCTAATACGCTTAAAAATGTAGTGCACAACCACAGTTTTATGTGAAAGGTTCAGAGTTCCATAACTTGCAAAATATAGCCAACCAACAATTTTTTCACTTTATTCATTTTTTGCTTATTTTTTAATTCTCTATCACTCTGGATACTTTTTTTTCTCTTTTTGGCGAATTTGAACGATTTTAATAATTTTTTTTAATTATTCTTCTTCTTCTGGATTGTTGCTCATACAGAGCAACAATGTTGGTGCCAAATGGTATGCCTCCTGCAACCTGTGCCGGCATTCAAATGTTTGCTTGGTGGCAAGGCGAATTCATACCGGGTGGTGTTGATAGCCCATTGTTTTATGCTCTCGTTTATTTGCTAATGTCTTGTCAAAAATACATTGTTTCATATCTGCTATTCTAATGTCAAAGTTGTTGTTTTGTTGTAGTTGTTGCTCTACTGCTCACACCTGGTATGAATTCGCCTTGCTTGGAAGACTATTTTTTGGTTTGCATTAAAAGTTTTTAAAAATAAGCAATTTATTTATCGTTTCCAAACTATATAAAACGAAAATATACGTTTGTTTAATTTTAATTCTTAAGACTATTTGAATGCCGTGATAGCGCCAAATTTGATTTAAATCTCAAGGTAGCAATTAGCCTGTGCATGTTCTTTCTGCAAATACTATGGATTTTGAGGAGCATTTAGATTTGTTTTTTATAAGAAAAGAAGACGATTTAAACCCATTTTCAGAGAGCACAGCCGGTCATAAGAAAAACTCCGCACAAGCAAATCATTGCAAAAATTTCTTCAATTGTATTCCCCTAATGTTGATGCACGTAAAGAGTCTAAATGAAAATTGGAAGGATACAACCGTGATTAAAATATTTTCTGATAAAGTGCAATTTAAAAACTGTTTGGTTTATGGAAAAATAATGGGTAAAGATAAAGAATCGAAATCGAGCGACATTTATAAATTAGACGATGGAACAGCAACATTGAATATAATCCTATTTCGAAAAACAAATGACATTAACACAATATTTAGAATGGAAAATGAACTGCAATCTATAAGAAGAGAAATGTCGGCACAAAATAAGCTAGAGATTGTTGACAGTTTGCGGAACTTGCTATTTAAAGCCAAAGAACAGATCGATAATCAGATATCCTTGGGATCTAACGTTTTACTGTATGGCAAGCCAACCTGTTATAGAGGACAAATATCATTGAAGGTTTACTGTTATATTAAAGATGGAAAATGCAATCGAGACATTGAAATTTCTTTTAAAGATTACTTAATAAATTGGTACCAAAATAATTGTATGTTTTTAACAAACTGTTGATAAAAAAAATTATTTGAATTTATTTTTCTGTTTATAAAAAATCATACTTTGTTCTAAAAATATAACTTTAAAAAATATTCAATAAAACAAACCTGTCGTAGTTTTAATTCGCAACACCATTTCCAATAATGACATGGTTTAGTTTTAAATGTGTCTATTTTGCCGAGGAGGAGCAACTTGTATGAATATAGTAACACAAAAAAATATTAAATCGCTTTGTAATTTACGTAGTTTTCGCTCTGATGGCAGCACGCTTTCCGGTAACAGCTTGAAAACCAGATTTAATACTAGCTACAGAACACCGGGAGCCACAGGATTCACATTGAAGGAAGAAGAGACGGGTATCTTTTTGCAGAATTGTTTCGGGTGACCGACATGTATGGCAGGTGACATATTCTTTAATATAACGACGCAGCACATTCTCAATTTGTTTAGGTTGAAAACGACCCTTAATAATAAGTTGTTGATTACCATCCATTGATCCACTTGTACCTAATTCAGCCAACAAGAAATCCAATAAATGTTTTGGTAAACGATGCAATGTTCTCGCAATATCAAGAAAATTAGCAAATGAAGTCTTTTTAGTGCCCACACGCAACACTTGAGGTGGTCTCATTACAAACTTAGGTTTACGACCCGCTGCCATTTCTGGATTTTTGTCTAAAATTATTTCAAATATACGTTTTAGTAATTCATCATAACTGTAGTCTTTATCGGAATCACGCTCCGCTTCCAGATTCTCTACGCTTTCAGTCGGCTCGCCGCTCTTGTCATCTCCACCAATTTCTTCACCTTCCCTAGGTAAAGCACCTTCTAGTTCATCCAAATTAAATGCTTTCTTCTTCTTTTTCTTCTTTTTACCAAAGCTTTCCAAGTCCAAGTTATCATCAATTTCATTTGCTGTCGCATCATCAGCAGTGATTTCTTTAGTTTCTTCCTTTTTAGAGCCATCATCTAAGCCTAGGGCCGCATCCAGGTCGAAAGTCTTCTTCTTCTTTTTCTTCTTCAAGAGTGTGGGATCAAACTGTAAAAAACAAAATTGATTTAGGAAACACCTAAAACAGTACAAGCCATAACCTCAAATAGAAAAACGATTTGTAATTTTAGGGATCTATTTAATTTTAAGCTATATCATTTTGCACTTACATCTTCACCTTCCATTTTAGTTTCAGACGACTTTGTTCAACGTATTTTAAAGATATTTATGCTTTTTATTGCTTAATTTGAAGCACAAAAATGTTATTTTGTGAGAAAAATATCGGATTGCATGAGAAAAGAACACAAAAGAAAAATCGTGGCAGAACTTTAAATTAAGTTGCCAGATTATTTAAAGTAACTTCACACGAGAATTTTGATTTTTTTTTTTGACTTGACAAAAAACAAGTAATGGCAAAGTATTTCTATATCAAGCAAGGCATATTAAAAAGGTAGACTCAAGGCAAATTGAATACTAGGTAAAACTGATAGCCCAGGTGAACATCTTCTTCTATATGTGTTTTATACCCAGTTATGTCAAACTTTGTTTTCATTTTCTTTGCGACACATTTTAATAAATATAATTTTAAAATAAAAATTTATTTCACTCTAAGATTATGTTCTTTTATTTTTATTTTTCACGTTTTTTCACTTTTTACTTATAATATATTTCTAAAAACTAACACAACTTTTGTGTTTTGTCTAACAAATTTTCTTTTTTTTTATTTTCTTTTGAATTTTTCTTTGGGTTTTTTGACAACTGTGGGTGTTTTTACACAAACAAAATTGCTTGTGGTTGTTTTTGTTGCCAGATTGCGATCACCTAGTATTAAATTCGCCTTGATTTTGACCATACACCAGGACGAATTCATAACAGGTGTGAGCAGTACGTCAACAACTACAACAAAACAAAAACTTTGACATTAGACTAGCAGATATAAAACAATATATTTTTGACAAGACATTAGCAAAAAAAAAACGAGAGCAAAAACTAATTAACTGGGCTATTGCCTCCACCTGGTATGAATTCGCCTTGCCATAGAATAATGTTATTTCGTGATTTTGCCACTCGAGAAATGTCATATGATTTCGAATTCGGCATTGAGTTTACCTGGTATGAATTTTCCAAGTGCGCCAAGATATCGTCGAGGAAATAGCGTCGATTTTGGGAATTTTAAAAATGGGGAAAAATAAATACCCTGTAATAGGGAATTTTACTAATAGATTTTGGGTATATATATAAAAAAGGGGAAAATGGTTATTGATTTTCCATTGATATCTATGATACTCCCATGAAAAATGACTATATAATTTGAAAATATAGACTTTAATGAACATTTTGAGCCAACCGTGCTAAAAATTCGCAGAGCCGTTCCCGAGAAAAGTGGCTTCATCCCTGGTGGTCACAAAAAACCGTTGCTGATGTTTTCCATGGAAACTATGATACTCCCAGAAAAATTGACTATATACATATTTTGAAAATATAGACTTTAGTGAACATTTCCCGAGAAAAGTGGTCACAAAAAACCTTTGCTGATTTTTCCCATGGAAACTATGATACTCCCAGAAAAAATTACTATATATTTTGAAAATAAATGAATGACTTAAATGAACATTTTGAGCCAACCGTGCTAAGAATCTGAAGAGCCGATCCCGAGAAAAGTGGCTTCATCCCTAGTGGTCACTAAACCCCGATGCTGATTTTTCCCATGGAAACTGTGATACTGCCAAGAAAAATTACTATATATTTTGAAAATATAGACTTTAATGAACATTTTGAACCTACCGTGCTATAAATCCGAAGAGCCGTTCCCGAGAAAAGTGGCTTCATCCCTAGTGGTTACAAAAAACCGTTGCTGATTTTTCCCATGGAAAGTATGATATTTCCAGGAAAAATTACTATATATTTTGAAAATATAGACTTTTTGAGCCAACAGTGCTAAAAATCCACAGAGCCGTTCCCGAGAAAAGAAAAGGGATGAAGCCACTTTTCTCGGGAACGGATCTGCGGATTTTTAGTACGGTTATTTCAGATAGTGTCACATGTACTAGTAGAATTTATTGAAAAATCTTATGATCACAAAAGAGAATTTAAGTTCCAGTAGAAAGTTATATTGCACTAATATATTTATTCCAATGAAGGTCAAGGTTAAAATAGTACATGCTTTATTCAATTTTTAATTATGGTATTGAGTTATGTTCTGATACTTTCTTTTAAAAAGGTTATCATTACTCTTTAACCGAGTTATTAGATATATGTACATACATATGTATTCGCTAAGAAAACGCGATCACATATCTTTCTATGTACGACGTTTTCTTGGATGTAGTTTTGATAATTACATTAAAATTCGTAATCTTCTATTTTTCTATAGAACATTTAAGAGGGGTTACCCGTCTTGTTTTAAAAGCAAATCAACAAGAAATACACAGATTTTAATTCCGAAATTGACCTCAATATTGGACCTGAAATTTGTTAGAGTGGAGAAAATATACAATGCTCTTCCTAGAGCTCTGAAATCATTTTCTAGTTCATGTTTTATATAAACGACGCTTAATTGAATTTTTCTTCTAAATACTTGCACTACACAAATAATTTATCAATATTTTTACTGAGTTAATTTTTAGGGTTCCGTACCCAAATGGTAGAAACGTAACCATATTGTTTTCGCTACAATGTCTGTCCGTCTGCGATGATGTATAGCTGTTGCCGCTATAGCAACAAATACTATAACTTATAGGGTGTTCCAATAGAGAGGTGTTATTCATGAATATGTGTTTATTTTTTGAACTGTAGGAGGCATAGACTAATAGAGACAACCACTTAAAATTTGCAGGCAGTAATTAACTCTATGTTCGCTTTATAAACAAGTAAATAAAATTAAACCTTAAAATTAAAGGGTGTATCATGTATAACTCCTTATTTCTAGAACCGTAGACTCTTAAAATGTTGGTACAGAAAATGTGTTGCCACGGCCTTTATAGAAAGGGAATTGCTATGTTCGTTATACCAAATAATACAATTAAAGGGTGTTCCGACAGTGATGTGATTTTTACGTAAATATCCTTATTTTATAAAACGTAATAGGTAGACTCTTGAAATGTTTACAATAGATGTTTTACTTCGGCCGCTACAACAATTGCTGAAAATTTAAGGGTGCCCATTAGTGACATATTTTTCACGAGTATTACCTAATTTTTTGAACCGCAATGGGTGGGCTCCTGATATTTTTTTAGAAAGTGTATTACCATGTCCGCTATAAGAACAATTCCTACAATTTAATGGGTGTTCCAATAATGATGCAATATTTGCGAATATGACTTTAATTTTAAAATTAAAGGCTGCGTAAACCTTAAAAAAACAACTTGAATTTTCAAAGTTAAACTGAACATAGTACGGAATCCTAAGTGTGTGAGTTTAACTCGCACTTGACTGATTTCTTTATTTATTTATTAATAGTATCAATATAATGAAATTAAAAAATATAAAGTAATACTATAGATATCTATCGCTGGAGGGTTTTTATAGTTATAATTTCTTTAAAAACCTTAATGCACATTAGCTTAGCTAGTAAGTTGATTTGTAATTGTATTAGATTGGCCCTTATAGGCTTTAAAATTACGATTATAAATAAATAAGAGATTTGACAAAAAAATGCCATTAACTCGCTGGTCGAGAAAATCTATTCCAAACTGCTTCGTATGTCGATGTTCTTTAATAAGTATAGTACTAAAAGTATACTTGATGTAAAACCGAAAAAAAAGCACCTTGTATTCTTATAGAGAATATATGTATACGCTTGTTGGCGGCTATCTTGAGATATAAGTATGGGAAACATTTTTGAAATTCCGTTCCTCTGAAAATAAATTGTTGTAGCGATAGGTCATCTTTTACGGCAAATACTTTTCATCGTGAGGACACACAGTATATATGGATAAGATTTTAGAATATATACCGACAGTAGGACCGACAGATTTCAATCGTTTGTTCATATATCTTCCAAGGTAATTGAAGGATACAGGGAATCTCATAATGTCATGTTCCTGTCGACCACTCCAAAAACCATCTGAAATGCGTTTCACCACAAGGAAAGAACAGGCTACAAATCACTGGACTGTATTGTCTATAGACATTTGGGGTTTATAAACCCCAAATGCTCAAGATATCCATATAATCGAATAAGAGACTGCTCTGATTTTTTAAGTTTTTTCCAAACTTATCCCACCACAATATCTATTGTAATTTCGAAAAATATTTTTTTGAATAATTATTTTATTTTTTATAACCTTCATATTAATTAGTTATAAATATTACAGCACACATTTTAAATTACAAAAACACTATGCAACCTTATGTATTAAAGAATTATTAGTTTTTATAAAAAAGTTTTGAGGTTTAAATATATGGTTACTAGTTAATAATCATTCTACTCCTTTAAAAGGCAGGCAATATTTTCCTACTTTTATTTCTGAAAACAGTAGTACTTTTTTATTAAGGCTTATAAAAAGTTATATAAAAACAAGAACACATTAGAAATGAGCTTTAACGGAATTATTCGGATGAGCAAGTTCAGGTCCTATGCCTCCAGCCATTTTTTGCACTAAAATACCAACACTATATGCAAGATTCTCACACTCCTAAAAATATGAGAAGAATATTATTTAAATACTATAATGGATCATATACTATAACGGAATAAATATGTACCTCCTTTGTAGATGCTTCTGCATACACTCTCACTACATCTTCAGTTCCCGAAGGGCGAATAAAAGCACGGCCTCTTTTATAGTTTGCAACAGTTTCATTTATGGCGTCTTGTAAACCAACGGGAGTAACACAAGTTCTTTCTGCATCAGTTGTTGTTATAATATTACGATCTTTAACTTTAATTTTTAATTGTAAATTTGGTAAATCTTGATAGCATCCTAACCAATCCTTTACATCCCAGCCTTTATGGTTAAGTATTGTTTCCACCAACAACATGTCGGATATGGCGTCACCCACAGTTTCATTAATTAAATCTATAACTAGTAAAAACCGTTTTGAAATTTCATTTCCTTCTTCAGCGGTTTTGGCAATTAATTTCTTTGCCGAATCACTAAAAATTATGGTACCATGACCATTTGCTTCAAAGTAAACACCAATGTCAAATTCTAAAGCTTTGTGATGTAAATGTTTAACTCCGGTTGGAACACATGCTACTGGAACTTTTAACTTATTTACAATATAGTCGGTGGAAGCACCATTAGCGTAAGCAGTTTGTACTATACCCAATCTTATTTCTAAACCACAACGTTTTACTAATTCCATCAGAAAATCAGCTATTAACGTAGCAATGCGATCACCGTCCAATAAATGAAACACTTCATTTTCGTCGGTAAAGAAGTACACTATTCTATCAGCATCTCCATCTACACTTACACACCTTGTATAAGGCTTTGCTATGGGCATATCAATTGGTACTGTTTGCCCAATTTTAACATAATCAGCACCACATTCTCGATTTATTTTACCTTCGCCCTTATTAAACACTTCAACATCCAACGATTTATTCATTCTTTTCACAAATTGTAACATCTTTCGAGCACCCACACCATTTGCTCCGTCGAAAAGTAATCGATTCTTATAATTCCCATTCTCTAGTTTATCACCCCGTAATGTTTCAAAGGCTCTTATTAATTTTGTGTAATAACCTTCTTCGGTCGGTTGACCATAGGCGCCTCTAGTGTTAGCTGCAACAACAAAATAATGCATCATTGGTGTGGTTACAATTCCATACTCCTTAACATTTCCTTTCAGTGCTATAACGCCATCGGCAACGGCTTTTAATAATCTTGGACTATGATAGCGATTATCCATGCCTACAAAAACGTTCGATGATGTTCCTATATTAATATTATTTTCTCGAATTATCTTTGCAACCTGTTCTTCAAGTTCTTGATCAGTTACATTGGCGAGTTCTGTTGCTATAACCTCCCAGCTAGAATCTAACATTTCACCTTTGGGATCAATTAACTTAACACCATTATCCGGTTCAGGATTGTGGGAAGCCGTTATCATAACACCTATAACAGAACCCTCCAATATGCGCGACCTTAACGTTGCCAGGACACCCATGCGAAACATTACACTGTCCAAATTATCAGCTCTGTTAAACAAATAAATAAAAATATTTTAATATTAAATTTGATTTAAGGAATTGTTATGGCAGGTTTAAATTGTGTTTGATAGTTTGAATTTTTTAATTTGATAAAAAAAAACACAACAAAACGCACTTGTTTTCGAAAATTTTAATATCGATCCATACATTTCAATGTTATTTAAAATAGTTTCTTACTTGGGAATAGTATACGAATGCGGCAATCGATTTTACGAACAACTATTACTGTTTTCATTTTATTCGTAACCCAAACCCGATTTCACGTTAAAGTACGGATAACCACTTAATTATGTAAACAATTTTTTGTTCTTATCGAATACTTAATAACAAACATTTATTATATTAGTCATTTGTAATGATACGGGTTATGTGACATTGAATAAACAGTTGAAAATATAGTAGTTAGGCTTTTTGGTGAAATAGTTGTCATTTCCGATCATACCTTTAGGTTTGGATTTATTTTATACGAGTACTAAAATCAAGATATAAATTAACGTTTTCAAAAACGCGATTTTTATACATAACCAGTTTTTATTTGTTTTATTGAAAAATCTTGTTTTCATTCGAATATGTAGATACATATATTATGACTTTATGAGACTCCGAAAACACACAAACTTATTAACCTCTCTGCCCTTTCCAACTTTTTAAATATATCAAAACTTGGCTTGGTATTATTTTTCCTTATTTCATAATAACAATTTCTGACCGTGAAAATATATAAGTTTTTCGGCAAACGCATTGCCAACATTAAAAGCTATGTACATTTCAGTTCTCCGTAAGGGACTATTTCGGTATTAGAATATCTCCATCTGCTATTGTCTTTAGTGGAGGTTTATATCGAATGGATGGAGAGAATTTCCAGTCAAATGTATACGTATCATAAGAAATTTAGCAAGACAGCATACTTTAGGGATAAATCTGTCAAACGAGTGTTTTATAAGGTGGTTGTTTTGTAGATCGCGGCTTAGAGAATATGAAATATACCTTGAGGGCTTTTTTAATATTAAGAGGCCATTAGGCAGTTACTAGTTTCTTGGCGTTTTGATCGCGTGGTAATCATTATGCTCAGCAGAGGGTTATTGATTGACTCCAGCCTGGATGCTTATCGGATGACGTTGTGTTATTAGTAGCGACTGCCGTACAACTTCAGGGTACCGGGATACATCTCAATAATTGGGGTCTGGTTTTAAAGTGCATTGCCTTATTAAATGGCGTTAAAGCCATTAGGAGTAGTATATCATGATTTTTACTTTAGGTGCCAAGATAGTACATTCTCCTAGTGTTTCATTGTCTTGAACTAATAAGAAAATTAATGAAAATTATGCAAGCTTTTGCTTTTAAAGATCTATCTTAAAAAATCAGCTGGATTAATGGTAAATAGTGTAGTTTACCTAGAGGATAGGAACTTGAGATTGTCTTTAACAAAAAAAAAAATAATAATAATAATTACGCAATGTGGTCCAAAGTGCACCAGCAGTACCGTTCGTAACTTAAATAGGTATGTATTTACATTAAGAATTGCAAAAATCTTAAAAATATTTCAAACTAGAAGTGCCCGCTGACAATAAAATTTTGTTCGAATTTTAAGACTTCTCCGTTTTTTGTGCAGTAGATGTCGTTTCTATTTTTACTTCGCATAGAGGTAGCCGTCTCTGGGTAATTGCTCAGGATCTCGCAACATTGTTGTTCTGAAAATAGTGTCTAAAACTTCATGTTTGTCAAGTTTTCAGTATTACTAAATTAAACAGTGCACGAGCAAGCTCGTTTAATGGGTGTGCTCATAAGTTGATGAGGAATTGATCTTACTCGAAGACAAACTAGCTTACTGAACTCATACTTATTCAAACTTACTTATGGAAACTCTGAAATCTTATCGCATTTAGCTCCCTGGTCCTCTGTTTATTATTGTCCACTCATCGTTACTCTTGTGAAATGAACATATATAAATTCAATGAAAGAATATTATGAGCGTCTTATGAGCTTCGTTGTTTGTGCTCATGCGTAATTTTACTTTATTATCTCTATTTGATATTAGTAATAGTTTTTACGTGATGCGACAGACAAATAAAAATTGGTGGTTACAGTTTTATTATATGTAGATGTATAGATAAAATTTATTGTAAAGACTTATTTATGTATGTACATACATATGTATATCCATATCAACGGCAGCATATTATTCTTCAAATTTCAGTTTGTGACAGTGGCTTGTAAATGAAGAGAAAGCCATTGCGCTGATTCCAGAAAATATTATGATATCATAATGGTGGCATTACAGCGAAAATACGACGGCGATCATAAGGAGCTATCTAGAATGAAACTACGGGGCAGAGAAATTGTAAGGCACCAAGAAAAAAAGTCAGATCTGTTTCGCCGCCAAGAAACAGTAAACGTGCGGCTCACCAAAAAGCAGAGAGCTATCACTACGAAGCATGAGGTAGCTCCCACAACCGGGGGCCCCACAATCTTCATATCTGTGATACAGCACCGAAACAGCAATCTTACTGCTAGTGGGTATATCAACGGAGGAAATCGAATTCTGACAATAGACACAAGAGCGTCGCAGTCGATAATTAGGCCCGATTTGGTAAAGGGAAAGTGGAACACCTGAATAATGTAAGGACAACTGGTTGTGGATGGTAGAACCATCAGAAATTAAGTGAAATAACACCAGTAAAAGCCCTCGTGAAAACCTGTAAAAAGCAGCCGAGGAAGCATGCCAAAAGCTCAAGGAATTGTTGTGTGGTACCTTTCCTAGCATATCAAGTTGCTGGGCAAAAATTCGTACTAGATACTGATGCGAACGGATATGGAATAGGATGCGTACTGTCGAAAGTAGTAGATGGAACAGAAAAGGTACAGGCTACTACAGCAGAGTACTTTCAAAGCCTGAAAGAAACTATTGCGTTATGTGACGAGAGCTTCTGGCAGCGTTAGAGTGCATTAAACATTACCACAAGTACATACAAATTCGAATGATTTCCTTTTCGAATCGAATTACGCAGTAACCCCCCAGATCATGCCACTCTCGGGTGGTTGCTGCAATTTAAGAGCCCTGAGCCCTGAACAGCTTTCCCGCTGGATTAAAAGACTCCAGAGTTATGACTACAGTATTAAGCACACAGAAGGAGGCAAGCATAACAACGCAGACGGCCTTTCTAAAAATAGCAAAAAGGTGGAAAGAAAAGAATGTGTTATTGATTTCAGCTCACACATATAGTGTCAAGTGAAGAATGGACGGAGGCGCAAAGAAACGATCCCATATTGTCAATAATTTTAGCGGTTAAAGAGAAAGACAGGAGACCATCGCGAAGTAAGATCTCACCAGAAAGACCACTGGCGAAGGCATATTGGGCCTTGGGATAATAAACTTTGTGTGTGTGGTACACCGCACATTAGTAAGGGCGTCCCTCGTTCAAAATTCCAACACTTTACCTATTATAGTTGCTTAGCTAAACGATTATAATGTTTCATTTTGCCCCCATATTTATAAAAAATAAACCTTATTTGAAATATATTTTAGAACAACTTTTGTATGAAAAATTTGTTCTAAAATAGATTTTAAATATTAAAAATTTGTTCTAAAATAGATTTTAAATATATTTTATTTTTTATACATACGGGTAAAATATTTCAATTTCTTTCATATTAACCCCCTTATTTATAAAAAATAAAACGTATTTGAAATGTATTTTAGAACATTTTTGGATGAAAAATTAGTTCTAAAATAGATTTTTTTTATTTTATTTTTATAAATTATTATTATATTTTTATATTTTATAAAAATGGGGGTAAATAATTAATACAAATTTAATCAAACCAACAATAAAAACCAACTATTTACTATGAGTAAAAAGCATAAAAAATTATTAAATTATGTGATTTACTGAACACGGTGGAACCCTAATCTAACCTAAAAGAAGCTATCTTTTAACCCAACGATGATTGACAAGGTCCATGTGGACCTTTTGTGTTTTCGAAGCTACAGTATTTCAAGATAACTTGGTAGAATTCCATAAGATTGCATGAAATCTACATTTGCAGTTTTTACTTTACCATACGTAGTATAAGGTAAAGTATATTAATCATGAAAAAATCGAGGTCGGGATTTCGACGGATTTATACGTTTTGAGGTCTCCTGAATCTATTTTGACTATTTTCGCGATGATGTCTGTGGATGGGTGGGTGGTTGTGTATGCCACTATTTTTGTGGAGTTTGTACAGGTCATACCGTTTAACATATCAAAATGAAATTTAGTATGTGCCTTTAGTATATGGTGATGAAGAGCTGTATAGTTTTTGTGCATAATCGGTTTCCTTACCCCCAAATTTTGTGAACGCTCTACAGGTCATACCGTACGACATATTAAAACGAAATTTAGTAAGTGCCTTTGGTATGTGGAGATGAAGAGTTGTGTAAATTTTGGGCATAATCGGGATGGGCAAAGGGGTAGTTTGCTTACTCCCATATTTTGTAAACGCTCTACAGGTCATACCGTACTACATATCAAAATGAAATTCAGTATGTGCCTTTGGTTTATGGAGATGAAGAGCTGTATAAATTTTGGGCATAATAGAGAAGGGGCAAGGCGTAGTTTACCTAACATCCCAAACCGAAAATAATTAATTTTTGATTCGAGTATACGTTGAACTTTTATTCTTTATGTAATATATCCATAAAAATATCTGTTTCCATTGGCTATGGTAAAGTTGAGTGTAGGCCACACCAGTTTTTTAAGGTTTTAAAATAGGTTTTAGATTATAAATATTAATATTGAAATATTTATGGAGGATTAAAGACGTTTACTACGCGGATAACCAACAAGGTCCAAAGGGACCTATATTATAATGTGGATAATTATTTTAAAAGTTTAGACTTAGCTTTATTTTTCATAGCCAGTGTTTAGCTTTTGTTAAGACTGTTCGTAGTAATAAAACATTTGTTCCTATCGAATTTTTGAAAAGTGAAGTCTTCACTACTTGGATGTTATCAATGAGATGTGTCATTATAATCGTATCTTCCTAAAAAGAGCAAAACATTTTTGTGCTATCAACTTTGCATTACAGAAAAGGAATAGATATAAGAAATATGAAAGAGAAGCCTTAAGCTATGCTTGATTATAATTCGAACAAACGTGGTGTTGATGCCATGGATCAAATGTTGGGAACTTACACCTGTATACGTGCAGCAAACCGATGGCCATTAGCACTGTTCTACAATATGATTGATATAGCTGCTTTAACATCATTTGTAATCTACAATTTTTAAAAGAGTTAACATGTATAATACACAGGAACGGGCCACTAATAACCGCATTACTAGTCATCCAATAATACGTATGGCTATGAAGTCATTCGGAGTTGCGGTAAGTTGTTATGAGAAAAAAATTAATAATTTTAACGTAATACTTTTTTATCTACTTTTTTGAGGACTAAACAACCAACAAGTGAAGCTGCCGTGCCACCGCGCGTTAATTGATACTCTTCTCGATTGTGCCGTGCAGAATCTTATATCCAAAAGAAGACTTCATAAAAGTGCTCTGCTTGCCTAGAACATGTATGTACGCAACACTGCACTATCTTAAAAAATGAAATACCTGCTTACAAAACAAAGGGCTTCATTCATTTGCTTTTGTAATTTATATTTACTTTGTGCCAAATTCATAAAAAATATTTTTATAAAACAAATTTTCATACAAAATTTGTTCAATAAACCTTTTATAAACCAAAAACATTTTTTTATGAATATGACCCTTTATCTTTACTTTTGCCTTTAAAATATAATTCCTAGATTTTATCAATTATGTTAAATGAAGTATTATTTCTAATGGAGTTAAAATATTTCCAAACGTTCTGAAATCACCTGAATAAACGTAAAAAAATATGAAAAAATTTCAAATTCGCTAAAAGCGACCTTGTTGGTTATTGGCCGTTGAAAAAATTGCTGGTTATCGGAGGGTTAACCAATTTTTGAGTTTTAGGTATAGGCAAATTTAAAAGTATTAGATTTACAGAAATATATTTTCTGAACCCAAATCTCACCAATTTTATTTTTGACATCTAAAAATATACACACATGTATATTTTATTCGTATATTGGTATTTAATTATTTTCTTAATTAAATATAATAAACGACATAAAATAATTTATATATGTAGGTATATCTTTCAGTTTATTTTTAAAGAAAGGTTGGTTACATTTACATTTTGTCAGATACCTATAATACATATCTACATATTTATCACAAACTTGTAATTTATAACATTATTTTATGTGCTATCTATATTTAAATCAACATAAATAAGTAGGTATAAAAAGGTCTACCCTAAAAGTAGTAAGAATTTTCTGTTATACAAAAATCTTAAATTAATTAACAGTCTTAAAGTAGCTCTGTCGTTATCGTTTAAAGTCAATCAGGCCGTTCTTGTTGCTAGGCCTTCGAGTGGTTTACGTCTCACTCTCGCACTGGGTGATTGGCTTCCACGATTAGCTGTACTTTAGTACAGTTAATTGGTGGTTGCATTAATCAGCCATGTGCAATCGTTCTGGTTATCGTGTATAACCTCAATATTTAATAAATGAAAAGAAACTTGAAATATATGATGAAAATAATAAATAAAATACATATAAACTAATTTAAAAGGAAAAAAAGAAAATTTTACAAACTAACGAAAACTAAAATAACGAAAAACTAAAATATAAATAAATATAACTTAAAGACGTTTACCCTGGAAATATTCCAACCTCTTTTTTGATCTTTTCGGAAAAAAAGAAAATTTTACAAACTAACGAAAACTAAAATAACGAAAAACTATAAAATATAAATAAATATAACTTAGAGACGTTTACCCTGAAAATATTCCAACCTCTTTTTTAATCTTTACGGAAAAAAAGAAAATTTTGCAAACTAACGAAAACTAGAATAACGAAAAACTATAAAATATTAATAAATATAATATAAAGACGTTTACCCTGGAAATATAAGCTTTTCAGGCTTCTCCAACCTCTTTTTTGATCTTTACGGTCTTTTAAATAATAATAATAATTAAATTAATTAAACTGCAAAATCCAATATGACCTAAAGATTTGAAACAAACAATCATTTCTTAGCGAACTCTTCATGAACTAGTTTTTTAATAAATATGAGCAACATACATATTTACATATCGATGGTCTAAAATAAAAAGGTCCCATATTGTATTTTTTACGAAATTGAGCTTTTCACTGATTCGGATACCTTTCCCACAAATATATGTACCTCGTCACAAAAATTGTTTGCATTAGTGACAAAATAACGTCTTTACAAGCAGTTATACATTACGAAATATATTGCGAATATTACAGTTTCTATTATGTATGTTTTCAACTTTTCCTGTAACGTTACAATTATGTATGTATTTGAGTTAGGGCCTTTTTATTTGAGACTAGCGATATGTAAGTTGTTGTTTGTTCCTACTGAACAAGACTAATATGTATGTTTTTATGTTAATATCAACACAGTTTCTTGTTTGACATGTCTAAAGGTAGATAAATGTTTACAAACATACATAGATGCATACACACATATATGTATGCATATATAAATCTAGATTCGTATACAATATTTTAGTAGTTTATCTTTTCTTCATTTGCATTGCCGTTTCTTTGATGTGGCAAACAACTTGGTTTACTTGTATTAAAAGTAGAAGTAATATAAATCAATTCCAGCCGCTTTTGTTAAACAAAAAACTTTTATTTTAGTTCTTGCATACTTAAGCATGCACTGCTAACACCTTTTGTGTCAAGCGATATGTAGCACATAATACATATATATGTATGTACATATCCAAAGATTTTCTCTTGAGATGATTACTCATTCATGGTTCTTAATACTACTTTGCAGGAAATTAAGAAAATGTTAAATACAGAATATTTCATGTGATGATCAGGGAACAACGTAAATACTGTGTCTATTAATAGCTATTGACAATTGACCGACCTCCGGTTTCTTTGATAGTAACCTAATTAAATGTAAAGCACTAAATAAATAAACTTAAAAATTTGTTTTGATGCAATCAATCCTACAAGCCGCATCTAGTGTAAATACATAAGTATGTACATACATATCTATGTATACTTACTTGCCACGAAATCCAGCTGTGCCGTATTGTATACATTCGTTCGTTTTCTTAGGATACATTTCCCGGGCAAAGGCGTAAACAGTTCTTAAGTTAATAGACATTTTAAAAATCTTTAAGGAGCCCAAAACTATGTTGCAAATGTTCGTTTGGTTTTTTTCTTTTAAGGAGAAAGTGTTTTAAAGTTTAGTAAACAGCCGCGCTCACCTCAATCATAAATCACTTTTCTACACCAACTGACAGCAAACGGAATGATTTTGATTGTTACACAAACTGGAAAAACGACACCACAATAAATAAATAAATTGGTGTTGCCACATTACACACAATGTTACTTCGTAAAACCGTTTCAATAGTTTAATCGTTGCACATTACCGTTAGTTTGAAAATAATAATGCCAAACATAAAAAATAAGAAATAAGCAATAGTGAATGCTTAAAAAGTTAAGTTTAAAGGGTAACCGAACATTAATAGACGGGTAGTAGTTACAAAGGCCGTTATTTCCCATACAAACCAAATATTTATTTTTGCTTATGCAGAGAACTAAAAAATACTAAATATACACTATTTAATTTTTTAGTAAATATACAGTGACCAGTAAAAGTTACTCCAATTATAATACTGATGTAACAATTGTTTTGGAGTTTATATTCATTTTATGTATCTACTTATAAACTATAATAAAACAAAGTAATTATTCAATACTTATCTATCAGGCCAAACGTAGTGTGACAGGCCAAGTTCTAGCATGGTTAGAACTTTTGTTTTAAGCTTAAAAATTGCGTTGTTTGCGATCCAAACTTATAATTATTTCGTAATTTTATTTTATTTGCACTCTGGTTGAAATAACGATTTACTTTGTTAAAATAAGTTATTTTGTTTATCGGATATCAAATTCATGTTTGTCAGTTATGGATCAGCGTTGCGAAACCTTTTTTTGCGTAATATATCCAACGCCATTTTCAAACGATTTTTTGAGTAGATTGGTTTATTAAATTGGTTCCAGCTTTCGGACTATGCCGTTTGAACCAAAGACCCACTATAATGTGCATAAGCTGGCTTAAGCTAATGTCAAAAATGAACAAAAAGTCTGTCAAATTCTGAAGCGACTTATTGAAGACTTTTAGGTGGCTGCAATGTATTTAAATGAATCTAGATAGAAACAATTATACCACAGTTGCACATTTGTTTTATTCGTACTTTTGCAATAAAATAATTTCTTTCTGAATAATAAAAAAATTTGTTAACAAAAAGGTGTTGAATAAACATATTTTATATACGTAATACCAAGGTATATTTATCTTACTAGGTAGTGTCGTCCGCCCAGCTGATTTAGTAGTTCGACATGTCAAAAGTTGTATGTTGTTAGAAATTTTATGGTGTAGAAGTGAGAAAGCAATAAAACACATACAGGCCTTCTCAATTTTCTTCTATGTTTTCTGACATTTCGAACTACAAAGCAATAACAAAATGTCATGTTGTTCTTGTATTGTTGTAGAGACGCCACTGCCTAGTAAAATATACCTTGCGTAATACCATTCATATACAAATTAACAATTATTTTAATTATTTTCAAGAAAATTTCGAAAGAAAAATTACACATAATGAACCTATATTGATAAAAGTTAGAGCGGGTTTTTAGGATTGAGATCAGAGATTTAGTCATCCTTAATCTTTGTTTTTAGTTTTTAAGATAATAATTATTTGTATTAGCTAGTTTAAGCGGCCAACGTTGGTGGTTTAAACTAACATTAAATAAAAACTCACACACAGGCATATGTATATTAAAATATGTATACAAAAAGTTAAATTATTTTTTAGAAAATGTAAAAATGGACAAGATATATTTTTAAAAATTAATTTTCAAATTTAAAATAAACTCTCTGTAAGTTATATTAAATAATAGCAATTTGTTATTTTTCTTCTCGACAAAAAACAGTAGCGGTATTCAGTGTTTGATGCAAATGGTCTTGCAAAAGTTCAAATTTAACAAAAACAATAAGTATTTTATTGTTGGATTTATAAAAAATGTTGCCATTTTTTGTTGTTTACTACTACCTAAAAACATCAAATTTAAACTCGTACTAAAATTAAATTTAGGTAAAAAAAACACGGTTTTTAAATATCTTAGTAGTTTCAAAGATATCTAGAAAGATGTGGCGAAAAATTTTAATTTGCATGCAAAATTTTTTTAGTTAACTAATTTAACTAAACGGAGTGAAGGTCACAGATAACTATTTTGTGATGGTATGAATTTAGCTCCCTCAATAAACTAAGAAAAAAAGGATAATAGTAAATGAAAGAAAGCTAAGGGCTTTAAAGAAAGATATTTCCCAAATTAACCAGAAAGGAAAATAAACAAGAATTTCGTATATATTATTGTAAAAATGTATTTATTGTAAAAAATGTAAACAACACAGTTTGTTTGGACGGATTGTAAATAAAATTTTTAATTAAGGCACTATCATAAATATACTAAAACTCGTTAAAATTACGTTAAAATTATTATTTTCAAATTTGTGCTTAAACAAATATTATTCTATCAATGACTTTGTACCTATTTAATCGAGATATGTTTATATATGTATGTGTGTATATATGGTATATATTTTTGTATGTTATAATTTAAATAAAGTATGTTTCAATAAGAGAGAAAGATTTGAATTACGTGCCATGTTTGACAGTTATAATATCACGTGATTTTGACAGATCGAAAGTTGAGACATAGAGCATTACACGGTAGAACTACGCGTCCTGATTTATTTTCACCTATTTCACCAAAATCGAAGTAAATATCAGCAAAACAGTTTCTATTAAAATTTGCCTCTAATATATATATAATAATTTTTAATTATAAAAATATTTTTAACAAATCACAAAAAAAAAAAATTTAATCGAAATTAAACTATTTCGATTAAATTTTTTTCGCCAAAAATAGAAAAAAATCACCAAAATATATAAATATTTTGTTTTTTTATTTAAAATGATTAGTGAACACGAGAAAAGTAAAATTTTTAATGAAAAATAGTGGTTATTATACTAAATGGAGACCTGAACACACCCATTCTTAAGGTATTTGTCACCGTTTTCTTATTACGAAAGATCAAAAGATGTGTACAGGCCTTATTTTAAATCATAAAATTTATAGCATGTGTTTCGCATTCGTTTTGGTGTAATTCATTATTGAAATCGATATTTCTATTTAGTAATTGACAGCATATAAATTAAAAAATCCAATTTTCTTTAAAATTAATTCCCTAATTTGTAAAAAATATTCTTTCAACTTAGAGAATAAAACGAACTAAAACCTTACTTCAAAACTTTCTTTGTATGTAAAAAATAAGTATAAAAAATACATTGGAATTACCAGCACATCAAGTACGAAACTAATATTGCTGTACATAATTAGATAGAATATCATATTTTAATAATCTTTCTAATCTTGAAGTATCCTAAAGTATGTTGGGATTTATAAAAATTTTTGAAAATAAAAAATTTTGTGATAAGGAATTGCAAAATTTTAAAATCGAAAGTTGGTGACCAGAATTGGCCTCCACGCTCATGCGATTTAAAGCCTTTCGACGGGGTTATCTGAAAACGATGTTTTATTGAACACTGGAATCTTTTGCTCTTATTGAAACATCCTTTACTTTTGGAATGTATAGTTTCGACATTGCAATAAATTTATAATTTAAAAAGAGATTCTTGTAATTATAATAGAGAGTAAAAATATTAAAAATGATATTGTTAGCTGACTGGAGCCAGCATAACAATCGGTTATACGTCTAGCACGCATAAAATTGCTGCCTAAATAAATATCATAACGGCGATTTTTAGGTGGTATCACCTTTAATTGTCGGGTGGCATCCTGGAAGATAAGATCATAATGTCCAGTAGGAGAAGAAAACATGCTAAAACTAAAAGCATCTAAATTTTTCCGGCCATAAAGCTGTTGCGCATACATTAGTAAATTAATGTAAGCATTAATTGTTGTTTCATTATAATTATTACCACCACGCGTAACAATAGCATTGGCTTTAACTTTTCCTAGATTACATTTTTTGTAGTCGTGTAACTCAGCTCGTTTGCCATCTGTACACAGCAGCTCAAAATCATCGTTAAGAGCATTTCGAGCCCACCATTCTTTCCTTTTACCTCCTGTATTTTCCATTACTGTCGTATGTTTCATAAACGCAACATGACCACCACCTTCTACTAAGCAACGGAAAGCGCCAGTATGACCGTAGTAGTCTTCCGAAGCATCTCGTCGGCAATAACGATAGCTAGTGCCATGACAAAGATCGCACATGCTATCGTAAGGAACTCCAGTATTGTATTCATTACTTATAGCGCCGGGTATGCAAGATTTAGTAAAATATTCTGCAGCGGCTCTAACAGAATCACAACCATATGGTCGTATCCATCCATTTGATATAAGATGTGCCATGGGATAAGTCCAACCTGCTGCTGTGTTTATACCAGTATGACAGGTATATTTACCTTTCAAATAGGTTAACTCGGTATCAGGATCCTCCTCCTTAGCGACTGCCACTACATAATATTCCGGTTCACCCAGATTATACACTTCGGACATAAAAGGTACCAAATCATAATTCAAACCAGCCGTATAAACGTCTCCCGCATCAAAAACTGCTATATCAGCTTTTCCCGACTGGATCCATTGCATACAATTAATATGGGAATGCATTTTTTTGCAAATAAGCTCTGGCTTTAAAATCTGCGCTTTTAAAGCAATCTAAAAATAAGCAATATTAAATAAGAGTTTTTTTTTGTTTTCACTCAATTATTACCCTCATTTTAATACACTTTTCTAATTCGGGATCTGACGTAACACATAATGTCATGCTCGGTACTGGACATTCGCGTAAGCCATAAATAATGTCTATAGATTTATGTAAATATTTACTAAATGATTGATCGTCTTCGTTTATAACAGCTAGAGATTTCGCAGCATCCTAGAAAAATAGAAACAGGTTACCAAGTGCAGATTCTTTTAAAATTAGGTGTCGTAACGGTAATATGTTTTATTCAAAAGGTTACTTATTAATATTTTTTTATTTTCTCTTTATTGCTTAGAATATAAAAGAAATTTCTTGTTTTATTTTTTTTTCTTAAAAAAAAAATATGTGCTGTTTCTGTATTACAAGCGAGCGATACGTGCTTTTCATACAAATTTCCTAGAGGATTTGCTCTCGCTTGGAATAAAGGAACTGCATAATAAAAATTATAAAAATTATTTAAGAATAAATCAAATAAATTATGTGCATTTTTTTAACAGAAACAGAACTTATATTTCGAGTTCTATTTATTGCACAGTAATTAGGTTATATTTTAAAGTTTTTTTTTGGTTTAACAATTATGTGCGTTTTCCGTATTTTTTTTCCGCAGCTCGTCTAGAAACTTTTTATGAAAAGCTCTCAATTTTTTGAGTGATTCCTAACACATTTTTTAGTCGAGATGCTCGCCTGTTATACCGAAAACGCACATTAAAGTGCTGTGAAACGTAAATGTAAGCAAAAAATTCTTCTTTAAATTGAGTTATTTTTATACAAGTTTTCTAGATGAACCAAGTGCTTTCAATACAGAAACAGTACATTCATATTTTAACTTCTTAAGTGCTTTTTTTAATTGCAGATGAACAAACAAGTCGTCTAGAAAAGCACTCAGTTTTTTGAGTTGTTTCTAGACGTATTTACATAAGTATATAGTATTATTTTAAGTTATCTAAAATAATATATGTATTTTTGATAAAATATATTAGCAAACAGTTTTGTCTAAAAAACCAAAAAACTAATATCAAGCATATATAAAAAAACTAAAATTTCGTTTTTATATTACAGGCGAAAACAATTAGTCAATTCAAAATTTGTAAGGAAATAACTTGCAAAATTAAGTACTTCTCACACAAATTTTCTAGACAGCACTTTCATTCTCTAAGCAAAATACAAAACTCAAAAATAAACAAAAAAAAAAAAAATAAAACTCAAAAACTTTTACATCTTGTGCCTAACAATCTGCGGTGTAAACCAAATTGAATAAAATTAAACCGAGATTGGTCATTTATTTTATTACTTGCCACAAAACGTTTTTCAATAATGAATATTTTACTCACTTGAAATAGTAAATTTACTTTGCCGTAACGCTTTGATTCAAATATACGGAATTTCTCATACTGTACTGATTCGTTTAAACCATTTTCGTTGTATAAACGTTCTGTTGTAAAGCTGCTGTCCAAACGGTCATTACGATAACCATTGTTAGCAAAACGATCTTGATTAAAACTATTGTAGGGATTGTTGTCATATGGATTATTACGGCCATCATTATAGTAAATATTGTTGTTCCCATAACTGTTGTTTCCATTCAAACTTTGGGCATGGTGATCATCTTTTAAACCATCCGAATACAACTCAACTATTTTCTTTAAGAATTTTTGATATTTTTTGCGTTCAATTAAATTTCGAGCAGAAGATGTTACGATTGCATCTGATGGTATAAGACCCCAATTACATTGACGGTATTCCGTTATTGGAACACGACGACCATCAGTACACAAAAGTTCAAATCGTTCGGGAGATGTACTTTCTATGAAAAATAAATATTTAGATAAATAAAGAATTAAAATAAATAAATAAAGAATTAACTATGCATTAATAATAAAACATACTAAATTCTGGCATTTGCAACATTTCAAATACGGTTGAATCGCGTAAAAATGCTACATCGCCTGCCTCAAGCAAACAGCGAAAAGCACCATCATAACCATAGTATGGATCCGAAGCTGAACAACGACCACCAGGTATTTTACCGGTACATAGAGTACATAATCTAAAATTTCAATATAATAGATAAAAAAAGGTGGTTTTATATATTCTTTTATATTTAATTAATTAAAATAAACTAATTTAACATATTCACTAAAATCTACACTATAAAATAAAGCTGATAAAATATATTCATAGTGTGCTGCTTTTCTTTAAGCTATTTTCTATCGATAACTTTGTTGAAAGCTAAATGGTAGATACGATTTTAAAAGTTGGTCGTTTCCTTTCAATATTACCTAAAATATAAAGGTACTTTTAGGTAAGTAGGTACTTTTGAACTTTGACAGTTGATAGCGTTGAAGTTAGATCTGTCGAAATGGCTGTCATATATTTCGCCAAATCTGCATAAAAGCACAGGTACATGCGAATAAGCCACAAACCACAGCGGCTCTCAAAGTCAACATTACTCATGACATCGGTGAAATTTATCTCGATTCAAGTGAGCTACCTAGAAAAGCCATGACGCACATTTGCGCGATGTTATATTCCATATATAATGGCATCAAGAGGCCGTTCAAACGAATAAAAAATATCGATGATACCTCACACACACACACACACACACATACTTTGTTTTATTTAAATTTGATTTAACTTTTTGAATTATAATATAAGTTGATAAATTCTTTGATGTATTTGGATTATCCTTTCCAACACCATAAAGTCGTACAAAGAAAAATGCACTATCTTATGGGCTAGTATCTACAAATGAATATTGAGGAAATTAAAACAGGAATGACATTATTATTTTCTCATGTATGAAAGGGTACAAACAATACTATATATATAATTGTTTTTCTTTATTTTATCTTGCTTGTTAAATGTATGATGTATACATGTATACGAAACATTCTGAAGATGTGGTGTTTGCGTATTTCAACAGAGCGGTTTGGCCGTTTTCTTTAAAAAATTCAATGTTTAATAAAAACACTTACTTATCGGAATTATCTCCAATTGGATTATATTTATCAATTAAAGAATATACAGCACAAGAATTATTAAAATAATTGGCAGCAGTTTTTACTTGATTATTACAATCAACAACTTCCATTCCTCCTTCACGATGTAGCTGTAAAAAAAATATCACCAGCGATTTGAATATTTGCTCATGCGAAATCTGCATAGAATAAACCAACAAACCGTATATATAGGTACAATCCAACCAGCCAAACTTCCTACCCACGGAAAACAAGCTTTCTTTTGTCGAAGATCACGCACACTTGTTACTTCCGGTAGAGTTCCTGCTTTAATTACTGCCACTGCATGATAATTCGTAAAACCACCTTCAAACTTCTCTTGTAGCAATGGTACCAAAGAGTTATAACGACCGGCGGTGAAAACATCACCAGCATCCAGACTTGTAATGTGCGCATGTTCTCTATCGATATGATGAATACATTCATCCGCACTATATGCCTTAAAACAATTAAGATTCAATATCGCATCATCAAACAATGCAACATCCCTTGCAATGGCTGCTGTTAAATTAAGGCATTTATATTGTTCTTCTTGACTTTTTGTACACCACACAATATCAGTGATTTTCTGTTCATTAAAATCATATTTGGCTAAAAAGAAACAAGATATTAAAAATGGATTCATTATATGAGCTATGTACTCGTATACTAAATATGTACATATTAAACGTGAACATACGTGAACGTCTTGTTAGACTAACTTCATAATGTTCAATAATGAATTGGTCTCCTTTTTTTGCACTTGATTTCATGTGTATACAAATATTGTTGTGCTCTTAAATAAAAACATACAATAGCATTTGCTCCTCTTCCAACCAATGCAATATTTGTTGTTGTTTGAAATAAAATTTCAGTAGTGCATATTTTGTTTCAATAGTGTCTCTTGATATGAAATACTGTTATAGCAGACAACATGTATGTAAATGTATGATGTTAAAAGCAAGGGTTTGTACTTTGTCTTTTAGTTATTTTATAATAATTTGCGCGTTGGTGGTTGAAAATAGAAAACTGTAGTAGCTTGAATTTTTTTTAACTTTTATTGATGAATAAAAAAAATCTAATTTAATTTTTTCTCTCAAAAATCAGAGATTTTACTCTCAAGAAAATTTAAGTAAAATGAACTAGTGAACAATATGAAATGCTCAGCATATTTACTGCACTTGATAAAACTGTCCGGTCAAATCAGGTGCACTGATTTTTGCACTGTTTGCTCTCTTGTTCTCTGTATTTACTGTTTAGTAATATTCCACTACACATACAATCAATATTTGCGTTTCAAAAACATGCAATACTGTACACTTTTTAACATCTTGCGCTCACATATGTATACTAAAATACAAATAATTTCATGAAAATTGATAGCGTGTAAATTAACTATTAATAATTTGTGAATATATTCTGGATCTTATATATGAAGTCGTTTAAGTGAAGTCCTCTGTCTGTGTGTGAAATGTCGTTTATTCGAGAATATTGCTATTTAAAATCAATAAAATCAATCCAAAAACGGAGAAGATATGATGAAAAACGAAAAACGGCTATATTATTTTCTCAACCTTTTTCCAATGTTGATGTTCATTGCGTTATTGTTGTTTTTGCTCAAAAATATTGAAACCCGAAAACACCAAAAGGTTACTACAGGTTACATACTACCAACAAATAGGAATTTCACTAAACAATCGAAATTTCACTAAAGTATTTTATTTTACTCAAATATCACCAAAAATTTTAATTTTTTAAATTCCGTAAAATCACAAAAAAATCAAAACTATCAATAACTCATAAGTTCTAAAACATAAAAAAAGAAACTAAACAAAATATCAATAAACGGGTTTTACGTTAAGGGCTTATCACACTATAATACAATTATTAATACTTTTGAGTAAAATGAAACCCTGACATGATGAGTTGTTATTGTTTTTTGAAAAATTTCAAACAGGGATTAGATCAGAGTTGCATTTTATTCAAAAGTATTAATACTTGTATTATAGTGTGAAATTGCCTTTAGCAATATTCGATTTCGCAGATTTTTTAATTAGGTACATATTTAGTTATTAAATAATTTTTTTTTTTAACAAAAAATCGAAAATTCACTACGACCTACAAAAAACAAACATATTTGGTACTATATAGTACCACACCAAAGAGACTTATGTTTTTAGTTTTTTTAAGAGAAGTAACACTCAGGCAATTAATGCCTATATTACTTTAGAAAGGGATATTAGTAGATAAGACAGATGGTTAGTGCAATAGTAAAGCTTCCCAAGCGCTTCTGGTGTTCTTTAGGCGAATTAGTTTGAAGCTAACATAGCCAATTAATAATTATTTTACTTCGCCGGCGATTTAGTGCTATGTGGTAATACCGGCGTTTTTAGCTCCGCCTTAAGATATGCTACGTATCAATTTATGTATTTTTTTACTTTATAAAAAGTAAAGTATTCATATCCGGTTAGTTCAACTGCGTACTTTCACTGCTTTTTCTACACTTTCTAAGATATTTTTTAGGAAAAAAAAAGTATCCTATATTGGGACCAGAATACTTGGGTATCTCCTCACAAAATTTTGTTAAAATCCATTACGTGATGTGAACGTAACAAAAGCAGACAGACGGATATGGATGTATGTAAGCCAATATCATCACTATGGCGAATTGAATAAAAGATTCGGTACGGCCGAATATAAGACTTCTTATCACATTCAGATTCAATTTAATTTCGCCTGCCAGCGAATCAATTAATTTTTCATATATGTACAAATTTTAATTGCTGGAATTAGGTCCATTAGTATATTTAAAGGCAAGTGAATTCCCGTAATTCTCCCGAATTGGTTATTACATACATATTTCTTCTTAAAAAATACCCAAAGTATACAGCTGCACTGCGCAACAATGCAAACACAAACCTTATTTCATTTCTTTTTGGATTGTCACCTGTTAAATGGAATGCCAATGTATTTTACATGATTTACAATTTTTTATCTGAAGTTTGTATTTAATATGTGTATAACATATTAATATAAAATATTAAAACGGCAAACATAAAATATTAAAATTTTCGCAAATCCCTCATATGTAAGTATATATGTATATAAATTAAGTATTACTTCTCAATTATTTTAAATTGATACAATTATTGTGGTGATAGATTTTGTTTTTATATTTACCTTTTGTTTGTGAAGCCAAAACAGTTAATAATATAGTGATTATTAAGTTTTTATACATTTTGACACTGTTTTTTAATTCTTAAGCATAATTTTTTAACACAAAAACTAAAAACAAAACAGTTTTAAGGCACGCCCAAATAAATATGAATGAACTAAACCTAAAAAAACACACACGAATGAGTTAAATAAAAACATGAAAATAAAATGACATTAAACAGGGAGAAACAAGAAAAATCATAACTCCCATCACTGTAGGGATTTGTGGTACATTTGTACAAAATTTGGTACAATCTAAACTTTAGTAGTTCACTTGAGTCTTTACCCCCAGTCTACATTAGACATAAAATGATAAACATTAACACTAACATCATGTTAGTATTAAATGTAGACTGCCCAAGTTAATGTTATTTCCAAGTTTTAACATGGTTGTTAAAACATTTGTTATAAAAACTCTTTTATAACATGACAATGACGTTGTTGTAGTATTTTAGGCTGACAGTAGCATTTTCGAACAGCGCCGTCTGTTGCTTAATAGTACTACTATCTGCTGTGCAATACGCATTCAAACAACATTGTGCGAAAAGTGAAAATTATGTTTAAACAGAAAATGACATAAACACGCATTCGTCACCTATAACAACATGCACAAATTAATTACGTTGCTCTCCCGGCGTCATATTTATGTTTTATTCAATTTGATTACTAGTGAATACGACCTCTTACCCCCGTCACCATTAGACATTAATATGTGTGAAAAAAGTCAAACTTCATATAAAAACATTTTATTTTACTACTTTATTTATATCAAGTTTGACTTTTGTTAAGACATTGATAGCAAATGCAGACGGGGGTTTAAGGCCATAATTTTCTATCACACTCAGTCGCATGATCTATCAAAAACAGCATGCGTACTAAAATATATAAAATATATATATAAAATATATATATATATATATATATATATATATATATATATATATATATATATATATATATATATATATATATATATATATATATGTTACATTTTTGGAACACCACAAAATCACTTTGTTACAGTTCCGTTGTATAATCAGGCTGATTGGCCAGCAATTAAATACTGGGTCGAGAATGAAATTAAGAATCATAATATCGGACAAATAGAGCTTAACAATATAAACCTAGATTCGTCATTAAATAAATTAGTTAGTATAGTTAAAGAAGCCTTTTCCAAGATTCCAATTGGCCAGAAAAATCCTTGGCAGAGGGAAATTTCAAATACGTCTAAAATGCTGATTACTCAGAGGAACAAGTATAACCGTAAACTTAAAAGATGTAGAGATCCTACTTACAGAACTCAACTAATCAGCATTTTAAAACAGTTGAATCAATTAATTGATTTTCATTTGAAAAGGGATAGAAATGAAGCGTGGGCTAAATTCATTTCCAAACTGCCTTCCGGCTCTAAAAAGTTTTGGAAACTAACAAAAGCTTTAAAAGGTAGAAATTCTGCAATCCCCGATCTAAATATAAATGGGGAATTTTTAAGTACCGGTGAAGCAAAAGCAAATGCCATTGCGGAAGTTTTTAGATGCAACAATAATATCACCAACAACAATTCATCACCTTTAGATAATGTGGTTCTAAATTATGTGCAGGAACTTAACAATGTAAATCTCGCTGACAGTGACAATTTTGAATTCACAGATGCAGTAGAGGTAAAGACATTTGTTTTTTGTTTAAAAAATAACAAAGCCCCAGGTTTAGACGGAATTAACAGCATTATTTTAAAAAATATGCCCGATTACTTTTTTGAAACTTTGAGCAAACTATTTAATTACTGCTTGAGAAATGGTCATTTCCCCATGATATTTAAAAAGGCCAGAGTTATACCTATTTTCAAAACTGGAAAAGATCCTAAATTGCCTTCCAGCTATAGGCCAATAAGCATTTTGAGCTTGTTGGATAAAGTCTTTGAAAAAATAATCCACAAAAGAATCGTAGAGTTCTCAGAACAGAATAACATTATACATCAGCAGCAGTTTGGATTCCGAAGAGAGCACTCTACGGTACATCAAATCAAACGAGTGGTTAATATTATTGAGAATAATAAAAGAAATCGTAGAAGTACAGGTATTATATTTCTTGACATTGAAAAGGCTTTCGATACAGTATGGCATAATGGCCTATTGTATAAACTTAACTCTTTTAGTTTTCCTTTATATTTACAAAAAATCATACAAAGCTTTTTAGACCAACGTTCATTTGTAGTTTTCGTGGAGCGCATCTCATCAGATGAAAAACATATACTCGCAGGTCTACCGCAAGGTTCCGTTTTGTCACCTACGCTTTATTCGTTATATACGTCAGATATCACTCTACGCAGGAATCAGGAAGCAGCATTTTATGCAGACGATAGTGCTTTCATTTGCAGCGGTAAGGTATCTAATTCATTAGTTAGGAAAATGCAAGAGAGCTTAAATTCAAGCCAAAAATATTTTAATAAATGGAAAATAAAGGTCAATGATGATAAAACACAGGCCATTATTTTTCCATATAATAAGTCGCCAAAACGCATACCTTCTCAATCTATGTTGTGCCGTGGGAATGTTATACCTATAAAGTCAGAAATCAAGTATTTGGGCATTATAATGGATAAAAAACTAACATTTAAGCAACATGTCAACCAAATTTGTGAAAAAGCTATAAAGTGTGGTCGGGCATTGTTTCCCATACTCAACAGAAGATCTAAATTGAATATGAAAAACAAAATATTGTTATATAAAATGTGCATTCGACCAATTATGACTTACAGCTGTCAAGTATGGTTTCATAAAACTGCGAAAACTCATACCAAAAAGCTTCAGATTATACAAAACAAGAATTTGAAAATAATTCATAATCTTCCTCGTAGGTATCCGACAAATTTACTTCACAGTAACTTTGGACACAAGATGATAAACGATTTCACTAGAGAACTGACACTGACATTTAATGAAAAATGCAGACTGTCAAACTTTGAATCAATAAGGAATTTACAAGGTAATCACTAAGATTCGTTCGTTAAGAATGAATGTATTAGTGATTATCCAAAAAAATTTCTTTATAACAACTTCCATAGAGATTGTTGCAGATTAAAATTATAAATTTTAAATTTTGAATTTTTTAACTGATTTCGATCAGCATTGTATTTATTTATGTTTGTGTTGCCGTACTTAATTTTGTCATTTGTAACATTGTCACTTTTATTTTATGTAAAAATGAACTATGTCAACCCTAGGTTGAGTTCGTATTCTCAACTTCCGTTTTAGACACATTTTTGAATAGTCTTCTTTTTCTCGGGTATATTTAAAGTCAAACTAATTTTGCCAAAAGGACAGAATTGAGTATGTATTCTTATATTTTAAGTATTTTAAATTGTCTTTACGTTTAATGTAATTCTATTTTAAAGATAATAAAACGCCACGCCACCACTTTTTATCGTACCAATTTCTACAATCAAATTTATTTGCCGCCATTGTTTTATTATTTTTGTGTCCGGATTGACATTTTATTTAACGTTGCTGCCGCATCGTTTTGTTCTACGTTGCTGCCGCAACAATTTTTTATTATTCAATTATATGTACATAATTGACCGCCATTTTTAACTTTGACGAAGTAAAAAAACCTAATGCCACGAAGAAGCGAGAGAAGACAAGAAAACAAAATGTCTGAAGTGGACGAAAATAATGCCGCCAAAGGGAACAGAGCCGATTCCTTAGAAAGCCTTGGTGAGGATGAGAAAACTGTAGTAGAGCAGCCGACTACAGCTGATCTACAAGAGGAGATACAACAACTTAAAACCTCCTTAAAAATGTTGATGGAGAAGTGCCACAACGTTGAGTTATCCCCGCCAGAGCAACAGACAACTGTATCCTATGTACAGGCCAACAACAAAACAGCTACACCGCCTGCCGTAGCAACTTGTCAGATGCCAGCATCAATGCCGCCGATGCAACAATATAGACAAAGTGAGTATAATATGCCACATAATATGTTTTATTTGCCAAACACTGCCGCACAACAATTTGTGCAAACCACAGTTTCTACGCCCCTCATGTCGTCACATAATACCACCTTTGTACAGACGCAACCCACACAAATGTTTTTAAATACAACACCGCGAATGACACCAGGTGTATCCTATAATTATTTGCCGTCTTATTCACACAACGTCGCCATGTCTGTTTCTGCACCACAGGCTGCAGACAGACATATCAATCGTGAATTGCGCAAACTTCATGACCTGCCTGAATTTTCAGGCCAGCCAGAGCATTGGCCCATGTTTATTGTGTCGTACAATGAAACCACAAAAATATATAATTATTCAAATTTAGAAAATTTAATGAGACTTCAAAAGGCCTTAAAAGGAGACGCCAAGTCAAAGGTCGAAATGTTTTTGATTCACCCGGACAGTGTTAATCAAGTCATGCATACGTTGGAATTTCATTTTGGACGCCCACAAGTTCTCATACGAAGCCAAATTGCAAAAGTACGTGCCTTTCCACAAGTAACTGGAAAAAAAAATGTACGAGTTAGTTAATTTTAGCACAATGGTATCTAATCTTACAGTGTTTTTAGAAAATGCCGGAGCAATTCCTCATTTGTCTAACCCTACGTTAATAGACGAATTAGTCAACAAACTGCCGCCAACAAAAAAAGAGGAATGGATGAAATATTCCATGCAAAATCTTGGCCAATATCCCAGCGTACGTCAATTCAGCAACTGGTTGCAAGAAGTTTCAACCTACATAGCTCTTGCTGTTGAGACGGAGAAAACTGATGTGTTCTGTAATAAAAAGGATAAAATGAGTCCATCATTTACAATCACTAAGGAAAATCGTAATACAAAATGTTTATTGTGTCAGCAGAACCACAAGTTATTTTATTGTAATACATTTAAGAAAATGACCACGGCCGACAGATGGAAATTAGTAAAAGATAAAAATCTTTGTTTTTGTTGTCTACTACCTGGACACAATTTGCTTAAGTGCCAAACAAAACGACAATGTGGATTGTCTAATTGCACCAAATACCACAGCAGATTACTTCACGAAAGTAATAAATTTAACAATTGTAAAAATGTAAATAAAAGCAAAACATATGTCGATAACAATAAAATGTTAAGTAGTGATGACACAAATTTGATAAGTAAAGAAAAGGAAAACAGTGCTGTCAACGCAATTGTTGATGATGCTGTTGACAAAGAAACATTATTTAAATTTCTGCCTGTAAAATTAAGTGGGCCAAAGGGTTCTATTGATGTTATAGCATTTATAGACGAAGGTTCGAAAATATCACTCATTGAGGAGGAAGTTTCAGCTCAAATTGGTTTAAAAGGCACAACTAGTAAATTGTGTCTCGGATGGATTGGAGGTAAAACAACAAATGAAATATCAAAAAAGGTAAATTTAGAAATTAGAGGCATTAATAAAAATAATTCGTATTTTAATATGAGAAATGTATGGACTACTGAACACCTAAAATTGCCGCCACAGAGTTTGAATTTGGAAAATTTTAAGAAAAAATTTCCGATATTAAATAAAATAAATATAGGAGATTATTTTAACGCAACGCCAAAGTTATTAATTGGTTTACCTCATATAAGGCTGGTTCGCCCATTTGATGTAGTTAATTTAGATGAATGTTTTGCCGTACACAAAACTAATTTAGGTAACATTTTATTTGGCTCCAATGAAGACTCAACAGAAGCAACTGTATGCAGGATAGATGTAGACGTTTTAGATGATATTCATCAACAAATTGCCGATTATTTTACTGTAGAAAATTTTGGCGTACAAAATACTAAAGTGTTAATTTCACGTGATGATGAAAGGGCAGAAGAAATACTGCAAAGTACTACCCAAAAAACTGGTCTTCAGTATGAGACTGGCCTTTTATGGAGGCAAGACAATTTTGAGTTTGTTGATAGTTACACTCTTGCTATGAAACGTTTACAGGTTTTAGAAGTCAAAATGAGCAAAGATAAAGATTTAGCCAATTGGTATAGAGCAAAGATAGAAGATTATGTTTCGAAATCGTATGCCAGAAAATTATTGCCGAACGAGGTGCCTTGTAGCGATCAACGTATGTGGTATTTACCGCATTTCGCAATTACTAATATTAACAAAGGTAATAAACGTCGCCTGGTATTTGATGCAGCCGCTTCAGTTAATAATGAATCTTTCAATTCGAGGCTAATGAAGGGTCCTGGCAAGTATCAGCCCGAGTCTTTAGTATCAATTCTTTTCAAGTTTCGCCAAAGAAAAATTGGAGTTTGTGCAGACATAAAGGAAATGTTCCATCGCGTAAAAATTCGTGAACAAGATCAGGTTGCGCAGCGGTTCCTATGGCGCGATGGTGACGTCACAAGGCCGCCAGACGAGTATGTGATGCAGGTAATGATTTTTGGATCTGCCAGTTCTCCTTGCTCGGCCCAATACGTAAAGAATTTCAACGCAGGACAATTTGAAAAAACACATCCCAGGGCAGCAACCTCTATTGTTAAGTGTCATTATGTGGATGACTATGTGGACTCCTTTGATAGTGTAAAGGAGGCGATAGCTGTAAGCCAAGATGTCGTAACTATTCATCAGCAGGCAAATTTTGAACTAAGGGGATTCGTGTCAAATGCAAAAGGATTTTCTGAAGTAATGAATAATGATTTATCTCAAGAGAAAAGGTTATACTCAACAAATTTAAGCAGTGGTTTATCATCATCGGAAAAAATTCTGGGAATGTTTTGGTCACCATCGGAAGACAAATTTTGTTTTGTTTTAAAATTTAATAAAGTGCCGGAATCAGTTTTAAACGGAGATAGAAAGCCAACAAAACGAGAAGTTTTAAGCCTTGCTATGTCCATATTTGATCCTTTCGGATTCTTAGCAAACGTTGTAATAGTATCTAAAGTGTTACTTCAAGAATTGTGGAGGTACAAAATTGATTGGGGTTCGCCAATTCCTGATCCAGTGTATGAAAAATGGTTCAAATGGTACAAAGAGCTTGAAATTGTAGAGCACATAACGATTCCTAGGTGTTACAGTATTTCCTTTAGTGATCCTATGACTACAAGCGACTTACATGTTTTTGTGGACGCTAGCGAGATAGCCTTTGCAGCGGTTGCTTATTGGCGAATATGCACTGAAGGAGTTGTTAATATTGCTTTTGTTGCCGGAAAATCACGATGTGCCCCAATAAAGCCACTTTCTATTCCGCGCCTTGAACTTCAAGCAGCAGTGCTTGGAGTGAGACTAAGCAAAATGATAATATCGAGCCATGATATTAAGCCAAGGAGCATTATATTTTGGTCTGACTCCAAGACTGTGATAAAATGGATACGATCGGATTCTAGAATCTACAAACAGTTCGTGGCTCACCGCATCTCCGAGGTTTTAGACAGTTCCGACGTAGATCAATGGCGATGGGTTCCTGGAGCACAGAATCCCGCGGATGAAGCAACAAGAGTGAAAAAACCAAAAACATCATGCTGGTTTAATGGACCTGAGTTCCTAAAATCAAAGGTTGAAAATTGGCCAAAGTTGCCAGATGATATATCAGAATATGACTGTAAAACTGAAAGACGATCTAAGTTCATATCAACTGTAAGTGATGTTACAATCATCCCGTTTAACAAGTTTTCAAGTTACTATAGACTAGTCAGAGTTATGTGCTGGGTCATACGTGCAGTAAAAATTTTCAAGGCTCACGCTAACAAAGATAAAATATCAAAATTTCAGTTATATTTGAGCGTTGCAGAACTTAACGAATCAGAATTGTTTTTGTGCAAAGTGGCTCAAGGCGATAGCTTTTCTGAGGAATGTAAACAACTACAGCTTAATAAACCTGTATCAAAGTCAAGCGCCATCTATAAACTAACGCCTTATTTAGATGATGACGGTTTGATTAGACTTTCTGGACGTATCAGCCAAGCTAACTGCGTTTCTAAGTGTACGAGAGAGCCTATTATTCTACCAAAAGAGCACCAACTAACGTACCTAATTATAAAGCAATACCACGTGGATTTTAAACACCAAAATCAAGAGTCAGTTTGTGCTGCTATTCGTTTAAAATTTTGGATTCCGAGCCTAAGACAAATGATAAGACGTGTTAAAGCAAGATGTCAGTTATGTAAGAACAAAAGCGCAGTTCCAAAACCCCCTTTGATGGGTCAACACCCAATTGATCGGCTTTCCCCGTATGTGAAACCGTTTTCATACACAGGCATTGACTATTTGGGCCCGTTTTCCGTGTCGGTAGGGCGAAGAAGTGAAAAACGGTGGGTAGCACTCTTCACATGTTTAACAGTAAGGGCGATTCACCTGGAAGTGGCAAGAGACTTATCAACAGATGCAGTTATATTGTGTATAAGAATTTTTGTTAATCGCAGAGGCCTGCCGGTGCGCATACGTAGCGATAGAGGTACTAACTTCATCGGAGCAAGTAAAGAGGCTTGCGTCATGGATGATACAATAATAGCAGATGAGTGTAGTCGCCGCGGTATTGAATGGCTATTTAATACGCCAGCCAACCCGTCAGCTGGAGGTGCATGGGAGCGTATGGTTCAAGCAGTAAAAAAAGTGTTAGCCTTTACGCTAAAAGAAAAGTCACCTCAAGTTGATACGTTTGTAAGTCTGCTTATTGAAGCAGAAAATTTGGTCAACTCTCGGCCGTTGACACATGTATCAATAGATAGTACAGATCAAGAACCGTTAACACCGAATCATTTCTTACTTGGTTGCGCGAATATGGTAAAAACGCCAGCTGTAGCTGATAAGGTCTGCCTAAGAAAACAATGGCATGTTTTGCAGCAGCTAAAACAAACCTTTTGGAAGAGGTGGGTGCTGGAATACCTTCCAGAATTGACGCGTCGCACAAAGTGGCATCAGCCAATAAAGCCAATCCAGGTGGGTGATGTGGTTATTATATGTGACGATAATGAAACACGTGGGCAATGGAAAAAGGGCATAGTCGAAGAAGTGTTTGTGGCAGCTGATGGACAAGTTCGCTCGGCGGTGGTTAGGACAGCAATGGGCAGGCTAAGAAGACCAGCGTCAAAACTGGCTATTCTCGATGTTAAAAGTGAGTCTCCCAGATCGACTCACGGGCGGCGGGATGTTGCAGATTAAAATTATAAATTTTAAATTTTGAATTTTTTAACTGATTTCGATCAGCATTGTATTTATTTATGTTTGTGTTGCCGTACTTAATTTTGTCATTTGTAACATTGTCACTTTTATTTTATGTAAAAATGAACTATGTCAACCCTAGGTTGAGTTCGTATTCTCAACTTCCGTTTTAGACACATTTTTGAATAGTCTTCTTTTTCTCGGGTATATTTAAAGTCAAACTAATTTTGCCAAAAGGACAGAATTGAGTATGTATTCTTATATTTTAAGTATTTTAAATTGTCTTTACGTTTAATGTAATTCTATTTTAAAGATAATAAAACGCCACGCCACCACTTTTTATCGTACCAATTTCTACAATCAAATTTATTTGCCGCCATTGTTTTATTATTTTTGTGTCCGGATTGACATTTTATTTAACGTTGCTGCCGCATCGTTTTGTTCTACGTTGCTGCCGCAACAGAGATCAAAAAGGTTTTTGTGAGCTATTTTCCTTAAGGCTGTATATTTATTGTTATTAGTTTTGTAAATTTAATTATAAGACTCTTATTGTTGTAGTACTTATAGTAAAATCTCATACCTCTGTACCTTTTATATTTTAAACTTGTAAATAAAGACTTTTATTAAAAAAAAAAAAAAAAAATATATATATATATATATATATATATATATATATATATATATATATATATATATATATATATATATATATATATATATATGGACATAAAAAAGACAGACAGATTTTTCACATTTTACTTTTGGATTTATTTACTTTCCATGTGTATATATATATATATATAAATATATATATATATATATATATATATATATATATATATATATATATATATATATATATATATATATATATATATATATATATATATATATATATATATATATATATATTTATATATATATATATATATACACATGGAAAGTAAATAAATCCAAAAGTAAAATGTGAAAAATCTGTCTGTCTTTTTTATGTCCAATTGTGAAATCATTAAGACAGACCAAAAGAGAATTTAAAATATGTCTGCCCTGTTTCTGTCTATTGTGAAAGCAGTCTAAGTGTTTTACACCCCTTTTACAATTTCAGACAGAAACAGCGCAGACAGACGAGATTTGTTGGCAATAGGTTGAAGAGGTAAAGTGTGTATTTCATGACTATCGTACTGGACATTTTTTCTTTTCTCTTTTCTGCTTTTCGCTTTTTTCTTTGTTGGTTCACATTATATTTCTCAAGTCGGCGTCTACTTGCTTAAAATTTCTCAACAAAATACATATGTATACCACAGATTTTCAAACACACACACATGTAAAGTAAATAATTCAGAAAATAGAATGTGCAAAAATCTGTTTGCCTTATCTATCAAATTGTAAAAGGTTTAAGATAGAGCAAAAGAGAATTCAAAAAATGTCTGGCTTGTTTCTGTCTTATTGTAAAAGCGGTGTCATGAGCTTTTTTTGTGCTCATGCAGTGCATTTTATTCAAATGAACTGGTTTTTTTGAAAGTGGTATAAGTCCATTTTTTCATATATTGAGATATTTATATATTTATTTGTGTTTGTATCAATTTACAAATATTGGTCAACTTTAGTCAATTCGAGTAATGTTTTTTACACTATACACCTTTTAAATTTTATAAAAAAAAAAAAAATAATAACTAAAATTATTTGGAAAAATACATGTTTTGTAGCTCTACAAGGACTTATACCACTTTCAAAAATAACATATTACAAGAAATATAAAAAAAAAAAGAAAAAAAAAAAATGAATACATTTAAATACACGAATAACCAAGTTTATTAAGAGTTAATTTCAGTTACATTAAAAATGTAAAAATAAAAATTACTTCGTTAATTTTCTTTTACAGTTGACATATTGAAGTATTTATGGTGAATAGGTGGTATATAAAGTAATAAATTTATCATATCGTTATATTTCCCTCTTGTTTTGCTTCTTGAAGTTTTATAAAGTGACAACATATTAATTTTGCTGAGGTTTTCCCTTGTTTCCAAATAAAATAATAAATAAAAAAATTTAACCGCCGCTGTTCAATGTTTCGACTCGGCTTTTTCCTTTGCTTGGTTTTAAATTTTATTTGAAGTGTGATAATGTGAAAATGAAATGTTATGTTACGTTAGATTTTTTAACAATCACAACAATTCTTATTTGACTTATTTATTAAAAAATCCAATGCAAATCTTAATACTCAGTATTATAGTGTGAAACGGGCGTTATTAATATCTGCAGCAGCGTACATTAAAGTAGCAATAAAAATAATAATTGCAATAAGAAAATTGTTGTAATTATAATAATTAGGAATGGACTTATTCCACTTTCAAAAGAAATATTTGTGCGATAGCATTGTACAGCAAAACTGTTTTTGTTTATTTTATGTCAAAATAGAACTCTATTGAAATTGTTTTTAAAACAATGGAACGAAGGAGCCTATAGCTCTTTAAAATTATCGTTAACTCAGTTTGTTAAAGTGGACTTATACCACTGTCAAAGAAAAACAGTACAAATATATTTTACGTTTTTTCTCCACGTTTCTAGTGTAAACGTTGTATCAACATCCTTTTCAATTCCCCTTATAAAAGACTGAAGATTAGTTTTGGTAACTCTTAAACCACCTGCTAGGCTTACGTTATGCTAGTCTTTTTTTAATAAATGTTTATTAGTTTACGTGGTGTATTTGTTATCTATTATTAAGTAAAATCGAAAAGATCTTTTATGATCAAAGTACTTTTAGTTAACCAAAATGTCTAGTTTTAAGAGAGATGAAATATTGCTACTGTTTGATGTGGATGGAACGCTGACTTCACCTCGGTCTACGGTAGATCCAGATTTCGAAGAATTTTTCTATAACCAAGTAAAGCCTCTAGCTACTGTTGGGATTGTTGGTGGCTCCGATTTGGAAAAAATGTTTGAGCAACTAAATGGACGCAAAATCTTGGAACAATTTGATTTTATATTTCCTGAAAATGGATTGGTTCAAATCGAAAAAGGAAAAGAAATGGGGAAACAAAATATTATTACGCATTTAGGTGAAGACACCATACAACGTTTCATAAATTTTGTTTTACATTATTTATCGGAGTTAAAACTACCATTTAAAAGAGGAACATTTTTAGAGTTTCGCAATGGCATGATGAACGTGTGTCCTGTAGGGCGCCAGTGTTCAAGCGAAGAAAGAAATTTATTTGCCGCATATGATAAAGAACACAAAGTGCGAAGTGAAATGATTGAGGTGCTAAAAAAAGAATTTGCTGAGGTTGATTTGACTTATAGCATCGGTGGACAGATTAGTTTTGACGTCTTTCCGCATGGTTGGGATAAGACCTATTCTTTACGCTATATTGAAGCAAATTATAAATTTAAAGAAATACATTTTTTTGGAGATAAAACTGAACCTGGTGGCAATGACTATGAAATATATATCGATCCACGTACCATTTCGCACAAAGTGGAGTCACCTAGCGATACTAGAAGAATTTTAACTGAATTATTGAAACTGTATTAATTCCATTTAAAATGCATTTATTGTTATACAAAATTAAAACAATTATTAGCTTAATTTAATCTGTCTCCATATCAGAATCACTCTCATCCTCATCTTCACTTTCACTATCATCATCGTTTTCGTCCGAATTGCTACTGTCGCTGTCAATCCAGTCATGAGCATTCATATTATTTGGTATAATGACTTTCCATTCTTCAAGTTTATGCAAATCAAGGGAATAGAAATCATTAAAAGTATGTTGTTTATTATCCTCCTCGCATAGACCGCCGTAAATGTACAAGGTACCCTTACAAACAGATAGACCAGGATTCATTCTGGGCGATGGTACATTTTTAGGACTTTTATTTGCAAATAAACTTGGCACCTTTGGCAATGCAGCAGCTGGCTTGCTAGGGCCTGCTACAGTTACTGTAAAAATTCCATCTGTCCTGACAGATGTTGCGGGATTTGAAATATCAGGATTTTCCACATCCATGATTGTCGCATTGTTGGTCTTTTTCTCTAGCTTTATTTTTTTGTTGATTTCTATTTGATGCCAAGTTAATGCAGACAAGTCAAGTGATAATAACTCGTCACCAAATTGGCCCTTAACATCCTCTTCATCTTCATCTATGTCCATGACGCCACCAAAACAATATGCTTTTCCACTCGGTGCAGTACAACATCCCACGCTGCTACGTGGTAAAGGTTTATATCTCCCAGCTTTAACGGTAATCCATTTAAATTTCAAAGAGCCCGGAGCGTTTTCTAAAATGTTTAAATTATACGTTTTGGAGCAAATCTAAAAAAAACAATATCTTTACTTACTGTCTGGCGTAAAAGCAAACATATCAGTGTAAGTTATACCACGGTCTATATCTTTTTTAAGATGAGATTTTGAATAACCTCCCCATATAAATATTTTCCCTTCAGAATTAGCTGCTATACAACAACCTGACCGCGGATTAGGTAAAACTGATCCACTAATGTCCACCTGCAACCAGGTATAAGATTCCAAAGAAAATATATGCATATCGTTGAAATAACGGTATGACTGATTATTGTCATGGAAACCTCCAAATACAAATAACTTCTTTTTAGAAACTGTCATGCGATGTCCACTTCGAGCACTAGGACCATTAGGTGCATTCACTTTTTCCCATTTACGCGTTTTCAAACTCATCATCCATAAATCTTTATAGTGATAAAATTGCATTTGAGAAGGACTTGCATGTTCACCACCAAATAACTAAAATTATTTTGTTTAATTCGATTTTGTTTAATTTATTTATATAGTGAACATTATGAAAAATCTTACCCATAGCTGTCCTCCATCAGTGGCAACTGCAACCATTTGGTGTCCGCTTCTCGGTGTTGGACCGCTAGGTGACTTTACCTGCTTCCATTCGTTTTTGTTAATATTATAGAAGAATAGATCGTTGTAAACACAAACTCGTTGACCGTTGAAGAATTCACCACCAAAAAGTATCACTTCCTCTTTTTCCGGGTGGGATACAAAAGAAAAATTGGATCGTGGTGTGGGAGGCGTAGTACATATTTCTTCAGTTATAGTTGTTTGTCTAGCTTCTTCGGCTTCTAATTTAGCTACGAATTCGGTAATATCTGTCTGTATACATAAACTATCATACACTTCTATTAGAAATTAAAATTAATGTTTACCTCTCCCAGCTTTTCCAGCATTTTCTTTTGTTTAGCTGCCAACTTTTTATCCGTTTTCATGGCAGTTTTTTCGGCGCCCTTGCCTTTTTTCTTATTTTTATCTTTCTTAACCATTTTGTCCTTTTTTAACTTCCAACTGAAATTTTAAGAATTTTTTAGTGTTTTTATATTCTTGTCATATCGAACCCATACATATATTTCACTTCACGTGTAAAAACAATAGGTTGCCAGATTAAACAATTTTTAAAAAGAATTACCGATTTTTTTAAAGTATTATGGTTGTATACACCAGGGTTAGGAACAGTTAAAAGTTTTATTTAATAAATTGAGTTATTGCCGACATAAGCCAAATAAGTTTGTATTTTTTAATTTTGAATTTGCTAACAACGATTATCTTCATTATCACGTTTTTGGTATTTAGATACATATGTATGTAAGTATGTGTTTCAAAAGAAAATTTTTTGATATTATTTATTGTATCTTCAGAATAATGAACTAACAATAAGTGCTCATATCTTAAGTCTAAAAATGTGACTACAGTTTTTTTCGTTAATTTTTATTCTCCATTAGTTTAACCACAATTTCAAATAAAAAATGTGGTCTTATAAGTATTCCTTGCGATAGGTAGTAATTTTTTCGCAATGCAGATGCTTAAGTGCAAATCATAAGGCCATTCCAGACGGGCTTATGGCGTGCACGAAAACAAGAACTTTTACAACTCAACCTGTAAAAAATTTTTGAGTTACACTTACATTCTTACAACTTTATTTTGGTATCACCGTTTATAACTTAGTGTTAGTGCGGTTAACAATAATATCAAAAAACTACAACTCATCTGTAGCAGTTGTTTCAAGTAAATTATTTACGAAAAATGGAAAGCGGATAAGTAAAGTTTTTTAATTTGTCTTTGAGTTCTTTATTAAACACGGATTTCGAGCAAATTTATAGAAAAACACAAAGTTATAACAAAAAAACAGTTTGAAAAACTTGTAGAACTAAGCGAAGTATAATGAAATCGTTGTCACTGCATTTTTGGTAATTCCCATCAAAAAAATCTAAGTACAGCACCTAATTTCAAAACCGCACAGATTTCGTTAAGTATCATTCAGTAAATAGCAACACGCCTATTTGTTCAGTTGAAAATAGCTTATAAATCTGTAAAAATTACGTTATTTTCTCTTATTTCTTATTTTTCTTATTTTGCACTGGACAGTTCAAGGAAGTTACACATCACTATTTCTTTTTTTACATAACTAGAACATCTAGAGCGTCTTCCGACTTGTTTTCATAAAATAAATCTATAATTATATCCATTTTAAATTATTTTATTTGTAGTAAAACACATAAAACACTTTTGTTTTTTTTTAAATTTTTATATAAAGTTGTTTTTTTATTTATTTATTATTCTTTCAAAGTAACTGAGCCCTATGGGCCATATATAGTTAATAAATTGACTACTTAACGTAACAATCAACACCGTAACAAAAGTGAATAATAAAAACAATATAAAAATTATAGTAAACTTAACTATCTATGGATGTAAGTATAAGATCTTATAAACTAATAGAAAAAAAACCATCTAAGTGGTGTGAGAAATGAGATAAATAAAGAATAAAAAAAAAAAAAAATATATCAATTGCAAATTGAGTTAATTTTGGCTAAGTTAGTCTATATATTATTTTGTTGAAGGTACAATAAAATTTTGCTTTTATATGCTTGAGGTGAAAGTACAAATGTTCTAAGACAATTTGGCAGATGGTTAAATATTCTAGCTACTCGTACATGAAATGATCGTTCCAAAATTGAAGTCAGTCTTGGAATTAGAATCTGACGATTACGGCTTGACCGACTAAAAGAAAAAAAAGAATTCATATGCAATATATTTCCGGCTTTAGAAATTTTATAGTAACAGATCAGAAGCCTAAAGTTTACATAATTCAAAAAAGAACACCCTAAAAATCGACAAACATAGCCCGACACATGATTTCGTCTTCTTAAACAGAAAAGGTAGCGAATAACTCTATTAAACAACTTAAGGAGTTTATTAAAGTTATATCCTAAAGTACCACTATATATTTCAATGCCATACAAAAAGATAGGCATAATTAAAGAATGAACAAGCATTGTTTTCACATTAATAGGCAATATCAGATTAATACTGTTAATTTTACGTAGGGCAAAATTTACCCTAGATATAACAGAATTAATATGCTTCTCAAAATTAAGCTTGTTATCCAACCAAATTCCCAGACATTTGATATAGCAAACAAATTGAATATCATTACCATCAATATTTAAGACCAACTTTGTTATGGGTGACCCAAAAAACATTGCTTTAGTCTTAGCAGCATTTACAAACAACTTGTTCTCTTTCATCCATGTGGTAATAATTGCAATGCTGTATTGAATGACACTTTGCATGACATCAACAAACTGACGCTCACCACAAAAAAGAAAAAATAAATCATCCGCAAAAGCGAAGGGGATGCAAGCCGATATACAGTCGAACTTTGAAAACAAGTCGTTAATGTAAATATTAAATAATATTGGTCCAAGAACCGAACCCTGAGGAATACCACTACTAACTGGTAGGATACTTGATACCTTATTACCAATTGAAACATATTGATAACGATTATTCAAATATGAATATAAAAGACTACAAGATGATAACGATAGCTGTAGGTTACGACTTAGTTTTGAAATTAAAATGCCGTAATCAATTTTATCAAAAGCCTTAGTAAGATCTAAAGATAAAAGTATATTAAATTTACCTTCATTTAAAGATTTCCTTATAGTATCAGTTAACCCAAGTAGAAGAGAAGTTGTATTTCTACCATATCTAAAGCCGTATTGTGCATCATTAAAAAATGAGATATCATCAATATGATCCAAGAGCTGGTTTTTCAGCAAAACTTCCACAATTTTTGAAATAACTGGGAGAATAGAAATAGGACGTAAGTTCTCAAACTCATTACATTCGCCAACTTTCTTTATAGGAACTAATTTACCAACTTTCCAACCTATAGGAAATGTAGATGTAGTAATAATGCTATTGATAAGGTGCAAAATATAACCACCAACATAGGGAAAAACTAATTTCAAAAATAAAACAGAAAAACCATCACATCCAATAGCATTGGACTTAATTGATTGTAAGGCAAGATCTAACTCCTCAAGATTCACACAACGAAATGAAAAACCATCACTAGAATAATCAGATAAATTAAACTTGAGTAAATTATTACCTTGATTTGAAGAGAAATAATAATTTAACTTATTTACATCAACATTTTCAATGTCTGAAACAGTGCTATCCAATCCATTCGCACGTAGCTTATTCCAGATTTGTCTGGAGTTACTGTTGAAAAATAATTTTGCATGCACCTTTCGCTTAGCATTACGTATAAGAGTTTTAGTACTATTTCGATATCTGCAAAAGATTTTCCAGTTCTGGTCAGTTCTATTACGTAAATATGAACGATATGAAGCATTTCTTATCGATAAACTATTAGTGATCTCTGGAGTATTAAACCAAGAGTTATCAAAAAAATTAAAAACTTTACGGCGTTTAAATGGCACAGCTTGATGCATGGCACATATTGACGGAGATAAAAAGAAGTAATCAATTAATGATGTAGAACCGTTTCTAACGCACAAATGAGTAGGTAAGGAATTATGATGACACAATAAATTTAATCTGCAACACATTTCTCTAACAGAAACAGATTTGTTTATGTTGAACATATTGTTATTAAAATCACCACAAATAATTATGTTAGAGTACCTAGTCATAAGATCAGCAACACTGCTTTCAAAATTTTCTAAATGTCCATGAGGCAAATAAACTACACCAACAAGAATCTTACAATCTAAAAGCGTTATCTCAATAAAAAGTAATTCAGCAGATACACAAGATCTATTATTTCTACTGTTATGCCGATATTTTACATCTCTTAAGATGATTTTAAATTTGATATTTCTAGAAACATACAAAGCAACACCACCTCCAACTATCCCCTTACGGTCATTTCTACAAATAACATAACCTGGAAGACAAACAGAATTCGAAGATATGTCATTCGACAGCCAAGTTTCAGTTATTCCAACAACATCAAACAAATTATTACCAAGAACATTTATTAATTCATCAAGCTTATTCGTTGTACTACCTAACGCAAAACTTTGAAGATTAATATGACCAATATTCAGCTTATTACCACAATTACGCAATTGAGACTTTAGAAAGAAGTTGTCACTGACAACGGGTCCTAAATTACTATTCATTTAAGGTTAAAGACAAAAGAAGAAGCTAAAATAGAATAAATTAATTAATAATTAGTTAATAAGTAGTTAATAAGGCAACAATATATAACCACAATGCAAAAAATTTATAACAATAGCAAATAAATCAAAAATCATAAAAATATAATTACAATTTGTAGTAGAAACTCAGAAATGAACATCAGCAAAATTAACCGACTATATATAAAGCAATATAGTAAAGAAATAAATTAACTGATTTATGAAAACTATAGTTTATACCCAGCTACCACTAGAATCAAGAACCACTGATGAATGACTGCAGTCTTCCTCCATCATAGCAACGCATTCTTCAAAACTCAGAAGCTTCATTGTTCCATCTATTAATACTGACTCTGCTTTGGGAACATCAAAATTCTTGTAAGTGTATTTTTTAATTTTTCCATTCTCCTTTAACTTTTTACAAATGGCAATTAATTCTTTTGCAGCCGGCGTTAGGTGATCATTTAGAAAAATATTATTAGTTAAATTTCCACCAACTACATCTTTTAATAAAATTTTATCCTTATGTCTTCGAAAGTTAATCATTACAGTATCTCGAATTTGTACTGAATTAAATTTGACCAGCACAGATTTACCTCCTTCAAAGTATGTGCAATGTTGAATGTCTGAACTATATATGCGGACATTACAAAGTGATGCAATTCTAATTACTGGCTTACGTAAATTTTTAAGTTTTCGTGGCAAACCTTTTATGACGATGTCAGATCTATTTAATCGTCTTTGGAAAATATCATTTTGCATTGACAATCTACTTAATTTTTGGGTAGCTAAGTCATCAACAATCTTTATCATATTGTAACAATTCTTAATATCACTTTGAACATTTTCAACACCATGAACTTCAGCACTAGAGTACTTATTAGCAAACTCTTGAAACTTATCTTCAATAGCTTTTAAGCCGGCATCTAATTGCTCTTCAAGTAAGCGTTTGCTTTCAAGATATTTACGTTCGAAATCTTTTTCCAATGAAGTTATTAAAGTCGCAAACCCATTCCTTAATTCCTCCTGAACATTACAATATTTTGGCATACGCGCACAGGCATCACATATGTATTTCAAAACTTTGTTATTTAGGCAGATGTTATAAAGCTCAGCAGATAATTTGGCACAAGTTAAATGAAAATAACTATTACAGTAAGCACACCCAATACTTTTTTGAGTTTTAGTAACATTTTTACTACATTTGGGACATTTACAGATTTCAGCACTCGGAGACATCTTAATTATAGTTAATAAAATTCCAGTAAAATTACCTGCCGCAGACACAAATGTTACACCAATTAGGATAGTTAATTTATCCTAGCTAATAATTAACTGTCTGATTCGCTGTATTCTTATGTTGATAATTAAAACTAACGCACAGCAAAAGTATATTTTATAATTATACGTAGATTAAATTCCAACCAGCAAACTTGAATTCACACCATTAATCAAATGTATAAAAAAGTCTTTTAACATATATTCAATAAATAAAGACTACTTTTAAATATATTTATAAAATTTTTAATTTATTTGTTCACAAGAACAGATTTTCCGCGTTAATTCATAACGGTGTTGCTAGATGAACCCAAATTTGTCAAATTCTGTCAAATTTGATACTTTAAGTTAGTAACGCCATAACAATTTCAACCAAAAAGCAGTGGTATTTCATAATACTAAAAAAAAGTTTGGTTGTGTGAAATTTGAGTTGTCTCTCAGACGCCCAAACTGAGTTGAGTTGTAAACCGTAATAGTGGTATTAGTTACCGTTTTTGGCTAATTTGCCAAGAACACGCACTACCGGTGACACTGGCTGTAGTCCTACCACTCCTAGTTCTAGTCTCCTACATCTTTATTCAACTGGATTGGACAATCCAGTCTCTCTCTCAATGACATATGTGAATCAAGCCCTACGACTTCCAGGTATACCCTATCAGGATATAAACCCGGTCAAGCCAAGTTAGATATAAATCTTCCTTGCTCTGCCTAAGTAAGTCTTCGCTAGGATTAATAAAACCCTAACCCTAGCTTTTTTTCTCTACTTAAAACGCTTGTCACACGGTAGAGTTAGTTCTTCACTAATTCACTTTAGTTTTTATTTCTCTTATTTTTCCCCATTTGAACTTCAGCACGTCTGCTCCGGTTAGCATCAAAAGGAAAAAAGCCACGATCCACTTTCTTCCTCACCATTTATATTGTTGCTCAGCTAAACAATTGAATCTTTGTGGTTTAATTGTGTCGAACCTTACAGTCACATCTCTCATTTGTAGCTTACCTACTGCGGTCGGTCGATTTGACCGGTCCACCACGGAGATATGAACAGTTTGAAAACCAAACACCTATGAAACTTATTTGTGTGCAAAATTTCAATAATTGAAAATGATAAGAGAACGAACAAAAATGTACTATTCATGGAGAAAAATTACGTACCCTGGTTTAAACATAATTTTCTGTTTCCCAACAATTTTGTTTGAATGCTAATTGCACAGCAGATAGTAGTATTACTATTAAGCAACAGATGGAGCTGTTCGCAAATATCACTGTCAACATAAACAGGTATGTTCTGTAATCCGATACCTTCACTCGGTATCGGATCCGAATGAAATTTTAAATTGTCATAACTTTTAAATCTTACAACATTTTGATATTATTTTTTATACATTTGATTAAAGACCATTCACATAACTTCCTTGATTGCTAATGTTTTAAAATAATAGGCGCAACTAAGTTATATTTTTCTTTAAAAATTTATTCGATTTCAATTTCGCTCGGTTTCGGATTACAGAACATACCCGAAAATACAACAACAACGTCATTGTCATGTTATAAAAGAGTTTTTATAACAAAAGTTTTAACAACCATGTTAAAACTTGGAAATAACCTCGACATGAGGCCGTCTTCACTAGTCATCAAATTGAACAAAACATAAACATGACGCCGGCAGAGCAACGTAATTAATTTGTGCATGTTGTTATTTGTATGTATGAATGCGTGTTTATGTCACTTTTTGTTTAAACATAATTTTCTGTTTTCCAACAATATTGTTTGAATGCTTATTGCACAGCAGATAGTAGTACTATTAAGCAACAGATGGCGGTGTTCGCAAATACTATTGTCAACCTACTAAGTCAACCACAACGTTATTGTCGTGTTATAAAAGAGTTTTTATAACAAATGTTATCAATTAACATGGGCAATCTATGTATATATATGGGTGATGTCAGAGTGTACGCTACAAGCGAAGCTATAATACTTCGCTACAAAACGCCATAAACCATGTGATTTTTGTGCGTCTATCTTCGCTTCGCTTGTACGCGCACTCTGTCATCAGCCTAATACTAATATGATGTTATTGTTAATGTTTATCATTTTATTTATAATGTAGACTGGAGGTAAAGCAGCTCCGGTTAAAATTAAGATTTTTATTACCCACCCTTGTTTCGTGACTTAAACGAATTTTATTCTATTCTTTATAAATATGTATCTCTTACTATTATTAATAAATATTTCATAAATGGGACTAATTAATTGGATTGGGTAATTTATTGGCAATTTCATTCGCATTGAATTATAAATAATGCTAACATTTTTTTTCATTACCATTGTTTTCATTAATGGTAATGCTTTTTAATGAAAAAGTTTCATTAGTAATTATTTAAAAAACAAAATCATTGCCATCTAGTAAAATATAAGTTAATTAATGCATTATCTGCATCAGAAATATATGTATATTCCGTTTAAAAGAATTTTTTACGAGTTCTTGTACTAAAAATGCGTTAATGTTTTTTTTACTTTATTCGTGGTTATTAAAAATTACCGCGTTTATAAATTTGTGTTTTATACAAACAATGATTTTTTCATCAATTGTAATTAGTAATAAAACAAAGTTAATTACATTTTCATTACCATATCAAAAAATAACACTGTGGAACAAATTCAAGTTAGCAAAAGTTAGGTCGATTCTGAGAGTGAGGGGTGAAAATAGAGGCTAAATTAGAAGACCCCTATCGCGGCGTTTTTTTATGTTAATTCGAATTTTTTTTAATCAACCTTCGAACTTTGCAGTCAAATGCCGACCGGAAATGGATACAGTGCTTAAAAATTATGTTAGTGTGACTTTTTGACAGATCTGTACGATTTTATAATCTTTTAAAAAAATTCATAAAATAGCATTTTTCTATGCGATCAGAATTGCAAAATTTTATTTTGTATGATAGTGTGGCATCTACATCGCCATTTCGAAACGATTTTTTGAGTAGGATAGAAATCTGTCAGATTTGTTTGTGATTAAGTCGTACGATTGTGTAGGATAGTGAATCCTGGCCTTACCCCTTGTCTTCATTAGACATTAACATGTCTTAACAAAAGTCAAAGTTCATATTAAAAAAAAAAACATTATTTTTAATACTGTTTTCTTAATATGAAGTTTGACTTTTGTTAAGACATGTTGATAGCAAATAAAGACGGGGTTAAAGACTGAAAAGAGCTCTTCTTTTTTGATAAAGTGCTAAAGGGAAAAAATTTGCGTCAGAGGCAGGGCTGCCAAAAGTGTCCATTTTACGGCATTTTGCCGATTTTTGCACTAAAAAATCACAAAATTCCGATTGCCGATTTTTGGTAAAATTTAAAATAATTTAATATTAAAATTTGAAATTCACAATATTATTAATAATTGCGGAAATTTTTATATAGAAATGCTCTCGGAAACGATTTGATTGTGAAACTAACTTTACTAACTTCACTAAGTCATAATGAATAATAAAATTAAATCTATTTTAATCCTTCAATGAAAATCAAAAACAAGCGTTAGATTCGGAGTACCGAGAATTGCATTTTCTTGAATTTGAAAAAATATGTATTTACAGAGAACAAAACTAATTTCTGTAATTTTTGGCAACGAATTGCTGAAACATATATGTGACGCAAGCTGACGAAAGAGCTTATCTTACCAGGGTAAAATTTTCAGCACGGGACAAAACTTCATTTTATGTTTCTTTCCAAATGATTTTTTGAGATCAACTACAAAAGATTTTATTTCATATTTAATTAGGCAGTCTTAACAACTAATTTGATGTCCAACTTAACCTAAAAACTATACTTTTGAACAGAAAATTTCAAAAAGACATAACTTCGTTAATTTCTCAGATTTGTGCCCGATTTTTTTCGAAAAAAAACATCGATAGCTCAATTTTGAATCCTGGCAAGATTAGGTCTCTTTCGTCAGCTGGCGTCATATATTTAGCTTGTAAAATTAACTTGAATTATTGTATCATCTATCTTTTTAAAAAATATTGTGTTCATTTTTGCATTTATGTTTATAAAATCCATAAAACTATTAGAATTTGTTATTTCTTTTGTTTTTTTATTAATAAAAATCAAATAAAACGTCAAAAAGTAATTAATTTTATTTATGCCGATTTTCAAAACTGAAGTGCCGAAAATGCCGATTTTTTTTCCTACAGTGGGCAGACTTTTCATCAAAATCTTCTGGCAGCCCTGGTCAGAGGTATTCAAAAAGAGCTAAAAATAGCGCAAAGAGCTAAGTTGGCATCGCGGCGACAAATTAATTTTAAAACTTAACGAAAAACAGGCCTTGAATCGGTGTTTGTCTTTGCTAACTAACTATTTTATATAATATTTTTCTATAGAGCTGTCTTCTGGTTAAGTATTAATATTTTCAAGTTGATTTAACAACCTTCCTAAACAGTTTCCACTAATTAGAAAACGACACATAGTGGTTTAAAATATTTTATTTTAGAAATAATTTGGTAGTTCATGCACTATTAAAGACAAATAAATTAAATTTCACAGAGGCAAAGCAGCGATGTTTTTGAGTGGAGCTGTTATCGGTCGGCCTTCTAGAACAAAGCGACTTTAAGGCTATGACCCCAAAATTGGTTACCTCGAGGATATGTGTTTTTAATATCATTAAAAGTTTGTTTATAATTCAAATGCAAACCTTATTAACTAGCTTGGGAGCAAATTGATTTATTTTAAGATATCAGCTGAATTTTTGATAAAATTTAAAATGACATAGTATCAAGCTTTGCTCTGCTAGTTCGTTTTTGTAAAAAGTTACATGCACTGAATTGGGAAATTTGTAAAAACAAAATTTTTTTTTTGGGGTTTCCTCAAAAAGGCGGTACACATAAAGCTTTTTTGTCTAATTAAATTAGACAATAGTAAATTAGACAATATTAATATGTATATTAGCCAATGCGAATAAAAGAAATTGGATCTGCTTTCCCTCTATGAAATTTCATTAAAATACCTTTCGTGGTTCATGAGCTACCGTACTATTTCCAAAATTAAATGTTTTTAAACCTAGATCTTAAAAAAAAACATATAAATATATTATATTAATTATTTGTTTATGTAGGTTTTTTGAATTGTAAAAAAAACATATGTATTTGTCTAACTAATACTCTAATTACCACGCAACCAGCAACTTTTGTAAGCTAAAATTCAAAAAGAACTACAACTTGTCTGTCAGTGGTTTTCAACAGAAGAGTAAAATAAACTTTTTGAAATTGAAATGGTTACTATGGTTTTTTATTTTGTATAGAAATTTAGATTTGGCTTTCTTTCTAGACTGATTGAACTTCTCATTTAGTCTATTAAGTTTTAAGTATAAGAATCTGAGTTTTTATTCAGAAAAATTGGGAAAAATCCACTGATGAGCTAGTTGAGCACTAGCGAGATAGCTATCTGGATATGCTTTCCCCATAGTAATCAATTTCGATTATTATATTTTTTGAAAATAAATATTTTATACTCATAAAATATTTATTTAAATAAATTTTCAAAGGGAATCATGCGTGAATAAAAATAAATAATGTATAAAACCGATTCCAAATATAATTTTTTGAATAAAATTATTTGTATTGACTTTTTTTGACAGTTATTTTATTTTTATAAAAAAAAAAATTATACATATGTACAAGGCGAATCTATTTTACTAGGTGGCAGCACGGCGAAGTTAATTATTTTCGCTTTACTTTTTTTGTGCATGGCAGTTTTCAAAAATTCGTTTATTTTTTTTTTAATTTGAAAAATTTTAGTAATAAAATTGTAATTATTTAAAAAAAATGTTATTTTATATAGTTTATTTGACCTTTTTGTTAATATTAATTTAACTATTTTATTTTAAGCTTTAGGTCTTTAAATAATTTTATTTATATTTTTTCAATATTTCGCTACTCCTTTGTGTAGCATCATCATACGTTTTAGTTGTCAAAAATGTTGATAATTGTCTCCGTAGTAAAGGACAATTAAGTCAATTGTTTTAAAATTTTTAATTTTTGAATTTTTTTCAGTACACACATATTTGAGTTATTGTCGGCATAATCAAATCCCTTTTTAAATTTTCTTTTGCACAAATATTTAAAGTATTATCACCATATGTCAAATCACTGTCCTATTTACTGTCTTTAAAAAATTCAAGACAGTAGTTGAGACAATTTAAAATAATTATAAGCATGTTTAGTGAACAAGTGTGTATGCATTGTTACTGCCTTGACGGTATTGTCAAATGTAAACGTGGTGTAAGAGGATGGAGCTAAAAGAAATATACACCCAATTCTGTTTTACACGGTTTGAAATTAAAAAATAATTTTTTGACACGCTTTTATTCCATTTAGCACGATTCAAAATCTTTTGAGATTAGATTTTATTTGTAAAATTTAAGTTTTGCGAAATATTTTTATATCAAAAATTTAGAGAAATTCTCTTTTTGTGCATACAAGCATTTTTACTTGTTATAGCCCATTCAGGCTGCCACGAAATTAAGTAATTTCGAGCTGAAATTACGAACGAAATCTAAAGTGTTCATACTGGGCTTTTTGACATTTGAGTTAATTTCGCAAACAGCTGATCATGCTTAGTTGCATTTGTATAATTTAATTCTTTTGCAAAAAGCTTTCGCACAACACTTTCTCATTGATTTCAAAGATACACGAATATTAAAAACAACACTACAACAAAATTAATGTACAATTATGTACATTTCCATTATTTCATTTGGCTTTTATTTTTTTTTTCAAACAAAAACAAACTTTCTAGGTTGTAAATATGGTCATGGTTGAAAAAAAGTAGCTTTTTCTCCAAAACCAGCGTTGTCTATCGTAATTTGAAGTTAATTTCGACGAAATTATGTAGAATGAGTTAATTTGGGCAATAGTAAAATGTATGCGAAATTACGTAATTTCAACTTGATTTCGGCCGAAATCACAAAATGACTTAATTTCGTGGCAGCCTGAACGGGCTATTAGAGTAATTGAAATGTGTTAATATTTTGTGAACTATCAATGCACCTCTAAAAGAAGACGTCGAAAATTACAAATAAAAAATCTACAACTTAAAGCAATTTCTTTAGAAAACAAAATTGAAATTATCACCATATGTCAAATCACTGTCCTATTTACTGTCTTTAAAAAATTCAAGACAGTAGTTGAGACAATTTAAAATATAAGAATGTTTAGTGAACAAGTGTGTATGCATTGTTACTGCCTTGACGGTATTGTCAAATGTGCATACAAGCATTTTTACTTGTTATAGCCCATTCAGGCTGCCACGAAATTAAGTAATTTCGAGCTGAAATTACGAACGAAATCTAAAGTGTTCATACTGGGCTTTTTGACATTTGAGTTAATTTCGCAAACAGCTGATCGTGCTTAGTTGCATTTGTATAATTTAATTCTTTTGCAAAAAGCTTTCGCACAACACTTTCTCATTGATTTCAAAGATACACGAATATTAAAAACAACACTACAACAAAATTAATGTACAATTATGTACATTTCCATTATTTCATTTGGCTTTTATTTTTTTCAAACAAAAACAAACTTTCTAGGTTGTAAATATGGTCATGGTTGAAAAAAAAGTAGCTTTTTCTACAAAACCAGCGTTGTCTATCGTAATTTGAAGTTAATTTCGACGAAATTATGTAGAATGAGTTAATTTGGGCAATAGTAAAATGTATGCGAAATTACGTAATTTCAACTTGATTTCGGCCAAAATCACAAAATGACTTAATTTCGTGGCAGCCTGAACGGGCTATTAGAGTAATTGAAATGTGTTAATATTTTGTGAACTATCAATGCACCTCTAAAAGAAGACGTCGAAAATTACAAATAAAAAATCTTCAACTTAAAGCAATTTCTTTAGAAAACAAAATTGAAATTTTAGATCGCCTTCGAAATGGAGAAGGCTCAATATTTCTTGACAAAATATTCGGTTTAAACGAAGCCACAGTAATAACTATAAAAAAATTAAAATTCAATTAGGCAAACGTTGATTTCTGGAACGAAACTATCTGTTAAGTCTTCATCATACACTAAAGATGCAAATAAATGGTGCAAATACACATTATATTAACATGCATACGTAAAAATAAACATTGACTTCTTGTTCCTAAAAAAAGTCTCGTTTTTCACGATAAGGATTTTTCTGGAACCAATCTACCGTGTAAAAACAGAATTAGGTGTATACTTATATAATAAATAACTAACTATATAGTTGAGCATACCTAATACATAAAAAAACTAAAATTCCATATAATCTTCTTATATAAACACGTTTTTTGTAATCTCTTTTACGTCCGTAATACTGCACCGATTATGGATAGACTTACATATATGGTTTTAAAACGTTTTCTTCACAGATGTGCACAATCTTAAATCGGTTCAGTACTTTAGGAGTAATACGTCTATAAAGTTCTTACTAACTCCAATAAACAAATATGTACGTATGTATGTATGTATGTATGTATGTATGTATGTATGTATGTATGTATGTATGTATGTATGTATGTATGTATGTATGTATGTATGTATGTATGTATGTATGTATGTATGTATGTATGTTTGTATGTATGTATGTATGTATGTATGTATGTATGTATGTATGTATGTATGTATGTATGTATGTATGTATGTATGTATGTATGTATGTATGTATGTATGTATGTACCCACTAAACCAAAGCTTTCGACTTTTTCTGAAGTCAGACTTGTCGTAATTAATTCGTTAAGACATTTCGGTAGTTTGTCGGAAATCAGATTTGTCGTAACGAATTCGGTAAGATATTTAGGTAGTTTGTTTGAAAACTGAATAAATAACGAATTTGTTAAGAGATTGTTTGTCTGTACAAATAAAAAAATATATAAAACTTTGATTTATTTGTAAGAAAATAAAAATCAAAATTGTAGTAAATAAAAAAGAACAATAGTAAATACGAAAAATTGAATAATTGTCGTTGCGATTTCGTAACTACATATCGTTACGAAGTCGCGTCAACCCTTTCATATAAAAATCGATTTTTTCGAACAGTCGTTACGAATTCTTTACGAAATCGGAATATTTGGTTTGGTGGGTATGTATGTATGTATGTATGTATGTATGTATGTATGTATGTATGTATGTATGTATGTATGTATGTATGTATGTATGTATGTATGTATGTATGTATGTATGTATGTATGTATGTATGTATGTATGTATGTATGTATGTATGTATGTATGTATTTATGTATGTATGTACATGTTCTCTTAGCTGCAAGTCGAAAACACAAGTAAATTTTAAAAGAAGTGTTTATTTTATTTTATTAAAAAGGGGCAGCGAAGCGCACCAATGATATCTAGTATAAATTATTGTTAAAAAAGAGTTAGTTAAACTTAAAATTAAATCTAAGAACTAAAACTTAAACAGAAAATAATAATAAAAACAAAATGTTACTCCCTGTATATATCAGGAGTAGTACTTGAGTAGAAGTTTAACCATTGTTGCCACAAAATTTACCTATGAAATCTTCAAAATTGGTCTAAAATATCTGCAAAATCCAGATGGATAAAAAATCTTACATAGACAAAAAATCTGGTAGAATAACAAAACGCATAATTATGAGGTGTTTATGAATTTTTTTTAATAAATACAAAATCATGTAAAATATAATGAAACAATAAATACTCAAAATGATTTATTAATATTTACGTTTAATCTTTACATAAATATATTATTTGAAAACTTTACAAAAAATTCAAAGAATGAAACGGCCGAAATTTTTTTTTTTAAAAAACACTACCTGCGAAGCATATTACTTGGCTGCAGAAAACACCCAAAGCCTTTGGCGAGAATCGAACCCGAAACCCTCAGACTGGCATCGAATACTTTGATTGTTTTGGTTTTTTTGTTTAATTTTATAAAGTCTTTACTATATAAAATTCCTGCAATTGACTTTTTATCCATACGACTTCTTGTTTTCTTCTTGTAATTAAGACTTACTTGGCTAAACACTTGTCCCGCATTAGAGGATGCATGCGACAGAACCATAGCATAACGCGAACAATTATGGAAATAAAATCCGTGAATCAATAAATTTCACAAGTATTTTTGTAAAAGCTTGGCAAGGTACTAGTGTGGTTTCGGTTTAAAAACTTTTTAAAATCAAGTGATTTAAGCTCTTCAAATTCGGAGTCAATTGCTTGAATACCTTAATTTAAATTGTCTTACATTATTATGGGCAACTCTCACTTAGCCAATTTTACGATGAAAAATCAGCAAAATGCAGAGAAATCAGCAAATCTGGCAACAGTGGTTATAACTAGAAAAACTAGCCGTTCCTGTAAAATTCCAATAGTGGAAATATATTGAGTCTTTGACCAACTAAAACATTATTTTCTAGATAAAATATCCTGAATTTTAGTACCTTCAAATCAGACAACAAAACTCTACATTAAAGAGATATACATATGTGCAAGGGCAAAAATTTTGCCTTCTCGTAAATATATTTATTCGAAAACCTCTTCTGAAAAGATTTGTAATTCCTTTCTATGCATTTTCTAACAATATGACATTTAAATATTTCCAATACTAAACCACTTTGGAAATGCATAAGGAAGATTTGGTCTTATACTTACTTTGTATAAAAGAAGTGTGGTTTTTATTGGCAAAAGTTTGCAATTAAACAGTTTTGCAAAACCTCCTTTCAGCTGATTAGCTTTTTTTATATTATAAGAAACGTGATTGTTAAATTTTAATTTTATTAAATTAATCTCAAGCTATTCGTGATCAAGATTTACGCCAGCACCCAGCCGTGTTGGCCCTTATCTAAAGGTGTACTTACCACCGGGTGAGTTTTTAATGTGTTGACCAGCACCCCCATAGTGTCATATATACCGCACACTACATAATACAAGCGCAATAAAGCGACAATAGCAGGAAAATACGTACCCTATGAGTAGCAATTTATAAAACATAGAAGCCTGGAACCATGTTCTAACCTCTTATTCAGGAGTTGGAGACCATCCAACTCCTTCCGTTGAAAGTGCAACAGCAACCATGATCAACCATGCACCAATTACATGTCTTGATACAAATCACATCCACCACGTGAACCCACAAAGGGGACCTCACCAACAACCGGCCATAGAGAGGACGGATCTCTGTGGGGCCTTCGGTTCCCGTGGTACCAGTCTTTTGGACACTGGTCGAGCCTCGAAGAGGACCCATAATAAAGTAGACCTCTTCTTCCAGATTCAGGCTCCAGGAATCCTGGCGTCGTGCTCCCATTTTCCCCGAGATCACATCGTCAAAGCTTTTGGAAATGCTGCAGTGACAGTTTGTACCCCTGGGGGATTAACCTCAAGGTATTTATTACCATCCTCAAATTCGATTTCGTTATGATTTAACAATTTTTACTTTCCGGAACAACAGTATACATATTTACGCATTTGCTCTTCGCAACGTTTATATTTATCCCTCAATAAGCATAATATTTTTCAACATGTTTTAGATGCGTAGAAACAAGGCATATTAAACAAGGTGATAGCGTAAGGGAGAGGAAATATGAGTATATGGATTTTGACAGTAAAATAGATAATATTCTCTCTTAAAAAACCTGATTAATGTCAAACTCCATATAAAAAAAATTGAAAAAATTTCTCTTTAATATTAGCTCCGCCTTGTGCAGTCACCTTGTTAAATATGCCTTGCGTAGAAACACGTTCCAGTGCAATTATAGCAGACTCATCGGGGTAGTCGTGGATAAAAATGTTGTACAAATAAGGTGCCAATACAGTGCCTTGTGGAACACCGCAAGAAATTTGTGTTTTCAATTTAAACGCAAAATCCTTTGTCATCAAAAAAGCTTTGAAAGAGTTTTACAATTGATGGACTAAAACCGATCTTAATCATTTTAAAGAAAATGCCACCGTTATATACCTTATGAAAAGTTTATCGATACCAAGAGATACCGCTATGGTGCATAGACGTTCCCTTAAGTTACTTATGACATCATCATGAAACCTCAAAAGACCATTGAGTTGCCTTTCTTAAAACCAAATTGCTTTTGAGGAATATATGAATTATGCAAACCATTTTCTCTGTTAATAATCTCAAAAAGCTTTCCTATATTGGAAAGTAAGGAGATTGGCCTTAGGCTATTAACTTCGCTATTTTTTTTTTTTTGTTTTTGGATAGGGTGGACCTTGGCTATTTTCCTGTAAATTGTACATTTTTACCTTTAGCTCGCTTTCTATTTGCGCGGTCACATATACTGAATCTGTTTTTATGAAATACTTTCCGCTCAGGCTGGTTTAATAGTTAATATTGAGTTATAAATATTATTCAAATTCTTGGGTTTGATGTTTTTGGGTTCAAATAACTTAAGTTCTTTTTCAAACAAATTAGTAGAGTTTAGGTCTTTTATTTGTTGGCTCCTTTTTTATTTCCTTGAAAACACTATTGTTAAATGAAGGTTCAATAGATTCAAATACATAATTTGAATAATCTGTTAAAGAGTTGTGCTGAGTAAATCTATATCTATACCTTCTATATACAGATAATAAAATAGTAACTCATTTCCGTCTGTCTGTCTGATTTTCTTTTACGTTCGCATCACGTAAAAACTACTGGACGGATTTTTACAAAATTTTGTGAGGAAATACCTAAGTATCCTAATCCCAATATAGGGTACTTTTTTTTCCTGCATAAATATCTTATTTCCAAGAGAAAGTCGAGAAAAAATCAGCACTAAATCGCCGGCGCACAGTGAGACAGCCCTATAGTAACCGCGGCAGAAAATGTTTTTTGTCGTGTCGTCCAATTTGGATGAAATTTTCACAGTATATTAAAAGATACATGAGTAACAATTCCCTGAAATTTCAGCGTCATAACTTCATTACTTTTTTTTTTGATACCCCCGGGGGTTCCAATTGTCACTGCAAGAATGGCAAATGCTTTGACGCGGTTCACTCGGGGAAAATAGGGGCACCAGACCCTAGGGTTCCAAGAGCCTAAATCTGGAAGAAAAGGTCTGCGATAAACATTGCGGGTCCTCTTCGAGGCCCGACCAGTGCCCAAAGGACTGGTACCACAGGAACCGGTTATTGGTGAGGTCCCCTTCGGGGGTACACGTGGTGGTTGTGGTTTAAGATCGATTTATGTAGGTATGGTGCACGGTATGTTGCACTCTCAACAGACGGAGTTTGGATAGTCTCCAAACCCCTAAGCAAGAGGTTATAATGTGGATCTAGGCTTGCCTTGGAAAGGCTTGCCATATTATATAAATTGCTACTCATTATGACTGTATCACACACAAAAAGCGATTGGTGGCAATCGTAAGTGTTGTTATACTACACAATGGGTGCGCTAGTCTACGCCTAAGTTTCACTCGGTGGTAAGACCACCGTGAGGTTAGGCCGAGTAGGCAGGTGGTACTCACGTTAATCTTGTTCCACAATTACTTTTTGATCTAGAACAAGTCAAAGTTGAGGTATGCCAACGCGCTTGAAATATGTTAGTTCAATATGTAATATTCAAAAGCTTATTAATAAAAAAATACATAATAACTTTAAAGTATTTTTTTAATTAATTTAGTTGTTATAGAATGAGTAGATGAAAAATAAATTTAAAAAAAAAACACAAAAAAAAAATTCTTAACAACAGAATTGTAGTGTAAAAATTTATTATTTTGCATTTTCAATGGACTATGAAATATAGAGCAGCCCCTCGCCCTAGGTGCAGATTTAAGTATATCAAATGAAAGATTGAAGTCTCAGCTTTCATTTAAAGTAAAGGAAATATAGCAAAAGTACTTTAAACATACAAAAAAACTAAAAAAATACGCAACGAGCACATTCTGTCGCTATACGTATCTAAGTACGTTAGCATGCAATAGCATGCTTACAACTTTTTACTTTTATTTTTTTTAATTGTTTACAACTATTCACTTATTGTTTACTATTATTTTATTTACATTATTCATTTGATTGATAATTTTCTGAAGGTCATTGACTTTGGGTTCGATAGTTGCATCATTTTTAATTTAAATTGATAGTGCAAGCTGTTGTTCTTATCTAAGTTGTGTTATGCTCACTTTCTAATGTGGTTAGTTTAATTGTTATACATATATTGAATTTAGTTGTTGCATTATTTATTGATGATGGTAATGTCTCTAGAAGATATTTTGAAAATCCAGAAATAACCGCTGACAACTGGTGTAAATGTAGACTTAATTCACCGCTTTAAAATTATATTAAATACTATAAATACTAGTTAAAATATAGATGTTGGTAAATTCCATAAGTATTGCATGGACACTGCAAAATTCTATGTAGAGCTTTATGGCTGGTATTACATGCCTATCACTGTTCATAAAGTTTGCATACACGGCAGCAAAATGGTATCTGAGGCTATATTGCCAATAGGTTTGTTTGCAATTTTTATTTTTGAAAGTATTTTTTTAAATTTTATTTAATATTAACTTTTTTTCTTGCTACAGGAATGTTATCCGAAGAAGCGCAAGAAGCAATAAATAAGGAGTATAGGAACTGTAGGCTATTCCATTCTCGTAAAAATTCTCGTATTTCTACGAATGAAGATGTAATGCACTATTTGCAAATATCATCAGATCCTTATATTAATTAATTTAGAATGAGAATGAAATTGAAAAAATGAGAATGCCATGATGATGTTAAAAAATTATTAATAGAATGAAAATAAAAATTGTTCTTTTTTATTGCATTTTAATGGGAGGTGGGCGTTATAGTGGGCGTGTTATTGTAATTTTTAGCATGAAACATGTTAAATCATATAAATTACAGTAATATCAAATTTGATAGTTGTACCTAAAATATTTGAGCAAATATGGCACTTTTTATGTTGAGGTTGTATGGGTGGTGGGGGTAAAAGTGGGCCAAAGTTAAAAATTTTTTCCGATAATGTTTGTAAGAATATAACATTCAAGTATACCAAAATTAAAAGTTATACCTAAAGTAGTACGGAAAATACGGCATTTTACAAATTTCGATTGTATGGGAGGTGGGCGTAAAAGTGGGCGAAATTGAATTGTCTCAAAAATAACCTGTGCAAAATTTCAGAGCTCTACAATGACAAATAGCACCAGCAAAAGTTTTTAAAGTAATTGCTTTGCTGCAGAAAGAGACACATAGTAAGCATAAGCAAATGAGCTGCTCTTCTTTTGTTTGCTTTTGTTGCACATCTTTTCTAAGCAACAGTTAAGCAATTACATATGCATTGAAAATAGTCAAGTACTTTTAATCACTGGTCTTATCTACTACTATCCCTTTCTAAAGGAAGTAACGCAGTTAATATAGGCATTAATTGCCTGAGTGTTACTTCACTTTAAAAAAAATAAATACGTAAGTGTCATTTGTGTTGATTGCTTTCAAAACAAAATCGAACAAAATATTGCAAGGACGCTGACGAAGTGGCGGGCACAGTTAGTATTTGTTAAATTAAATTTCTCGTATTTCTTTCTGGGAAACTGAATATCTCTTTTCCCATTTCCCAAATCCTAATGGTGATTTAAAAACTACAACTGAGAATTCTCACCTAGGTAACCACTGACAACTACTCATCAGCAATACACTCGGAGTAATAGAACTCAAAGAAGTGCCACGATAGATTGATAGTGCTCTAGTCTATCAGTCTGTGGGTTGTGGAGACTCGCCAAATACTTTGGGTGTTTACTGCAGAAATTCCAAGAGCTTCGCAGGTAGTGTTGTCATAAAAAATAAATTCAAATATTAGTAATTTATTTTTATTATTTTTGTTACTTTATTATAAAAATTTGTGGAAATAGTTGTGAAGAATATAATTTTTTTTATATTAAATATCAAGTTTTATATTTAAGAAGTTTTGTTATTAATGTTTTTTGTAAACAAATAACATTATTTTTAAGTTGTAATATTTCGAGGATTTTAATTTCCTCTACTTAACGAATTGCGACCATTTATGGACCAATTTGAATCGAAACCACATGCCGAATCAGAATCTGAATCAGCTGTAAGATTATTTGGTACACCTAAACCTAAGGGTGATCTTAACTGATTAGGAGTTGTTGGCATGCTGCTGTAACCAGAATTAAAGTTTGAACTTGATGTTGATGATATCGAATTTCTGGGCGAATCTGTTGCATTCGATGATATGGACGAGCGTTTGGGATTCTTTTGGCGTTTCCTAACACTCTCTAAACCTTTAGGTGGTGGCATTAAAGCATCCTCGTTATTTTCGTCTTCGTCGTTTTCGTTGTTGTTAAAGTTTTGTATGTTTTTAGTGGTAGTAGTGGTGCCATTTTGTGTTATGTTATCGGCGGAACCCCAAGATTTGTGCAACATGTCATATTTTGTTGTATTAATTGGTACGCTGGCCCGTGAACCTGGTGTTGCAAGTTTAATCGACGATGGTGGTTTCCTCATTGTCATTGTTGCTGATTTCGTCATCATCATCGGATGAAGATGTTGCTGATTCCGCATCATACCACCGGGAACGTGTAGATGATGAGGATAATGATGGTGACGGTGATGGCGCTGGTGAGGATGTTTTGCTGTCAACGCTGAGGTTGGATGGTGATGGTATTGTGAGTGTATCGTGTTCCCAGTACCATTGCCCACTCCCAAGAAGTTGCTGAATGCTTCGGTCGTCTTCTTCACTCGCACATTCAAAGAGCCAATCCGTAGGAATCCCGAATCTTTTTCGACTAAAATATAAATTATAAAAACAATAAGATAATTACAATTTTTTTTTTATTATAAAAATACTTCTAATTTTTAACAGTGCACGCCCAATTCAAGCTAAGAAGGGAAATTGCGGTTTTACGATCAATCTTAATGTTTTTAATAGACTTGCTCAAAGGTGTTAATCAATTTTTTTTTTCAGTATGGGGATGTCAATTACAACCGAGTATTTCCAACTACAAATACAACTTATTTTAATTGTAATCGATTAATTGAAATTACTCTCACTTGTAATCGAGATGACCCTAATTACACATTAAATGCAACACTGTGGAACAAATTCAAGTTAGCATGAGTTAGGTCGATTTTGAGAGTGAGGGGTGAAAATAGAGCCTAAATTAGAAGACTCGTATCGCGGCGTTTTTATGTTATTTCGAATGTTATTCCCGTACTCAACATTGGGAGCTCACGGGATCCCAATTATACCGAAAACTGTTCCCGTACTGCAAAATTGGGTAAAAGAGAGTAATTTTGTGAGAAAGTATTTTTCTTCTTCTTGCACGAAACAGCCCAAAGTTTTTTTCGGGTTGATTGTGAAAATACAAACAAATTAAATATTTCAAAATAAACAAACAAAATTAAAAAAAATGTACATACATACATATGTACATATGTACATGCCCACCAAACCAAATGTTCCGATTTCGTAAAGAATTCGTAACGACTGTTCGACAAAATCTTACGATTTCGGAACCGAAATATTACCGAAATCGTAACGATTTTTATATGAAAGGGTTGACACGACTTCGTAACGATATGTAGTTACGAAATCGTTACGATATGTCGTTACGAAATCGCAACGACAATTATTCAATTTTTCGTATTTACTATTGTTCTTTTTTATTTACTACAATTTTGATTTTTATTTTCTTACAAATAAATCAAAAAGTTTTGTATATTTTTTTTATTTGTACAGACAAACAATCGAAATGTCTTAACAAATTCGTTATTTATTCAGTTTTCAAACAAACTACCGAAATATCTTACCGAATTCGTTACGACAAATCTGATTTCCCACAAACTACCGAAATTAACGAATTAATTACGACAAGTCTGACTTCAGAAAAAGTCGAAAGCTTTGGTTTCGTGGGAGATTAGAAAAAAATGTCATGTATAACAAAATATTTGTGTCTTTAATTTTTATTATGTGCAAAATTTTGTGCATGCAAAACAGTTTCACATCACGTTTTGGGATATAAAGTTGGTTTTTAGTGTTCCCTTACTATTGGGCATTTTTGTCTCTAAAAGAGTTTATTTTTGTTTTCTCTGATTTTACTGAACTTTTACCAAAAATTACAGGATCGCAGTTAATAAAAACAATGATAAACCAATTGATAGCTATCAAACTGCTCTACGTACGTCAAAATTTATTAAGGCGGGGGCACATAGAATCCTTCTTACATTATACGTCGTCTTTTTTAACTGACAAGTAAGTTGAAATACAAGTTTTCTTATGAGAGTTATCACAATCACTATGTCTTCGTCACCACAAAGTACGAAAGTTGGGCAACTTTTAACGTAAGTTACTTTGATTTCAGTTGATTACGTCTATGTGCCCCGGCATCTTTCGTACTTTGCGTTGACGAAGACGTACTGATTAAAACAACGCTCATAAGAAAACCTGTATTTCAACTTACTTGTTGAAAAAGACGACGTACATATAACGTATGACGGATTCTATGTGCCCCGGCCTTAAACCATAGGGTAAATGCTTGCCATTTTAATGTTAAAAAGGTAAACAGTGTTGCCAGAAAAGTTTTATTTAGAAAGCAGAAAAATGATTTTAGTTTTAAATTATTGTAATTTTTGACCTTCTTAATAATTTTATAATTAAGTTTTTACGCTCTAGGTCTTTTTTTTCCTGACGATGCTACCCAATGGTGTAGCGAAATATAGAATATAAAAATAAATTACAATATTTTTATAAAAAAGACCTAGAGCGTAAAAACTTAATTATAAAATTTTAGTTTTAATGTACCATTTTGTGTATTTAAAAATAATGGTAATAATTTTCTTCAAATACTAACTAGAAAAAAGATAATTGATGTTATTTTGAACTTATATTTCATAAAAAATCATTAAAATTGATTGATGTCTACTGTTTGCCTACATTCGACGACATTTTTAAAATGAACTTTTTAATTGCATGTGTAAACATGCAAGCAACTTGCAAGACTTTCTTATATTTCTCCTTTATTTTCGTATATAATACTTATATGTATTTAGAAAACTTGTATGAAATTACTTGCATGTGTAAAGACTGTCACTGCACATACTGCACTTTACTGCATAAAAAGCTGTTAACTTAAAACTTGTGGGAATTTTGGAGTAATTTTAATGTAGAAATATCTTAAGAAAGTTTTGTTCGTGATAAAGAATATTTTATCTTTAAAATTAGATTAAGTAACAACTTGATCTAAAAATATCTATAAACTTTAAATTTCCTTTAAGCCTTATTTTAACTTATAAAATATTTTTTTTTTTGAATTGTGTGTTTTAATACCAGAAGGTTATCTCGGATCTAACTTGCACTGTGTTTCTTAGATTTAGTGTAGGAACACAACAAACGACGGTAACGATATTTCCAAACAAATTTGATCTACCTTACCTAGTATCTATCTTGACAAAAATTTCTCTTGATAAAAATCAAACTTCATTTTTACACGGAGTATTAAAAATAATGTTTATATGAAGTTTGTCTTTTATAAAAAAAATTTTTTGTCAGATATATGTAGATACTAGGTTATAGTTCAACGACAATGCTACGGAGATAAAATTTGTTTTATTTTCTCGTCAGCTTATAATAATGTCTCATATTTTTTCTCTTAAGCCTGGTACACTGTTTAGTTTTTCATTCATACATAAAAAATTTGTATGAAAAAGTCATGAAAAAATGTTACAGAAGTAGTACTCTGTTTTTACTGTAGGAAAACATTGAAATGTTACTGGCAACATTTTACCAAAGCTGTGAAATAAAGCAAATGGGCATTATTTCATGTGGAATTTTTCACAACAGCTTTTGTTAACATTTGTAAAACAATGTGATATACATATGTACTTAAAACAATAAAATCGTAAAATTCTTCAAATTGTCAAATTTTCCTTGTAAAGTATTAAATATCGATTAACATTTTCCACAAATTCAAGCAGAATACTAGGCTTTCGTCTTCTAACAATATTGCCATAACTATATTTCCACAAAAAACCATGCTTAAGTTATTTTAAAATAAAATATTTTTGAAAAAAAAAAACAAAACAAAAATGTAAATAAATAGTGACAATGCCGTTGAGACGCCGCACAATGTAAACAAATGGACAAATCTAAAAAAAAGAAAAAATAAATGACAAGCGATATAAATAATTTGTTTGTATTTTGATAATAAACAGTCTGAATAAGAAATATATAAGATACTTTTTTAATTCCTTCTTTCTTTGACACAGGATGCTTTCAAAGTGACGCAAATCGAAAAATGAAAGTTTCCATACAAAAATTCGTATTTTGAGGAGAAATTCGACAAGCTGCTATTTTAATAATTTTAAATGCAACCTTGCATAAATTTGGTGTATTTTTCTAGAATGGAATATTATAAGAAACGAAAATTTTAGTTTGTTTTGATTCATATTTTCTATATTCCGTTTACTTAAATCAAGTGCTTTTCTCAAATAGGCTTAAACGTGGTTTTAAAAAATTTAAAAGTGAATAAATAACGAGTTGGAGTGCTATATTCGGCCATGCCGAATCTTTTATACCCTTCACCATAGTAATGCTAAATATGTTTCTTTGAAAATTTGCTTGATTTTTTTTTCTAAAAATTGTATTGAAATATTTTTTTGAAAATTTTTTGAGAAGTTTTGGTATAAATATTTTTAAAAATTATTTGGAAAAAATTTGGTAATATTTTTTTTTGAAAATTTTTTTGTCAAAATTTTATTGAAAATTTTTAGAAAAAATTTTATTGAAAATTTTTAGAAAAAATTTTGTGGAATTTTTTTAGTAAAAGTTTTTCGTAAATTGTTTGTAAAAATTTTATTTGAAAATTTTTTGTAATATTTTTTTTAATTTTTGTATTTTTTTTAATTTTTTGGAAAATTTTTAGTAAAAACTTTATTTAAAATTTTTTGTTGAAATTTGTTGATTTTTTTATTAAATTCTTTCTTTTTTTTTAATCTTTTTTGTAAAAATATTTTTTCGACATTTTTTTGTAAAGATTTTGTTGAAATTTTTTTTTGAAAATTTGTTGTAATATTTTTTAGTAAAAACTTTATTCAAATGTTTTTTTTAAATTTTGTTGTAAATGTGTTTTTAAATTTTTGGTAATATTTTTTTTTATTTTAAAGTAAAAAATCCTTAAAAAAATTTTCTCATATCAACCCCTCCCCAATGGGTCTATTGGGTACCTCTATATGTATTGTATTCAATAAAGGTCTTTAATACAAGTCAAAGCAGAAAAACCTTACCTAAAAATAAACACAAAATCGGCCTCGTAGGGGGTTACAGATCCCCTGCGATCTGTATCCCCTCCTTGCGATCTAGAAGGCAGTGTTTATTAATATAAAAAGAAAAAAATGATGTGCATTTATTTTAAAAATTGTGATTTTAATAATTGGCCATTACATGTCAAATCAACAAAAAAAATTTTTTTTTTTTTAATTTACATCATATTTTATTGCAACTTTTGTATTCCTTGACTCCCTGAATCCAAATATGTTGAAAAAAAGTTTTATACCTAATAGTTTATAGCTATAAATTTATACAAATTAAATTATCGTTTTTTGGCATAGAGGAAGAAATATATTCCAATTCCATTACTAAAAGGTCTAGGGAGTTGAGTAAAAGGTCATTTTAAGGACGATTTAATAAGCTTTAATTTGATTCTACATATATATTTTAATTGGAATATACTGTTGTGCACAAATTCGTCTAATTGTAACTAAACTATGAATAAATTTAAGCTGGGCCAACCCTAGAATTATTAACATTTTGTATCTACATAAACATTTCGCACCTTTAGTGATCAGTTTTAATATAAAATTTACTTTTACACTTTTTGGGCTAACCAACCCAAACGGTTTATATTAAAATTAGGTTAGGGGAGTTGGGACTCATAATGACTAATGCAACAATTGGCTGTTTAATATACTTTTTTACTGCATTATGATGTTGGTATGTACAAATGCTTTTTGCAAAACAGTTATATTTATATTTACATATTTATAAATGGAGAAAATACTTTTTACCCATTCGAACAGACACCTCTTGTTGTGAGGATTTTTTCTCTTTATAATAAGGACGATAATCTTCCGAAATCAGTTGGACCAATTTAAGAAACCTAAAATAAATTTGTATGAGCAGGAGGCGTGGCGGAAACACCCCATTTTCTATTACTTTCCTAACAGTGGTGGCTAACACCTCTGTGCAAAATTTAGTTCACATCGGACCACGTTTTCTTCTTTTGTCCCAAAATACTCTTCCTCGTTACATTGTGCGGCGTCTTAATTTAGTTTAGTATTTAGTATTTCTCAATAACGAAAAATTGTTTTGTTGCCAACGTGTGTTGTGTTCCTACACTTATAAAGTTGTTTTTATATAAATCTTACCCGTAGGTTTTCTCTTTGCTTTGATTTCTGTAAATATCGAAAAAGAGAGATTAAATACATTTTAAATAATATGTTTTATTTCTAAAAGTTAAAAAAAAAAATATGTAATGGAAAATGTTCATTTAAAAAAATGTGCATGCTTGTGAAATAAATATAAGCAGAAAAAAAATAATAATAAATAATAATAAAAAAAAAAACAAAAAACTTACCCTTGCAACAATATTAAAAAATACGACAAATGCAGCATTCATTCTTTCTTAAGTTAACAAAAAAATAAAAAAAGCTTAATGCACTAATAAGCTTAAAATAACCCAAAATTAATAAAGTTTTTCTTTTTTAAGCGCCTAGCACTTGATGCTTCAAAATAGTTGCCAGATAAAATTGGTATACAATTGCCAATATTTGGGGCCAAAAACGTCAAAATCGATTAAATAAAATCGTAAAAAATTCGTTAATGTAAAATTTCTATCAATCGATTTCCACTTAAATTCTGTTGAAATTTTGTGACTTTATATACATTGAGCTCAACTCCATATTATATGATTTCTGATGGCATACAAAAAAGACATGTGTTTCATTGATGCTTGACCCAAAGCCGTTGCAACCTAGCCATTTCTTAAAATTTGGAAACAGAAAATACTCAGAAGATCTAAATCTGGAGAGTATACAACGAGTATACCAATGCCCTTGTTGCGCAATTTCAGAACATGGCTGGCAGGACCAATGCTCATACCCCTTGTTTATGAGTTGGAGACTATCTAACATCCTGACAAGTTTTTGTTGACTTGTGCAACAGCATTTAGGGCTAAATCGCCTAGCGAATAGGTCTAAAGCACAACCATCACTTTATTCCCCAATAACCGGGCACAGAGATTTGGGTAATGATAGAATGGGGCTATCGGTTCCCGTAGTAACAGTTCTGTTGGACACTGGTCAGGCCACGAAGGTTCTTATCTATCAGTTTCAGGGGTCTGCTACCCACGAGACCTGTTGGCATATATACTCCGGATGCATATATGCTAATACTCTCTTTAAACGGATTATTTGTTTTTGATTCATGTGTTTAGTGAAAGTAAATTGCAAGCATTTCATTTCTGTTATTTGAAAAGGTGTCCTTAAGTTTTTAATTCTTCGGCATCTTTCGAAAGAGTTGCTCTAGCAGAAGTCGCACATTTGTCAGTACCTGATAAATACTTCCACTGACTTGCCTGGTGCTTGGGGTCGACCAACCACGAAGGTATTACATAATATGATGGCAATAACTTTCAGTGCAACACTGATTCCAATGAATTTTATTTGCTACTGAGCCTCTGCAAGCTACTTATATTAGCATATTTTTGACAGCCATTGAAAGCAGACAAACTCGTTAATTTTAACGAAAATAAAAAAATAAATTTCGTGTTCTGATTAATTTTTTTTTTAAACAATACCAAAACCAAAGAAAGACTTTATAACTACTATGGGGACTCTGCAAAATCAATTTCAATGGTTAAAAGTGGAATACTGAGTTCCGTGCTGGTCGTACCACCTTAAATGACCCCAAAAGAGGTTGTCACTTTAGAATAGCGGATTAAATCTATTGAACCATATTGGACGATCGGAAAGTGAGAGTTACGTGGCCGAGGATAAAAGACAGAGTTTTCCAAAAAAAGTTCCATTGAATTGTCTTCAACTGTATGTATATCGAACCTGTTAAATATCGATAAATATATATCGATGACATTTGCAAGAATTTCGCTAATTTGAATATACTTTATTATTGCTTATTATTTTTGGCAGATGCTAAAAATTCTACAAATTTAAAAGAATTACTGTCAAATTTTTTTTTAATTATTACACCACCTAACATAATCCTTTAGACAATATTTTCTAAAATTTGTTTCAACCTCATCAAATAATATGTACAATTATGTACAAGAATTGTGTTAACTTTTGCAATAAAAATATATTCATTTCTTACAATGTTTTTTAATAATAAAAAAAACAGACTATAATAAATTTCTTTAGTTAAAAAATCTTTTAATCTTTTTGATATCTCAAAAAATTCAAGAATAAGATAAATCTTTATATATGGTAACACTGAATGCAAGGGACGACGCCTACTGTTATCATCCAATCTGTTTTTGCTAGACTATACGTATTAACACGATAATAATTTTTTACTTTTTATTGGGACGTACCACTCCCACTGTATTTTGGTAGACAATGCAAATTGCTCTGAGGTTTACTTGTGCGAAGTTTCAAGACTCTACCTATTGTAGTTCTCCAGGTACATGACAATAATTTTCACTTAATATGGGAGGTACCACGCCCACTGTCCGAATCCAGTCTGCATTTTGCTAGACTATACACATTACTATGAGGGTTACTTGTGCAAAGTATCAAGACAACCTACTGTAGTTCTCCAGGTCCACGATAATAATTTTTTACTTTGTATGGTAGGTACCACGCCCACTGCCCCAATTCATTCTCTATTTTGGTAGACTTTACGCATTTGTTCAGGGGTTACTCATGCAAAGTTTCAAGGCGATATCAATTGTAGTTTGCCAGGAATACCATAATAATTTTTCACTTTGTATGGCCACTATTCAAATTCAGTCTGTGTTTAGCTAAACTATGTACGTTAATATAACGGTTACTGGTGCGAAATTCCAAGGCGCTACCTATTGCAGTTCTCTAGATACTGGATAATAATATGTTCATACATACGGGTCACTATTATGATTATTTTATGTTTATATTTAATTATAATATAATATTTTTTATTATATTTTATTATAATATATTTATACCTAAACACAGCTATATTTTACAATATTAAACATCCATATGGTTATAACAAATAACAATTATATTATGTATAACATTAATAGTATTTGACTACAACCATATTATTCGACCATAATATGATGCTCTTAGGTTATGGTTATCTCAACTGAGGGGTTTCTTTGAGTGTAAAATGATTATTTTTCCAAGTAGAAATAAATGAAAAATTTTAAACCTGAAAATTAGGTAGAAGTCAACACTAGGCTCACAATCCACTCATTTGTGGTTAGTTAGTATTATATTATTTATTCAAAATATTAAAAGCATTCAAATCATATAAATAAACATGTGTTAACGGTAATAATAACAGTAACAAATAACAAACAAATAAAAATTCGTTCGTTTTTATTTTCGAAAATACAAAAAAAAAAGGGAGAAAGAACGGCATTTATGTATTAAAAGAAAACAAAAAATAAATAAATTAGATTAAATTAAAAATCAACTGTTATGGCTTGTGCCACTAAGTTTTCAATGGCACAGCGTTCAATTTTGCCATGTTTATGATTATCAACTTGCCTCCAGGTGCCATATCCACTGTTAATCAATTGCTGGCGCATTGCTTGGATCTCTGCGGATGTTTTGTAGAGTAAACGAATGTTGAGCAATAAGGGAAAGAAGAAGAATAATAAGAGCGGATTGTTTGGTTGTGCATTAAAAAAATTAAATTAAGATTGTTATATTTTTTAAAACTTTTAAAACAAATTTTTAAAAATGTGTGCTTGAGTGTTGAGGATTCTATTTATCCACTAATTTCGGTTTCATTTATAATGAAATTAATAACAAAATGATTGATTATCCAAGCAACATGAACGTTATTATTATCTGTCATAAAATGTTATTATGATTTTTAAGAAAAACAAAAACAAACAATTTAATTATATTCGTATTAAACACAAAATTGAAAGTTAATTGTTAAAAAGGAAAATAATACTTCTTAAAACTCGGTTAAAGCAAACTTCAGATATTTACTTCTGTCTGTCTGTCTGTTTAAAGTTCGCCATAAACACATATGTACATACATAAGTTATCGTGATCCAAGTTTTAGACTTGTGTATCATGCAACTTAAAATAAATGTTATTGATTCTAATAATAATAAAGAAAAATACTAATTTTACACTTGTGCAAAATTGCTTCTAAAAGCCATTCAACTGTTAAACCGACTTTAAATCTTTTTCAAACCTGACCAATTTTGGTCACAACGGGTTATTAACAGCTGATAGCTTAGGGTTAGTTAAGGCATAACACAGTAAAACTAAACACTTTTTTTAAAAAATAATGCGGTCACTTGTCACAAAATACAAGCATTCATAGCGATAAAGTACATTTGTATCTGCATGGCTTTTTAATCCTGCCATTGTAGCTCTTCGGCTGGAGGCATGATTGAACTGTACTTTTTCGAAAATGAAGTAATAGTGACTGTCACTAGTGTTAGATATTGCGACATGGTAACGGATGTGCAAGATATGTAATTCCAACAAACCTATTCCACATGTTATACCTTCGGCTGACAGGTAAAGGGTTGTGGCACGTCGTAACTTAGTGTACTGTCAGTAGTTCGACTTATACCTCCTTGCAGTGGGGGTTGGTAACATGCTCCTAGTTAGCTCTTGTGGCTATTAGCAGGCCTGCTACATTAAGTCGAGAAAACTCTGGATATATGTCGGTCTCCAGTTTTAATATAGACTTACGTACACATGTGAGAATCCGAGAAGTATGGGCAAAGAAGTCAAGGATGGAACACTAGTTTCTTTTGGCTGGAAGAAATGTTGTCTGGGAGAGGCTGTGTCATTAGCACTGGCTAGCATAAGGAACACAGACAGAAACATATTAAATGTGGATGTTACGGGGAATCTTAGTCTTAGACAAATGATAGCAATAATGACAGACATTGTGGTGTGGAAGAATGGTTTGAAATCGCTACAGTTGAAAGCAAAGGCTTGTGACATCATGCTCCTGGTTACATTGGACTAAAAAGAAGAGATGCTGCTTTTGTTGGCTGACCCGTAAAAGATTTCAACAATCGTGAAACATACATTGTTTTTGTCCAGCACTGGCTGGAGTAATTGTTGTTAGTTCAAATATATTGAAGATACAATAAATAAAATATGAAAAAAATGAGACTCAATGAAAATAATAAAGTCGTAAAATACATATCGGGTGCCATAAGTTTTTGAAAAACAAAGGTTAGGGGGAGCTTCAGTATCCTGGAGGAAACAGGAAACTTAATATTTTGTTTAAAAATAAACTGAGTAAAACATATTTTGCATTAATAATTGAAGCTATCCGCCCGCGCTGGGTACGCACTCTCGATCAGAAGTGCAACCATGTGATCCCGTCAAAGGCGTGTTTGGCAATACGAACAAATTCTTGTGCAATTTTGGAAACCGAGATGTCTCACATCGCACCGGAGGCAGAAAAACAACTAAAGTAGGGCCTAGTTCTTTGCAAAATATTTTGATTATGTCCCACTGTGCAATATACTTTTGTAGTCACTAAAAATAAAAAGCAAACATTAAAGAATTCGAATTAGGTAGCCAAATTCGTCATTCTTTCCAGAGTTTTCCTTTTGCAACTACTTCCTACTTTCAAATTTCAAGAAATGGTTCATATTGAAACAAACTTCCGTCAAAATTCTGTTTCAAGTCAATGAATTATCAAATTGCCCTCGTTGCTTTTTAAAACTGTTCTAAAGGTGACACTTAGAAAAATAATTATTATTAAGCTTCTATTGAACTGGATAAAAAGTGATAACTACAACTACAACGAAGTTCATAAGTCAAACTGCTAATTAAAAATGGCTTCTGGATATTTGCACGCATCCTATTATTATTACTATTATTATTTTTATTATTATTATTACTAATATTACAATTGTTGTTATTATTTATTATTGTTATTACGTCAAGCAGATAAGTAAGAAGTTCATGTTATTCAAACCTTAACCAAAGTAAATAATAAAAGCTAAAAATTCATCCACCCTTGAGAGTTAAAACCAGAGTGTAGCAGAAAACTCTGAACATTATTTTAACAATTCTTTAATTTTTTTTTGAATAATTTAAAAAATTTACAATTATTAATCAAAAAGTCTTAAACTTGTAAGCGATTGTAGAAAATAGACCAATAAAAAATAAATTTGAAATAAACAATAAAAAGTTATAAAAATATAGTAAGTAGAGCATGCGTAATTGAAAAAAAGAAAAACTAAAAACCATTTTATAATAAAAATAAATTAAAATAATAATAAAAAAATAATAAAAAAATAAAAATACATTAACAAAATTTAGAAAGTGTTATAAAAATCAAATTATTTTCTTTTGCTGGCTGGTGGAAACCATGATTACGAGTACTTGTGTCAGCAACTCTACGTATAATTTACAGTTTAGGGATGTTAAGAAAATATCATTCCATTACAGTTTGGTTAGTAACATTATCTGGATTATTGTTGCTTCTGGAGGCGGTTGCAGCACGTAGTGTTTTGCGCAAAAAGCTTTCCTTACGACGAGCCACAGTGCCGTGACGTATCCCTTTGGGCGAGTAACTACGTGGTGTCAAATCAGATGGCATTAACATTTCACACGGTATCAAATTATCATCATCGTTATCACATTTCACCGATTGCGGCATGGCAGCCGATTTTTTTTGACGCCGCATTGAGGATGTTTGCGTTAATAGGGATTGGGTGCGTGTTAGGGGACTTATTAATGGGGAACGTTTTTTACCACGCACTAAACCACTACTGACTGTACCACCTCCAATAACAAGTTTTCCAGTACCAGATACGTTCCTCGAATTAGGTGGTAGTTCAAAGTGATAGTTGTTGTTAATTTCGCTGTATAGGAACTTTGAGCAATACTCACTGCTGTAAGTGGAAGCCGAGACACTTGTCTGTTGTTTGCTATACTCCAGTGGTTTGTTACCCGCCCAGTCCAGAAGATCACGATTGGCCTCTGAAATGACACAAGACATACAAATATTGTAATACATTTTCTTTTTATTAACCTATTTGTTGATAGATTTTTCACAATTTGTCAAAAAATATCTCGTTTTTATTTATACATGTTTTTTTCCTTATTTTCCATTTGAACTATTGCCACAATACAAATTTAATTAAGTTTTTATTTAAATCAATTATATAATTAATCAAAACGTTGTAGGCGTAAAGACAATATTCTGTTCAAATTTGTTTTGAAAGTAATCCACACCAAATTGTAAGGTTCTCACTTTTATAGTGCTTTAGTTACGGTTTAAGTGTGATTTTATATAGAGGTACCTAACCCTGTATTCTCTTTAGTTTTTCATGCGTAATGCTGTCAAACTACATATGCATGTATTTACATAAAAAATTTGTATGAAAAAAGGCTGAAAACATGTTGCAGAAGTAGTACTCCGTTTTTACTGTGGGAAAACATTGAAATGTTTCTGGCAACATTTTACCAAAGCTGTGAAATAAACCAAATGTCATTATTACATGTGGAATTTTTTTTTTTTTTTGATTTTTTTTGGAAAATTTTGTAAAACAATGTGGTAAAATTCTTTCAAATCGATAGGCACCACATTTTAAATGTCAAATTGTCCTTGTTTAATAATAAATGTTGCTCAACATTTTTCGCAAATTCGAACAGAGTACTAGGCTTAAGAAACAAAGGCTTTATATAAAATGCAAAAATTTATATAAAATTCTAAAATATCCCGCTTTCTAAAATAAAAGGTGCTGCCACGTTTGCAGTACCTTAAAATCTGTCAAATTGCGTACTTTCAATACGTTTTCCTATTTTCTCTTGGTTAAAATATAGCGTACTTTTTCAATATCTCATTATTCTATATTTGAACCGAGATACTAAGGTACCTCCTCACAAAATTTTATATAAATTCATCCAGTAGTTTTTAAGTGATGCGAGCACAGACAGACGGACAGACAGGCAATAATTCCAAGAATTGCTGTTTTGTGTTCCATTTCGATTACTTAGAGCACCAGCAAAAAAATATTTCATGAAATGGTTCTGTTACAGTTATTACATATATATATATATATGTATATGTATGGATTAAGAAAGAAAAAACTGCTTTACTTAGACCACTTTTACACCTTGCAATAAACGCCGCAACTTTTTCAGTAAGAGGGGTTGGGAGGCAAGCGGGGTTGAAAAAGTTGCATGACAAAGCCTGACGAGGCATTTTTTGTTTTTTGTTTTTGTTTTTGATTATTTTCATTTTATTTTTTAAAGTGTTGTCTACTTTTTGACTACAGAAAAAAACGACAAGTTTTATTTTTGTTTTGTATAAAAAAATTATTTCCAAATTATAATTTAAGATATATGTATATATATATAAATATTTAATTTTAAACAAAAATGTCACAAGAACAAATTGGGCGGTACTCTTAGTTTCGCAGTTACGGACCCCATTAAATTTGTATGTAAAGTATGGTAAATCTCGACTATTTTAGGGTAGAATGAGGTAATATGCGTGCGATTGGAAAGGTAATTAAAAGTATTATCCAAATAAAATGAAATTAATAAAAATAAATCAGCCAAATGCGAGTCAGAATCACACAAGTATGGTTTCGAACTATGTTCAGTTCAACTTTAAAAATTAAAGTCTATAATTTTTTACGTCTTATGAGGCATGCTTTAATTTTAAATTATTTTTTCTACCAGAGCATAGTACTAAATATCCTGTGTAAATATCAAGTGTTTAAGGGACCACCCCATTATTATTAAATTTAATTTCGTTTCTTGTTGTTACTGTAGATATTGTTAAATATAATATGTGTAAATTTTAAGTGTCAATATAAGGTTATATATGTAAAATCGAGTCATTATCGAAACACCCTTTAATTTTTGGTTTTGATATTTGTTCTAGGGGACAAATTTGTACATAGTTTGCGTAGGTGTAAAGTGTCTACCCGTTCCGGTTCAAAAATTAGGCTACAACTATTCGAAAATATTTGCCACTCTCGCAAATCCTTTATTTTTATTTTTTGTACTTTTCCATAAATTCACACACTCTGTATATACTCGCGTTTAAAAAAAACAGTCATATTCGCGAAAACTGCATCACTATCGAAATACTCATTATATTTTAGTAATTATTGTTATAGCTTTATATGAAAATAATAGGAGCCTACATATTGCGGTAAAAAATGCAATATAAGTGAAAAATATGTCCCTGTCCTAACACAGTAATTCACCTCCTGTAAAAATTTAAAGACTCTAACTATTATGGTTCAAAATTTAGACCGTATACAAGCAAATCTCCTCACTATTTATTTATATATACTGTAACTTTATTCCTCTTACTGATTAAGAAATAAACACATATACATGAAAAACGAGTCTCTTTCGGAACACGCTAAAGTTTTAGTAGTTGTTGTTATAGCGGCCACAGATATACACCTTCTCTGAAAATTTCAAGAGTCTACTTATAACGATTCCAGAGATAGAAGGCGGTGACAGACATTGTAGCGAAAACAATTGGGTTACTTTTTACCTTTGGGAAACATTTTAGGTGAACAAACAAATATTTTTTTTTAATTTTCATTCTTTTTGTCAGAACATAGACAAGAAAATCCTTTAAAAAAAAAAACTTTTTTTGTGCTTGCTTGATATTTTATAATATTTTTCAATAATGTCAATTTAGTTAGAGAGTACTTTTAATTACCATTCCAGCGATACTCATATTATCTCATTCTATTAAATAGTTGAGATATACAAAACTTTACATAGAAACTTTAGGGGTCCGTAACTCCAAAACAAATTAAAATTAATTTTAAAACTATATATTAAGGGCGGTTTACATTATACTACAAGTAATACGACATGTCAAATTTTTGTGTAGAAGAGTACAAGTAGTATCGTCTAAACATAATATGTAATGAAACTGTCCGACATTGAGAGAAAATACGGATGGAAATTTGACAGTCTTACGGCTCTCTTTATGTTTTGAAATTTTTCAAAAACTATTCTACTTCATTAGATCAGGGTTGCGTTTTTCTTATTAATGCTAACTTTTCAAAGGGGAAACTCGTCAAAATAGCAGAAAACCGCTGAATATAGTGCAAAATAGATCCAGTTGGCATCACAAATAAGTTTGTAAACAATAAAAAACTTTTGGCAAAAGAACGTGAAATTTTTTTAATTTTGTTTTAGTTGTTGGTTTCCAATTTTTTTTTAGATGGCAATGTCTAGTACAACACCAAGAACCTTTTCCTTGTTACTTTTTTAAATTGGCATATTTTTCACAAGTATGCGCACTATTTATTTGTTTTCACTTTTTTTATTGCTTTAATAACAGCTGTTTCAATTTTACTTCATTTTATTCAACACCAATGGTGTAAACGTAAGAAAAAAACCATACGATTTTTAATCTCTATTTTTTAATACGGATTGATTTTTATTTTATTTTCTCTTAGATTTTACGTACGTAAAGTCTTACTGTCTAAACTGCCCTTTAGTTATTTTTAAATATTTATAATGTGTGTGTTAATATTATATTAAGAATGTTTAATCGCTTAATCATAATAAAATACGTTTAGTTGACAATACAGTTTTTTGTTTATTTATTAATAACACAGAAAAGCATAAAAAACTAAACTTTCAAAAATAAATATTTTGAAAAAATTCAAATGTAAAAGAATACAGGGTTTCGAAGCAACTTTAAAAAAGAATAGGAAAAAAAACTCGGCGTTTGTTGCATGGTGTAAAAACGGTCTTATTAAATAAATAATTAATCAATTAAAAATTAATTAAACTTGTAACAGAAACTAATTAAAACATTTAATTGGTGCACAGATTTTATTATATGAATCCATTCAAATATAAAAATTTTGATTCACGCCTTTAGAAAAACATGAAAACATATTTATTGTGTTTAGTCTCGTTTATTTTTTTATAAAGTCTTCATCCTTAATTCCTTCGCATAGCACGAAAAACTTAATTATAGGTTTAGGTTACAGATATAGACACCTTATAGGACCCGAATCTTTTACCCTCGAGCTATTTTTGCAAAAAGTTTCCGGGAGCTTAATCTAAAAAATAAGATGGATTCGGCAAGAAATCAAACTAAAAAATTCATTCATTTACTGTTCTGTTTTTCATTTTTAAAGTAGGGATGCATCCGATAGTTATATGTATATCGATATATATATGTTATATGTATATCGAATATGCCTATCGATGTCGGCGATAATTTTTTGTAGATACTACGGAGTTTGTCTGTTTATTGCAGCTGAAAGTTAGGTTAGGTTAATTGAGCTGCCTGCTCAAAGCAGGGCCATTAAGGCCCATTGTGATGCCCCGACGACTATTTACTATCACAGTTCACTGAAGAACTCTAGAATCTTCAGGTCGTTAGAACTAACTGGAGCTTCTCGAAAAACCTAACAGGATACTCAGTGTCGCATACTTAAGACGGTACAGGTGCTTAGCTGATTCTTCCTCCTCATCCAGACAGCTTCTGCAGCTCTCAACACCCGAGATTTCCATACACAAATACGTTCAATCATATAGTGCCCCGTTGCGATTCGTACAGGAACTGATATCGAATTTTTCCTGGAAGCAAGCCTTTGTCTTATTTCGTCGATTGGGGGCAAAATAATAATGGGCAATCTGAAGAGTTGGTAAATTTTATATCAAAAATGCTATAAAGACAATTAGCAATGCCACTACTTAGTTATCTGAAATCATTCTGCAAGTTAGCAGTTTTCGAAATTAAAAAAAAATATTAATCCCTATTTTTTTTCTAATATGAAGAAATTGCAAAATGAAGTCCCTGTCTATTATAAGTCGAGAGATAATTCTCGTAGTATATCTGATCGCTATATTCTGTCGCAAAGCGGTCTTATATCGAAACTTGAAAAAAGCAGTTCTGACCGACTATTGTCTATTGCACAAAATATTTTGCTTTTTAAATAAAAAATATATTTTTTAGTGCTATAAAGTAATACCGCCAAAGAATTGCGCTGTGTATGTTATATAAAATTTAGATATAATATCAAAAAAAAACTAATTTTTATTAGAAAAAATTGATTTTGAAGATTGACGTGCCTCGGATACAAACTCAGGCGACTCAAGCCAACATGCATGCTTAGCAGTCGACGTGATAACTATCTAAGCTACAGCAATAAATGTTTTTTTTTTTCATTTCTGATGTAGAATTAGCAGTTATCTATAAGCAAATAATTTTTAACAGTTTTAAATTGATTTATTTCAAGGCACCATTGTGAGCCTTGAAAGAAATTTACTTCATTTATCCTTAATTTCTTTCAGTGTTTTGTCTTTAAGAAGAACGAATTCTCCTTAAAATTGAGCAGGTTATCTCTTAAAACTTGCCATTTTTAAGAAACCTATTTTGTATAATGAGCTTCATATGTATATGTACCATAAAGTCAACTTGACTTATCCTCGTGTATGATAATTAAATATTTACAAAAACAAAAGTAATTAAGAACGATAGTGATGTGATGTAATTTGAAATCAAAACACATTTATCGTTTATTTGGAGAGTGATAAAGGAAATGGTTCCATTAGGTCTAGTCGTGAGCATAGAAAAGAGGCAACTGTGTAAATATAAAAAATTTATTTTTTAGATGAAAGACATGCCGCATTTTTATATGACGCTGCACAGTGAAGTGAAATAAAATAGTGATAAATTGGCAGTACTTTTTTCGACAGCAGATTTGGCAGTTTTCGGTTGTTTTGAAGTTAGTTTGGTTTGGCAATTTATCATGCCAAAGCAACGTTTGCAAACTGGCCAAACATATTTTGAAAATCCTTGTTCGATTCGACAAACTCGTAAGACGTTGCGTCTATCAGAATGATTAATTAGAGAAACAATACGTTTACTCTTCACGATTGTCAAAATAACATTGCATCCAGAAAAACCCACTTTTCGGTGCGCTTAATGGGCTTTAATTGGTAGGCGTTAGTATTGCAGACATGTGGTTTCAGCACGATACTGCCACACACACCGCGTGATACAAGCTTTTTACTGAGAAAAGCATTTGGCGAACGAATTATTTAAAAAAAAAATAGACCTGTTAGCTGGCCACCTCTTGTGTGTGATTTCACGTCGTTATATTATTTTCTCCGGCGATATTTGTAAAGTTCCAGGTCTATATAGAAAAAACACAAACGATCGGGCACTTGAAAGCGAATATTTAACGCGTTATTATCGAAATACAGTTGTATGTGTGACAATTGGTCCTTCAGTGTAGAAGCGGCAACCACATGCCCAAAATAATTTTTAAAATTATATAATTAATAAATCAGTCAAGTGCGAGTCAGACTCACACACGTAGGGTTCCGTACTACATTCAGTATATAATTTTAAAAGCACAAGTTTTACATTTTTTCCACGACTTATGGAGCACCCTATAGTTTTTAATTATTTCTATTTCTATCCTAGACATAGTACAAAATACCCTGTGTAACTTTCAAGTGTCTTATAATTTTTACAAGCAAAGGCTAAATTTCTTAAATTCGCAACATCTAGGGAACACCCTTTCCTTTTTATTTATTTTCCGTATTTGTCACAGTAGATAAGTAAAATATAATCTTATTACTGTTCAAATATAAGTTCATATATGCAAAATCATTTCACTATTGAGACACCCTTTGATTTTAATTTTTTTATTTTTTTTTGGTATAACGATCATAATTTCACACACTCTGTATAAATTTACGGTTAAAAAAACTACTATTCGCGAAAATCGCTTTACTTTCGAAACACCCTTCAAATTTAAGTAATTGCTATTATTTTCTATGAAAATATCAAGAGTGAAAAAAACAAGCCCATAAACGTAAAAAACACGTCACCGTCGGAACACCCTTTAATTTTCATTAATTATTGTAAGGGTCGTGGTAACAAATCTTATGTAAAATTTCAAAAGATTTCGTACCTCGGTTTAAAATAATATTATATCAGTTCAAAAATTAGGCCATATAGGAGCAAATAGTGCCACCTTTTTACTATTAATTGTAGAGGTCGTAGTAATACACCTTCTGTGAAAATTTCAAGACTAAAAAATTAGACCATTAACATGCAAATCACGCCACTAAAGGAACACCCTTTAATTTTTAGATTTATTTTTTATACTTGTTTATATAGCGAACATAGTGGGTGTAAATTTCAGGAGTCTGCTTCTTAGGGTTCAACTAACACGTAATTTTCGGAACACCCTATAAGTTTTAGTATTTCTTGTTATAGCGGGCACAGCTATACAAATTGTGTACAAATTTCTAGGGTTTTCGGTTCCAGAGATAGAAGTCGCTGACAGACGGACAGACATTGTAGCGAAAATAATTGGGTTACATATTTACCCTTTGGGTACGGAACCCTAAAAAAAGCAAATTAGATTGATATTAAAAACGTTTTTCTCCGTTTTATTTCAATTTAATGTTCTGCCTTCGAAAAGCCTCTTTTATGAGCCAGTATATATAGAGATATGGCACATTGGGATCAAAGACATGCCTCTTCTCAAACAATAATAATAGTAATAGTAAATGGGTAAATATTACATTTGGAAAATAGTTCGGTGCACAATAATTAGAAAATATTAAATATGAATGATAGATAATGTTTTTTGTTGTTGGTAGTAGATAGTGGGCAGAAGATTTTGATTGTTTTTCATTGTTTATGTTTTAAGAAAAAACGATAAGAAATAGATTTTGATTGACAGCTTGTGATAACAAGCGATGTACTTATGTTCCCCTATGTACATATGTATATTATCATTTAACTACATATGTACATATTTACTAGCTACTTTTCATCAAAATTAAAAATTACAAGCTAAACAAAATGTTATTATAAAATTATTAGTTAAAAGGTGTTACTTACTGTAAGTATTGCAGAGCAAAGCAAATATGTTAGATCTTCCAAATTGCATGGCAATATGTAGAGGAGTATAACCCTGAAAATACATAAAATGAAAACGAACAATAGCAAATTAAATTGTTGTATGTAACACTTAAAAGGATTAAATTATTAAAATTTTAAATGCAAAATAAATTTTAAAATATTTTCTAATTGTATTCTTTAAAAAAACAGAAACAAATAATAAAATACATGACAGATTTTAAAACTTTGAAAAGCGTAACAATTTTAAAATCTTCTTACTTATGATTCTGTAAAGGGGTACGTTCGTTCACTCACTCAGGAACACACACACACTAGTAACACGCCAACGTGTCAATCATTTTATGTTGATTTGATTTCAACATAAAACATAAAACTGATTAAATTGATGTTGTCGAGTCAGAAAATTATACAAAGCAAAAGTGTCAGACTCTTTAGCAGTAACTTAAAATAATGAATTCTTATTCAATGATAACCGGTTATTAGCCTCCTTGTATATTGATGATTCGCGCATAAAATAATATAAGTAAAATTTAATATCCGTTTTGGTGATAGCTTTAAGGCGAAGATCCACCGTGACATTAATACCAAGTATTTGTGTGCTTGTGGTCCTCATTCGAATACAAGTCTTCTGGATATTTATATACAACTCTCGCTGCTTTCTTAGGCTCTAATACACTGGTCGGTAAATCATCAATCGCGATCGACTAGATGATCTTTTCTTCGTCGATCGGCAAAATTTAACCAAAATTGCAGCTTTGTATTTTTAATTAAAGCTACAAAAATGAAACTATTCGAAAGTGCATAATTTCGAATTTCTAGAACTTGTTTTGCTCTATGTTATGCATTTTCTAATATTTCTCATTTTTTAGGTTAATTAAAAAAAAAAAGAAGAAAAAGCTTTGTTAATAAATTCAAAATAATTGCTCTCAAATTAGTAGACCCTGAAATTTAAGTTGTAAAAAAATATGACTATCTAAATTACTTAGTATTTAGTTGTTAGCAAGAATAAAAGACAATAGAATAATAGACAAGATTACGCAATTCCGAAAAGAAAATTGAAATTTTCTACGTATGTCAATCTAATGACGTCACGAAAATAACTTTCTAGTAAACTTTTTTTCTTTTAATTTTTGTAAACATTTTTTTTAATTTCATATTTATGAATAAATGAATATTTTTATAGTTTTTTTTGGATCATAAGAATAAATTGATTTATGATTTTAAAATGAATGCTCTAATAGATACATTTCATAAATATTTGGGGGATTCACAAGGTGTGCTAACGTTTCATATTGTCATAATGTTCTAATATATTACAATAGTTTAATAATATTGTTGTTGTATTTCAAACAAAAAACGTCCTAAAATAATAAAATTATTTGTTCCATATTTATTGTTTTGTCAGGGTCTCAAATTGCAAAATACTAATATCTTATTTACACATGAAATTATCACATGTCAAATTTTTTTAGCACGTTTGTATAATTTTTTTCTATTTTTTTTTGTAAATTCGTAAATGTGTTTGCAGTTTTTGTAAAATATTTCTGGAAAATTTTACACTATGAAATTATCACATGTCAAATTTTCACGTTTGTATAATTTTCTTTTATTTTTTTTTGTAAATTTGTTTGCAGTTTTTGTAAAATATTTATGGAAAATTTTTAGTAAATATTTTTTTATTTTTTACAAAAATATTTTTAAATGTTTTGAAATTTTTTTTGTAAAAATTTGGATTATTCTGTAATCTATATTGCGAAAGAATGGTCAGACTAAAGCAAGAAAACAACTTAATAAAAAACTTCCTTATATTTAACGTTTAACGTTGCTGAGTTACATTAGCGAAGTTTTCGAAACTATGCCTGACAGATTGGTGGGCTTATATTTTCTGTATATCTTTTGGTGCCTTCGCAAAGTTGATTTCAACCCGAACACAGATAAGGATCCAAAATATATATACTTTATGACAAACTTATATATACCCTATCCCCTAAACGTTTCAGGGAGATATAAAGTGGACTTAAATGGTACTTATGTTAACTAGACACACAGTCTAAACAATAAACTTGAAAAAAAATTGATAGCGAAAAAATTTTACTTCTTTTTATCCATGGCATAGATGAAACGACAAAATTGTAAAAATAGCTTCAGTACAGGTGACTTTTGTGATTTTTAGGGTTCCGTATTCAATGGTAAACATGTAACCCTATTGTTTCTTGTTACAATTTCTCTCAGTGTGTAATACCTCTTTCTCTCTCTTTGGAACTGTAACACTTTTTCACAAAATATAACAAATACTAAACGACAAAGGATGCCCCGATAATAATGTGATTATCACATATGTAGATGGCGTAATTTTTTAAACCGTTATAGGTATACACTTTTAGCACACAGTATGCAGTCCGAATAGTAATCTTGTAAGTTAATATTGTTCATTGGCGTTGAAGAATGCTGTTATGATCGGAATGATGTATCATAAGTTCTATTTGATGTAATAAACTCGCCATGTCAAGGGTGGTACCTAATAATGTGAATACCTCAGTCTAGTTAAAGGAAATTTATTATTCACTATTTTAGCATTTTAACTTAAGAAATCTGGGACCAAACGCCAGTTTTATGTACTATTGTTAAGTCTGCAATTGGTGAATTTATTTTCTCTTTGTAATTTAGTACCTTATCATTTAGACTGGTATTTTTTAGTTCGAAATGAATACTACTTGTTAATCTGAAAGAGTGTAGCTATAGGAGCTGCGATTATGACGTATTTCTGCTTTCATTTAAACCTTAACAGGTAGACAAGTAATGAAAATATAAAATTAAGAAACGAAAAATCAGCGAGAAGTAGTTTTGCATTGTACAACATTGTATCGCCAAATAGATTATGTGGCGGAAACACTTAAGATGGCTTAGCAATCAGTTAGCTCCATGCAATCTATATAACGCTGCCTATTTCATTAAGATCTTGCCGTCTTCCTTTAAAAATTTTACATAAACAAAATACAAAATTTATAAATGCTACAGATAATTCGAACGGTGCTCAGTTTTTGAGAAAAAATTCTTTTACGGCTCTGTTTGATAAAGTGTGTGTTTTTCAGAAAAACATTTCATTTGTCGCGACAAATGTGTTGCCATTTTCAATTTTATACAATACTTTGTTTTCACACACAAATACGTAGATATCCATTTACATCTAGGTATGAACATCCATACATAGATTTGTAAATCCTTAAATTTTACAATTTCACGTTTGACATAAAGCAAAATTGAAATCACAAAATGATTCTTATTACCAATACGACGATACAAGTACATTGGACCAACCCTTTTTCTAGTCTTTATGCTCAAGATTCGATTTGGTTAAATGAAAGTGATTTTGTTTCTATTAAACGTGAAAGCTTGAAATCTGTATTGAAATTGGTGATGATTAGTGGGACAATAAATTTGTACTAAACTGGAAATAAAATTGCACTTTGTTAGCGTTTAAATGAGCCGAAATGAAACTTCCCATTAAAAAGGAAAGTAATCGAAATTAATTTTAAATTTGTGCTAGTATTTGGTACATCATCTATGAATTTGTTTAACTAACTTTTTCATTAATACTCGTAAAGGTTAAGAAAAAAATTATATATTTTAAGCTTATTACCCACAAGGCAAGAGCTGAAGTAAATGGTGTTTTGTTTTGCTTATTCGATCTCTCAATAGGATTAAGTACTATCGAAAGCAATTGTGAGATGTATCGTGATCACCGAACATGATGCTTCATTGCGAGTGCTTTAAGCCTATTTGTTATGCTGATAACCCAACAACGCTTGAGCAATTGGAGGTCAAGATAACACATGCTCTTAATTAAATGAGCCGTTTATTTTGAAAGTGGCATAAGTCACTTTCCAAAAATACCAAGTTAATGATAACATTGATTAAAATTTAATGGTATTTCTTCATTTTTGCAAAAATTTGCAATCAAATGTTAAGCGCCACTTTCCCAATGATCATGAATTTGGTGTAATAGAAATGACTTTTGAAATGAAAAATATACATATACATACATATACATATGTAAACTCCAATTCTTAAACATATCGATTTAAAACAAAAGCGACTTATGCCACTTTCAAAATAAACGGCTCAAATAACATTAGAAGTTTCTGAAAAAGTACTCAAAAATTGGACTGACCATGTAACAGCTAGGCGTGGTGGTCACTTATATTAAGAATGATAGAAGACAAGGTTACGCCATCACGAAAATTAAATTGATTTTTTTCTGAACATGTCGGCCGAAGGAAGTCACGAAAATGTCTTCCTATTGGCTAATAATTCTGACTGAGAGTATAACTATAAATTATGAGAATTTTTAATAAAAATGTTGACAGTTTATTTGCAGGGTTGCCAATTTTTGCATATTGCTTAGATTTTTTTGTACGTATTTTTTTGAAGCAATTTGTTGATTACTTGGCAACTTTAAATTGGCCGAACAACGTCATCTAGCGGGAAAACATACGCATTGCGTAATCTTGTTTTCTATCATTCTTGACTTATATTATTTTTAAAACATAAATGCCATAAAATTTCCCTCCAAATGGAATAAAAATTTCATTTTATATCATTTATTATTTTTTTGTGTTGTTATCAATAATGTTATCAATAATGTCATCAGAGTCGACAGCCTGAAGTCAGTACAATTAAGAGTAAAGGTAGTGTTACCATGAGACTCAATGAAAGTAAGGTAATTGGTTATTATAAATCGACTGTCTGAAATCCTTGAGGACAGAAAGGGTCGAAAAGGGAACCATACACATTTGTGGTCAACATTGATATACCCCTACAATAATATATAGGGTTAGTTCAAGGAAGTCTTATTGAGAAAATTATTAATTTTTAGGCAAGAAAGAAGAGGATACGAAACAGTACACACTTTGGTGTACTTTTAATATTTGTTTTACTTTGTTACTCCTTATTTTAAAACTGAATTTAGATGTCAAAAATTCCAAAATTATACATCACATTCATACAATAAAACTCCCATTGCATGTACGACAGCAGAGCACCAAGAATAAAACCTGCATAGTCTGAACTTAGACTTAGGGTATAGAGAACGTTCTCCGTTGTTTTTTAACTTTTAAAATGAGTACATAGAACTATGTCGTGGGGTATAAGACACCACAGCTGTTAAAAAGTTCACTTGACTACATCTAATTTTTATTTATTTCTATATAGAAACTATATAAAGGGTGTTTTTTATAGAGGTATAGAACTTTAAGTTGCAATAAAACAACGTTGGATTATTCGATTGACATGAATTTTATTTATCCGAAAGATAATCTTGTGGCATTACATTTTAAATATGATTTCTGGTATATGACCGCCACGGCTGGCGCGGATGTAGTCCAATCTGGACGTCCAATTTTCGATGACTTTTTCCAACATTTGTGGCCGTATATAGGCAATAACATTGCGAATTTTATCTTCCAAATGGTCATGCGTTTGTGGCTTATCCGCATAGACCAATGACTTTACATAGCCCCACAGAAAGTAGTCTAGCAGTGTTAAATCACAAGATCTTGGAGGCCAATTCACAGGTCCAAAACGTGAAATGGCACTATTTGCCAGCGTTGTTCAGAAGTGGGTCTATTCATGATGAATTGCCAAACCAAACTGAGAATAATTCACTTGACAGCTGGTCAATCGGTCGCCATCTTGAAAAGTAATGCCAACTTAAAGTTCTATACCTCTATAAAAAACACCCTTTACAGCCTACAAGAACCTTCTGCAAAAATGCATATGATAATGTAGAAATGTTCTATGTGGTCCAGGAAAAAATATAGATAGACTAGGTTTTTTCAATAAATTATTCATTAATTAGTTGATGTTTTACAGACTTAAGACTGACAACTAATGGTTCTCAAGAAATTTAAAATTTTTGCTTTTTACTTTTAAATTTGTGTGTTTATTTGAACCTATTTATTATTAGGCAAGGGAGATTTAGCCACCTAGTATACAGAGGGTTAATAAACTTAACTCCAATAAATTATGGAAATAATTTTGTAAATCAGTCAGGCAAGAATAAGAACAAAAATATTAAAGTTACAGATTTTCTTCCTCTAAGTCAAAATATATAGCCTGTGGAAAGGCTTCAGGAATCCTTTTTTTAATCTTTAAAAAAATGGGAGACCTTTTAACTTCATTTAAACGTTAATTTATTATGAAACTCTAAAAGGGGATTAAAAAAAGTGTATTAAAATTTATTGTGTAAATGAGAACATCGGGCATTTCACATGCAAAAAAAAGGGACATTACTACTGAATTTGTCATCTCTGATTGGAACTGAGAAAGAGATGGAGTAAATTGATTTGAACATAAAGAGCTGTTTGCAATAAAGACTTGTAAATAGTCTTTTTGCTTCTTACAGCAACATGTCGCCATATGCCGTTATATTAAGTTGTACACAATTGTATATAAAAACTATTGAAATCTTTAAATAAACAAATTAATCGGGTTTCTTCCTTTGGAAAGAGATAGTAGGTGTAGATAAGTTAAAGCTTCAGTTATGACAACAGTCCAATATCAATCGCACGTTAAATTCAAAATGTCATCATTTACTTCTACATACAAATTTGTATACCTGCATAAGTTATGTATATACATATGTAAATATATACATTTATATGTATACATGTAAATTACTTACCCCATTCTATTGTAGTAGTCCAATCCAAAAAAGCAATTGAAAGAGGAACATGAAAAGAAAATAAAAATTTATTAATACTCCAATGTGATAACACAGTACAACACGGAAAAAAATAACCATATACGGACACCACTACGTGATAAAAGACCAAAAAAAAGACCCCTGTCTCCCAGTTTTGCTCAAAGTCCTCCAGGTTTTTTTATGGGCCCTCAAAGATGTGGTGCCTCGATGTCATTTTTGCAAAAAAAAATGATCATTTACTCAAGCTCATATTTTGCAAACCGTTTGAAATTTTGATATACTCTCTGAGGCAAAGTTGTAGCTCTTGTCATAAAGAACAAAAATTGTTAACATATAAAATTAAAAAAAACTACATCTTCAAGGTCAAAATCGCAAAAAACTTTAAAACAACTTTCTAGAACATATGAACTTGCTAGGAATGATTCTTAACACCTTTAAAAATTTTCGGGAAATTTTTCACGTTTGCGGCTACCTAAACGGTGTTAAGAATCATTCCTAGGAAGTTCATATGTTCTAGAAAGTTGTTTATTGAGATCTTAGGTTTATTTTTGTAGTTTATTGTTTCCCTAAATTTTGAACGGTTTGCTACCTATGGACCTGAACAAGGGAAAAAAGGTAAAAAAATTGAATTTTTTAAAGTTTTTTGCGATTTTGACCTTGAAGATGAAGTTTTTTTGATTTTATATGTTAACAATTTTTGTTCTTTATGACAAGAGCTACAACTTTGCCTCAGAGAGTATATCAAAATTTCAAACGGTTTGCAAAATATGAGCTTGAGTAAATGATCATTTTTTTGCAAAAATGACATCGAGGCCCAACACCTTTGAGGGCCCATAAAAAAAACCTGGAGGACTTTGGGCAAAACTGGGAGACAGGGGTCTTTTTTTTGGTCTTTTATGACGTAGTGGTGTCCGTATATGGTTATTTTGCCATGACTTAAAAAATTACACAGTGTGTAATACAACATTTTTAGGAAAAACTACCGTTTGAGCATTAATATCGGCCTTGTATGTGCCTGCAATTAATTTCACGACATCTTCATTGCCATGTTTGGCAGCCCAATGCAAGGCAGTCTGAAATAAAGTTAAAAATTAAATTAAAAATTATTTATTTATGTACAAGTAAAATATAACAATTATTTATAAAATTGTTACTGATTTTTGAAAAATAAGTTTCAAGGCATATCAATAACCTATGAACCTAGATATGTATATGAATCGGGGAATTGCTAGAACAATGCAAGTTTTTAGCGCAATTGAATTTTAAAGTACATAACTAAGGCGAACAAAGTTTAAATTTACCTTGGAAAAAATATGAAATAAGAAAAGTTGTTTGTGAAAAAAATATTTTAAAAATTAATGGAAAAAATTTACAATGTGTACATACATATATTAACAGATTTATATATAACTAGCTGTGCCCACCACGTAGTGGTCCTGACAATATATTGCTCGATTTTGCTTTGAAAGTATTCCACACCAATTGTAAGACAACAATGTAATTCCACAAAATAAAAATGCAAATCAAACTAAAATTTCATTCAATTGGCGCCTAATGTTGCGCAATAGTTTATAAGATATCCCAGTTTTAAACCGAAAATTTCAGTATCTTTAAACCGGTTCATCACGTTTCATAAAATAAACTGTTTTTGTGTTCTCTATATGACCACCAAATAATCTTACATATGAGCCGTTCTCTTTGAAAGTGGTGTAAGTCTATTTTGACAAAATTAGTTAATGATAATTTACTATAAAGTTTTTATTTATAAACTTAAAAAAAATCTGTTGATATTTTGATTGTTATTGAAGTTACAAATATGTATAATTACTTTGAAATCGACGTATGTCCACTTTCCTCAAAGACATACTACTACTATTTGATTTAAAATTGTACTACATAATTTCTTTAGTGTATTTTTATATGTGTGGCAATATTGTAAATGACATAAACATTTTTATAGTTTCCCGGAATTTTAGTTTTTCCCCGTTTTTTGTACAATATACTAAGCACAAGGAGATGTAGTTCTAAGAAGGCGAAAAACCATATGAAATGTTCTATAAAACTTCATTTAGTGAGAATGAGGATTTTAAATCACTAAATTTATTGCCCTTACCGGGAAGACCGAAAAACGTTGGAAATATAGTACTAACACGTTTATATCATCATGCCAGACCCATCACATTCGAAAAATTTACAGATATGATTGATTTATTCCCATACTAGCTGTGCTCTATTTCTAAATTGGAATCAGAATGCTAAGGTACCTCCTCACAATTTTTTTTTTTTAAATCCATCCAGATACGTATTTTCTTTATATAAAGGTACCCAGCCTTGGATAAAATACTAAAATTTATATAAAATTCTAAAAATTATTGCAAACCTCTCTAAGAGGTGTTTAAAATATTTTAATAACAATGTATTTCAACAAAGTAAAAATACAAATAAAATACAAGTCTTATTCAATTGGCGCCATCTGTGGTTTAAAATATCCCACTTTCAAAAATAAAAGTGGGGCAAACAGTTTTAAACCGAAAATTTCAGTACCTTTGAACCGCAAATTGCGTACACTGCTTTTTCTCCACTTTCTCTTAGAAATGAGATATTTTTCGGAAAAGAAGTATCCTATATTAGAATCAGGATGCTTAAGTACCTCCTCACGAAATTTTGTTGAAATCTATCCCGTAGTTTTTACGTGATGCGAACACAAAAGAAAAGTAGACAGACAGACGGGCGGAAATGAGTTACTATTTTATTATATATATAGATGTAGAGATATATATCACTCCAATACATCATGAATTTTTTCAAAAACTTGATCATAATGAAAAAAGTTAAAATATATTAATAGAGTATAAATAATGTTGGTCGAATGGTAAATGTTCAAATAAAGCCTTTTCATTTTGTTATTTTTCTTTTATTGTTGAAGTATTTAATAAAAATGTCCTAAAAAGAAATCGGTTCGTTTCAATTGAGATCCCATAGTTAATATTTTGTAAATGTAAGATTTTTACTGTTTGCTGACCTTGAAAGAGGTGTTAGTCCTTTTGAAGTCATTAAAAGTATAAAATTTTGTTAATTACACTTAAAAAATACAAAACTAGTATAATAATATATATCCATATTTTTCAAATTATTTAAATGCAAAACCTTAAATATATCCACATTAAATAAAATACACTTATACCACTTTTAAAGAAAACGGCTCCCGCTAAAACAATATCTAGAGATTACGCACAGACGTGCTACTGAAAATAATGTATCATCTGTAGTTATGGGTGATATAAGTATTAAGAAGCCGGAAGGCTTGATGTTTTTGGAATAGAAATGTACTAAACTCTTTATTTTAAGTCTCAGAAAAAGCTTTTAAGTGGCTTGGTAACTTGAAACGGTGTAACAAATATTTTACTTCATCTGACTTATTTCCCATGTATATCATCTTTATAAGTCGGTAGTCTAAAGTCTGTATTGAAGCTACTCGGACGCAAGCAGGGTATCCAACACTATTGACCCCTCTAAAACATTGACGCAATGTGGAATATGTTTAGCAGTTATAGCGCTACTACAATGGTATATGATTAATGAGATCAGGGAACTTGTTACCGATACCCGCTCGTTTTTGTGTACAACACGGTTTTCATTAAGAGCCATATACCCTTGTTTTTGATAGGCAAAGGAACAGCACTGTGTACTACAGAATGAAATCATTTTTTAGTTGAAAAATTCGCAGTGATCTTTCCTGACATTTTCACTCTATCTTTCTCCCCTAGTTTACGCACAATGCATTGCAGGAATAGTGGTCATTATCATTATTGAGTCAATACAGCTAAGAAATACAGTAAATACTGGGTGTTCTAAATAGGGTTTTAATTGTTACCCTGTTACCCTATTCACTTTGCCCTCCAGACTTGGCTCGAAGCGACTTTTTGCCCTTGCTATATATAACAAATTTAATTTCGAATAAGAAAGTCATACTTTGCGGAGGACTTTTGCTTTCGGTTTGGATTTTCGGTTGGAGCATAACAAGACGAAGTGCATCGAATTAAAAGGAGACAGTGTTAAAAAACAAAAAATTTAAAAATTGTATTGACTTATTATCTTGCCCTCGTTTTAGCAATATAATTTTTTCATTTTGGGACATTTTTGCACGCAGCAGATTATTGGCAGATGATAAAACAATGTGATAATTTTTTAGCCAACTTGTCGAATGTGGCAGTGTTTTTTTTTCATTTTTTTTATTTATTAGCAGCATTTCGTATTGCGTGCAGGCAATTCATTTTAATGATAAGTAACCGCTGAATATTATATTTTTATGACTTTTATGTTTAATATTGTGTGTAAAAGTAAAGTAGCAATTAACAAATTGCAACCGTATTATTAAAATAATAACATGTTGTGCATTCGGTTGTTAAAAGCTCAAAACAGCAATAAAAATAAAAATAAAACAAGACGTAAAGTTTAACAAAAATCGATTGTCACCTAGTAAATTATAAAAAATACAGAAAACTAAAGAAATGTAAATATGAATATGAATACACTGTTTGTATCAAGGCAAAACAGCTGATTATTTTTTAAGAATTAAATTGTTTGCTTTCCATATAAAAAAAAATTTTTTTTTAAACCTCTCAATAACAACTATTAGGTTTACGTGATTTTTAATTTACCTGTATTAAGGAATTTAAAAACATTTGTTCAATAATAAAAGTGAAAGTTTTCTAAAGAGTCAAACTTCAAGTTCATGCTTTATGGCGGCAACTTATTTATTTAAAGTGTATTTTTAGGGGCAAAATTCCTAAATATTTCTTATGCATATTTCGGCCCTAAAGTGTTTGAAATGATTGTTTTTTCTTTCTTTATCAGCATTCTATTCAAAACGTTTTATATATTTATTTATTTAAACTTGAAACAAAATGTACTTATTTGCATCAGATACCCAAAGATTAATTCAATGCTTTTGCATCTTAGATACAGACAGACATTGAAACGGCCAGAGATAGTTAGTAAGTGGTGAGCGGTGTGTTTTCAACACGCCAGATGTAGAGAACAATACAGTGAAGATTAAATGCCGACAACAAAAGATTGTATTGATATTTTAAAAGTAACAAATAAAAGAAAAACTGCAAACAATTTCAGGTGCTGATACAACTATTGACTCCAAAAATTGTTTTGTTCCTGTTGCAATTTTATGTTGCTCTTATTGTTGTTGCTGATAGTATTTATGTACAGTTGCGAGCAAAAAAAAAATTTTTTTATAATTCAAATCTATATCTAGATATACATAGTATATGAAATATTTTTGGAAAAATTTCTTGCTGGTGCACACAGTAATCGATAAGGAATTTCTGTCTGTGTACGCATCACGTAAGAATTACTGGATGAATTTAAATAAAAATTTGAGATTCAAATATAGAATGATTTTTCCCGTAAAAATATATAGTTTCCAGGACGGAATAGAGATAAACTGATCAAAGTTCATAATTTGACTCATATACAAGTACTGAAAACTTGACAACACCTATTATTATTATTAATTTTATAAGCGGTGAATTTTAGACACTATTTACAGAACTCTACAATAATTTTAGAATTTTATTTAAATTTTATAATCTATACATATAATAAAATAGTAACTCATTTCCTGTCTGTCTGTCCTTCCTTTTTTTGTGTTCTAATCACGAAAAAACCACTGGATGGATAATAACAAAATTTTATAAGGAGGTACCTTAGTATCCTGATTCCAATATATGTTACTTTTTTTTCGTAAAAATATCTTATTTCCAAGAGAAAGTGGAGAAAATGCAGTGAAAGTACGTAGTTAGTAGTAAAGTTAATACATGAACCATAACTGAAGAACTAACCGATATGCAGCATAGTTTAAGGCGGCACTAAAAATGTAATGGTCTTTGGTCAAAGCAAAATCGAACAAAATATGGCAAGGCCGCCCACGAAGTGGCGGGCACAGCTAGTATTACATAAATTTTTAAATTTTATATAATACAACATCCTGGGATGGGTAATGCTATATAAAGTAAATACATAAATCATATCTGCAGCACTATAAAAGTAAAATTCTTAAAATTTGGTCTGGATTATATTTTCAAAAGGCAAATTCTAACAAATGAATTTTATCCAACTTCTGGTAAATTTTTAGAAATCACTTACGTATGTTGTAGTTTTACACAAAGTATTGCAGTTGAAAACATACGGTTTGCAAGAAGCAGGATTTCTTGCGCAAGTTTTAATGGAGTGAGGAAGAAAAAATAAACAAATTTGCCTGCTCTTGAAAGTCGTTTTGTTTTTTCGTGCGTAGTGATGGTTAAAACGATAACTTAAGGAAAAGGAAATCAATATTATACATGTACATATATTATTAACTATTTGTAATGTCTTTTTTATTTTGTAATGTCATTTTTTCTACTGTAATTATCTAGGTCATAGTTGCCTGATAAAGTTGGTATTAAATCGTAAAATAGTGCTAGCACCTACTACTAAAATGTCTATAATATTATTCACCCCTGTCGCGAATAATTACACAGGGCAACAGCAAAAATATGCTCGAGTAACTACTATATATACATTTGATGTATCATGGCTACCTTAGTACAAAAATGGTAAAATTTTTAAATTCTATGGATAGATTTTTTTTAAAATTTTTTTTTTTAAAATTGCAATTTTTTTGAGACGTTTCTTCAAATAATTAATGATAACTCAAAAACTACTAGTCCGATATTATTAAAATAAATTCAGAAAAATTAAGATTTGCATAGCCTTTAATTCGTCTATATATCGCGTTTCAATCGGATCAATAGTATCGGAGTTATAATAAAAAACTTAAGAAAAAAATATATTTTTTACGTAAAAATGGCAAAAATTTTCGTTTTAAAAAAAATCATAAAAAATCGAAAACGGCAAAAAACTTCCAGATTCATTTTTTTATCGCATAGCGACATATAATAGCAACAAAATGAGATATCGACCATAAAAATCGATTGATTTTTTTCGAATTTATTCACATTTTAGTGAATTCGCTCATTTTCACAAAATTTTAGTTTTTTGCTTGATATACTCATTATAGCGGGTTTTCAAATGTGTGAAAAACATAAATTTTCCAATTTCAAGGGGTGCATGTCGGATTAATGTTAGATTTGATGAGAAACTTCCACCCACAAAATTTTAGTCGAATTCGACAACGTTAACACGTAGCGCATAAGCCTCAAATCTGAAAAAAGCGTTTAAATCGAAAATAATTGACAAATTTTCAGTTTTTGCAAAATTAACGCTATTTATTTCCCCTTTTGCCTTATAGGGAAACACTGGACCCAGGTATGAGGAATGTTATAAATGTACCTCTGGTGCCCCGAGATCGCATCATATTACCCCCTCTTCACATTAAACTTGGTCTGATGAAACAATTTGTTAAAGCACTTAACAAAGATGGTGAATGTTTCCAGTATATTTCAAGGAAGTTTAAAAGTTTGAGTATGGAAAAGCTGAGAGCAGGAATATTTGACAACCACAAATTCGCAAATTGGTCAAAGATACCGATTTTCTCAGTTCAATGTCAGAAATTGAGAAAAATGCATGGGATTCGTTTGTATGGGTTATTCAACATTTCTTATGAAATAACAAGGATGATGATTATGTTGCGCACGTTGAAGAGATGTTAACTCACTTCCAGAATCTTGGATGCAACATGAGCATCAAGTTACATTACCTTCACAATCACTTAGATCGTTTTCCTGAAAATCTAGGAGACTTAAGTGAGGAACAGGGCGAACGATTTCACCAAGATATTCGGACAATGGAGGAAAGATACCAGGGTCGCTGGGATGCACACATGATGGCAGATTTTTGCTGGAGTATTCAGAGCAACACTTCGTTATTCAATAATAGAAAATGTCATAAAAGAAAATTCCAAAGTTTGTAGTTTATAATATTTATTTATTTATTTCCTTATTTTATATGTTGTAATAAATTTAAATAATAAAATATAAAATAAAAGAAATTACATGAATAAAACAATGAAATGCATTTTCGATCTATTCCATCGATTTGACTTAGTTACATTTTTTTGTCAATTGCCTTCGGCAAGTAACTTGAAAACTGTTTAACCGATTTAAAAGATATGTAGCTTATTGTAAATCTCATTGTGTTTGCCCTAAGGACCAGGATCCACTTTTTTGCAAAAGGGGAAATAAATAGCGTTAATTTTGCAAAAACTGAAAATTTGTCAATTATTTTCGATTTAAACGCTTTTTTTCAGATTTGGGGCCTATGCGCTACGTGTTAACGTTGTCGAATTCGACTAAAATTTTGTGGGTGGAAGTTTCTCATCAAATCTAACATTAATCCGACATGCACCCCTTGAAATTGGAAAATTTATGTTTTTCACACATTTGAAAACCCGCTATAATGCGTATATCAAGCAAAAAACTAAAATTTTGTGAAAATGAGCGAATTCACTAAAATGTGAATAAATTCGAAAAAATCAATCGATTTTTATGGTCGATATCTCATTTTGTTGCTATTATATGTCGCTATGCGATAAAAAAATGAATCTGGAAGTTTTTTGCCGTTTTCGATTTTTTATGATTTTTTTAAAACGAAAATTTTTGCCATTTTTACGTAAAAAATATATTTTTTTCTTAAGTTTTTTATTATAACTCCGATACTATTGATCCGATTGAAACGCGATATATAGACGAATTAAAGGCTATGCAAATCTTAATTTTTCTGAATTTATTTTAATAATATCGGCCTAGTAGTTTTTGAGTTATCATTAATTATTTGAAGAAACGTCTCAAAAAAATTGCAATTTTAAAAAAAAATTTTTTAAAAAAAAATCTATCCATAGAATTTAAAAATTTTACCATTTTTGTACAAAGGTAGTCATGATACATCAAAATTATATAGTGGTTTTAAGAGCACATGAAATTTTTTTTATTTTGTTGTGCTGTGTTATTATTCCCATGAAAAACTCCCAAATTTTCTATCGTGAATGATTTCTACCATAAAATACAAGTAAATTTTTTATTGTTATCATCCACAACAGAAAATTTGGGAGTTTTTTCATTCCAATAATTATTTGCGATAGGGGTGATTCAAGAACTTTGTATTTATGGTTCTTATTATTAAATTATTAAAGAATGCATTTTTAATTAATATTATAGGTCGATTATGAATGGCAACCCAACCGCAGTTGCGTTGTCAGTTGCCGAAATTGTATTACGTGTGGCAACTGGCAACTGACAACTAAAACTTGTTAATTTTAGTTGCCGAAATAGCAACCATAAATTTGTGGTTGCTGTTCATTTTTTTCACAAACTTTAAAGTAAAAACTGCACTAAAACTGAAAAGAAAGTTTATTTTCCTTCATCCCTTTCCTCATAATCTTACAGACAACGTATATTGGCCCTCTTTCTGCGTTGTTCACGTAATCAACAAAATAAAAACGATGATACGAATAATATTTCGTATTTTTATAGACATCAGCAGCAGGTCCCAGCTTTTTAACTTTTGATTTAATTGGTCGAAAAATAGCTACTGGTATGAAACCTTGTACATCAAAGGCTTCATGTTCAAGATACGGAGGGTTGTAATTTACAGGAGAATATTTAGGTGGATGAGGAGTTTTCTTTTTAGATTTATCGCCTTGGCTGGAATATGATGATAAATTTTCATTAAATTTACGAGTGTGTCAGACACATTTTTGAAGGGTTGGATATTAATTTCAAAAAGAATCAAATCTGTAAACATAAAATAATATTTTTTTTGTATTTTCTTTGCTATTTATTAAAACCTATTTTATTGTTTATATTTATTTCAAGTTGCTAGACTGTCAAAATAGCATTATCGATAACTTTATGGCAACTGAAAAAAGTTGCCTTACATAATACCAATTTTTTCCCCCCAATTGCGTTGCCTTTTGACAACGCAACTGAGGTTCGGTTGCTATCCATAATCGACCTATTAGTTAAAAAAATTTAATTCTTTTCTCTTTTTGTAGAAAAGACACTTTAAAATATAGTCGAGTGTGCCCTCATTATGCTAAGAGGTGGAGTGCTAGTATATCAGTCTGAGGATTGTGGGTTCGATTCCCAACAAAGACTCTGGTGGTTTCACTATAACGAGTGAAGGTCCGTGTTACTAATCTCGAAATTTTAAGTTAGAATATAAGTTCTAGTTGTATTGCATCATTTAATGAATTAAATAAATACAAAATTTATTTTTTATTGTTGAAAGTTTTGTAATCTTAAGATATTCCGCTCTCCGATGATAGCAAATCTTTATAAATTTCAAAAAGCATAAATTTAAAACAGAAATGTAAGTGGTTCTAATCATCTGATCGAGGGTGTAGAATTAAATATTTTTAAATTTATAAACACTTGGCTTTTACTTACAGTATGTTTTATGAATACAGCCATATTAACATGTATTTAGGCATATCGATCGATGTATTTCATTTTAAGCCATGAGAACTTTTCCTTTTTTCTTTGTTGTTTTTTTAAGAACTAAATCAAGAGAAAATGTTAGAGGTCTAGTAAAAAATACCTCTGTATGCATATGTCCTCGTTGCATTCACTGCGTATGAAAACGATGCACCAACAACAAACCGCAACAGCAACAGCAACAGCAACAGCAACAACAACAACACAACAAAAATAAACTCCTCCGTTTTTACTAAATTATTATGTTAACATGGATATAATTGAAACAAGAATTTATTTATATCAGACAATTTATTTATTTAACTCAAGCATGTTGGCATTAGCATCCAACAAAGAACAATCGGCAGTGCTTCTGTGTTGTGTTCTTACGAGATACATTTGTACAAGAGTTTGTAGAACGCTTGCTTGGCCGGCCAAAGTAGGCTGCTAAAGAGAAATACATAACAATAGCCGGCAATTGATGGCTTAACAAATGTGTTTAGAAGTACAAGCAGATTGCTTATGTTACTTCCTACAAATATGCACTTAGATTTTATATTCCGATAGCAAAACTGCTACCACTACCACTACTACAACTACGAGTACAACAAACAGTGTCAGCAAACAGACTCCAGGATGCTTTAATGTTTGTACGAGCATTTATGCTTCCATATGCTTTGCTCTCGGTATTTTTTTCTTCTTTTTGCTTTCAGCTTTTGCCGCCGCTTTAAACAAAGTGTCTCCATTAAATGTCAATTTATTTAAGACCAACTTGGTTTTGGCATTTGCTAAGAAACTTTTTTCACAAATTTTTTTTCTTGTTGAATTTTTAAAGTAAAAAATTTTATGCAACCATACAGACACTAATCGTACATATCAATGTACATACGTCTGTCTGTCTGAATGGACATGATCGTAGTATATATTGTGTTGTGACCATTTAGCGTCGCCCTATTTTGTCGAACGATTTGTTTTACTTCGTGTAATTTTTTAGGGTTTGTGTGTGTTTTATTGTCGCTGCTACTCGCAACAAAACACTTTAGTTTTTATTACGTACGAGTACATATTGTCTTTGGTATGTAATATGTTTTGTCGGATTTAAGCCAAATTTGCTTAGGTAGAACGACAACAATAATAACAAATAACCCAGAACAGCTACAACAAACGATTCAAGGAAAATATTTCGAACAATCATAATTTGACTTTCCCTGCTGTTGCAGCATCTAATAGAAATGTACGAAAAAACATCTGTGATGAGACTTTTGTTTCATTGTAAAATAATCGCGACACTGTTCTGCGCTAAATACTTTACTCGTATAAACATCATCTATATATTTTAAAAAGTTTGTGGAAAATTGCATGTGCTTAGCAAAAGCAACATCCAGGAAAGCTTTAAAAAATATTTACACATATAAGTTTTAACTGCATTTAATTGGGGAATTGGCAAGGTGTACTATAAATAATATTCAAAAATTTCACAATATCATAAAAATATTACTATTACCTTTCACACATAAAGGGTACTAATGGGTGGTAAAATTTTAAGGACGGATGTTGAATGTGAACCACACCTAAACGCCAAGTTTTTTTTGCATTTAATTTGACATTTCTCAATTTTAGAATAACTCAATTTGAACCATGGAAATATACAAAATCGAGAAACGCGTTTAAGTTATTCAGGCTTATTATGAAAATGGACGAAAATATTGATGAAAAACTTCTTCAGTGATAAGGCACATTTTCACCTCAGTAGATTCGTCAATAAGCAGAATTGCCGAATTTGGGCGAATGATATCCAAGATCCAAGAGTGATTATCTAAAAACCAATGCACCCACTAAGAGTGACCGTTTGGTGCGGCAGCATCATCGGGCCGTATTTTTTCCAAACTGAGGCCGGTCTGGCAGTTGCTGTGAATGGTATCCGCTATCGTGAGATGATAACTAACTTTTTATTGTCCGAATTGGAAGACACGGATGTGGACGATATTTGATTTCAACAAGACGGTGCCACTTGCCACACAGCAAACGAAACAATGGCTCTTTTGCGCGACAAACTCAATGGTCGTGTTATCTCACGTGATGGCGATGTCAAGTGGCTGCCAAGATCATGTGATTTGACACCGTTGGACTTCCTTCTTTGGAGTTATTTAAAAGAAAAGGTGTATGTCGATAAGCCAGCAACAATTCAAGAGCTAAAGGATATAATAAAGGAGATAATTCGGCACATTAACGGCATAGAACCTCAGTTATGCCTCAGCGTTATCGAAAATTTTGAGCATGGCATGGAGGTTTGGAACCATACCAATATAATCAAAATAAAAAGAAATGACAATTATTTCCAAAAGAATTTGTATTTTATTCAAAATCTACATCGGCCCTTAAAATTTAACCACCCTTTAGTATGCCATTACGCATCGGACATAGCGGTATTTTGGCAATCTAGCCGGACGTTACTTTTTTTAAAGTGAAAACATCTTTAGGCATGCTGAGCACTTTTTGGTTGAAGAAAAACCATTGAAAAATCGTCACCCAACGTTGGTTTCTATGTACAAGTGTACACGATAGGCATGCATATGCAGTAGAGACTTACCGTTATTCATCACACACCCATCCACTCTTTTAACAAATACGTATCAGAGAGAATAGAGTGACTAATATAAACATGTTGAGTAGCACAGAGACTCAAAATATTTTTCGTTTTTTATTTTTGTTTTTTTCATTGCGATTGTCACACCCTCTCAAAATTGTTAGAAGTCTATAAAAACGTTGCAACTTTCCTGTGTCCAAAACGACAAATCTCAAGCAAAAGCCTTGGAAATGCCCTATACGATGCAGAATTTTGTCGTGCGTCGTGCTGCGTACTTAAATTTTTAGGTTTCTCAGGTAGTGTATTTAGTCTATCAGTCTAAGGATTGTGGGTACGATTCCCACCTAAGATTCTGGGTATTTCACTACAATGAATCAAAGATCGGCGTTACTATTCTCGGTAAATTAAATTATAATATAATTTGTAATTGTATTTTAACATGAAATAAATAAATTTAAAAATTTATTCTACGCATGTTGGACTAATGACGTCACGAGGACCGTCTGTCTTCCTATTGGCTAATAATTGAGATTTTAATTACATGGTTGCATACATTTATTTACATGTAATTATTTGAAGCAATTTGTAGATTACAGTCTTGTCAACCCTTGCAATGGGCAAACTATCTTATCTAACGGGTAACCATCGCATGGCGTAATTTTGCTTGTAATAAAACCATGTTTACTATGTTTTTGTGCTGCCGTAATCAATTAGATGCACAGAAAAAAATATTTGCACCATTTAAAGGGTTTAATCAGTTTCCATACTTGGGTATACTGCAGTATATTTTTAATGCATTATGTATAGCAGTAACCAGTAAAAGTTTTATTGGTTACTGAAAATTTTTTCAGATTAAAATTTAATTAAACAATTAATTCATTCAATTATTTATTTAATTAAGAAAATTGTTTGTTCTGTTTAAAACAAATATTTAATTGAATCAATTAAAAAATGTATCCCACTTTAATTTAAACTTATATAAAAATGGTGCAACATGTTTTTCTGTGTATGTTTTCCAATATTTCCAATAATTTTAATAAGTTTTTTATAATTTTAAAGTTTCTTTAACTTTAAATTTATTTGCGGAGCTAAAGTGTTTCAAGTTTTCTTCTTATTAGCAGCACAGGAAAAAAATCACCATTTAAATGTTTTAATAAGTTTAATGAAATCAATTATATACTTAATTAAAAAACAAAAAAAATATTTTTCTTATTAAATAAATAATTGAATCAATTACAAATTTATTTAAATTATTATTTGAAACTAATTAAAACTTTTAATTAGTGCAAAATTTTTTGCTGTAAGGTTTTCTGGTTCTAGTGAGAACCCAAATAACGAGGAGGAATATGTCTGTTTCTGGCTTTTCAAGTTCGAAATGTGCAGAAAAAAACTTTACCATCAGTGGCACAGGCACAGGCATAGGATATCGTTATTCTTGCTCTAACCCGTTGACATATGACTTAAACTATTGAAGAAGTGGAGTAAAACTGCATATAGGGATTGTTTTAAAGAACTTCTAAGTTTCGAATGATTGAAATAAAAAAATATAAATACTTGCGACTATTTTACGTTGACAAATTTGGTATCACATGGTATCGTGATTAATTCAACTTAAAGGAAAAAAAGATGTCATTTATGTCCTTTCGAAATTTTTAACTTCGAAATGATCCTATGAATCTTATGAGAAGAAAAATATGTTGAGGGATTAAATATTAAAAAAAAAAACAAAATAAAAAGCTGTTCTACTTCCTGTGAATGAAGTATATCATCCGATTCCCGTGTAAAATGCTCTGCTGCATTGTAATTAATATTAAATTTAATAATAAAAAAATCCTAAATTAACAGTATTTAAGTGACTTGTTACAAGTCATGTTGTAAAACTAACAAAATTATTTGCATCTACGAGAAAAGATATTTTCTACACAATACCTTATTTTATTAAACCAAATTTGTCTGTCTGTCTGTTTGTCTGTCTGTCTGTCTGCCTTTATTTTATGCGAATACTTTGAATATTTTATTCGTGATCACAAAAAGGATGCCAAAATATTTTCACATTTTTTTTTTTGTTAAAACGATAATGTGATTCTTTTACAGGAATGAAAAGAATATAATCAGAAAACAAATGTGTGATACATATTAACACTATAGAAGTAAAGTTTGGTGGCACTGGTACAGGGTCTTTGAGCAGTAGCGAATAAAAAATTTTAAAAACATCTCTTAAAGTAAAATATAAATTTATTCAAAATTTAAATCTAAACTTACAGATAATTAAGGACTAGCAAAACAAGTAAGGGTGCTATATTCGGCCATGCCGAGTCTTATATATCCTTCACCATAGTAATGTGAAGTGTTCCCTTACTCTGTTATGTTTCCCAATTTCACAATAATATACATTCGGTTTTTACTTTTATGATTTTTTCAACACTAAGTGTTGCCAGGTGCAATCTGACATTTCCATTGGAAAGTTTGACACTTTGTTTGCCTGAAGTCTTCGGAGAATTTGTTTGCCTGAAGTCTTCGGAGAAATTCGTAAAACGAACAAGAGAAGACGAATCATTGTTCACCATGTCCATGCGAGCTCTCACACATCGGCTCAAACCAGCCCCTTTTTGACCGGCCAAAACGTCGAATTGAAGGGTCATCCACCGTACAGCCCTGACTTAGCAACCAAAAACTTCTTTTTATTTCCGCACATCAAGAAAAAAATGCGTGGTCAACGATTTTCGTCGCCAGAAGATGCTGTTGAAGCGTTTAAAAACCATGTTTTAGAGGTGTCTCAATCGGAGTCCAAAAAGTGCTTCGACAATTGGTTTGTGCGCATGCAAAAGTGTATAAAGCATGCTGGAGAATACTTTAAAAAACAATACAACCATTTTTGATCGTAAATATTTGCTTTTTCATTATTAGGCCAGAAATATATATAGCAGCCCTCGTATATAGAAAATATTTTTTTCTCTAAAAATGTTATCGAAAATTTTTTGTAAAATTTAATAGAAATTTTTTTTAAAAATTTTTTGTAAAAATTTTATGAAAAGGTTTTTGTAAATATTTAGCAGAAAATTTTTTGAAAAAATTAAGAACCTTCCTGCAATCTATATTGCGTTAGCATGGCCAAACTAAAGCACATTGGGGGGGGGGGGGTCAATATGACCTCTCAATATGATCCATTGACTTCACCTGGTTTCCAGTGGGTACCCTCTATCTGTATTGCTTTCTATAAAGGCCTTTAACACAAATCCAAGCAGTAAAACTCTACCAACCTAAAAACAAAAAAAAAAAAAAAATTTCCCCTCGCAGGGCGTTATTGATACCCCGAATTCTGTATGCACTCCATGCGATCTACTGGTAGCGTCTATTTTTTATTTAACAAAAAAAATCAAACGAGAATCACTAAAACCGAAAAAAAAGAAATAACTAAAAACAACTTAAAAAAATTTAGGTGGGCAAAGTTTTTTGCCCGCAGCATCAAATGGAATAGTCTATGCCTGGTAGATTGGTGGGCATAGTTTCCGTATCTCTTCTGGTGCGTAGGAAATGTCGATGCTGTTTGGTGAAATTTAGATTTTTCCTTTTTTATATTTTTCAATTTATTGAATATTTGAAATTTTATTTAGTCGAACTATTTATTTTACACTCAGACGAAATTTGAATTCAAGCTTAAGTTCGTTTTATTCTCTCTAACAAAGAATAAACTAAATTACAAATTAGGTGATAATATTAAAGAAAAATTGGGATATTTTAATTTTTAGACACCAGCAGAGCGGAATGCACATTTTCTAGACAGCTACATACGTCCGTCATCAGCACTCTTCGTATCAATCTACGTTGGGTAGTGTTTAGCTGTAAGCATCATCTATTTAACCAACCAAACTCAGATAAAGGAATACGAAAAAACTTTATTCAATCATCAATCGTTAGTTGATGAGAACGAATTCTAGCACTACGTTAAGCTTCCCTTTTGTTTAATATTTTTACTTTAATATTTACCACCTAATATTTGTTGTTGCCTCAGCCAACCATCGGTTAGCAATGAAAGCTACTTTTTGTTCATTTGTTTTACTTTCAATATTTGTTTTTAGTGTTAACTAAACAAATATTAGGTGGTAAATATTGATCTTTAGAGAATCATTCGGGTTTTTGATTTAAATTGATTTAATTGTGAAATTTACATTTTCATTAAAACACCCTTTGAATATTTTGGTTTAAAACGATTTTATGAAAAAACACTTTTTGTGGTTCATGATGCTTTTCAGTTGCAGATAATATTGAATTGTTTAAATTTTGTTTTAACAGAAATCGTTATAAATCTTTTTCTGATTTTATTTTCTTTTTAAACTTTTCGTTTAACGTTTTGCCTTCCACATATTTTGGAAGGCATTTCAGAGAAAGAATGCGTTTGCGTATAAAATTCAAGAATCAAGTTTTATCCAGCTGATTGCAAAGATTGCAAACTGTTGATAAGAAAAGTTTTTTTTTATCATTTTTTTTCTTCTTGAGCAAATATTCCTTAGGAACATAAAAACAGCAGCAGCAAATTTGCATAAATATGATCACTAAGCTACGAAGATACAAGAAACAAAAAAACGAAACAAATAGAATTCGTGGGATAAATTCGCAAGATAAAAACCGATACAGAAAAGATATACATACATTTTTTTTGAAACATACGAGGCTAAGTCAAAGAATGTCTACAAAATTGGCAAAAATTTTAAACAATGCTAAATTTTAAAAAACTACTTACTCTGGCTAATTGTTAGGAAAATCTATCATTCAGATTTTTAATAATCGACTTTTGGCAGTAAAAAATTAAAATAGCTATACATATAATAAAATAGTAACTCATTTCCGTCTGTCTGTTTGCTTTTCTTTTGCGTTCGCATCACGTAAAAACTACTGGATGGATTTTAACAAAATTTTGTAAGGAGGTACCTTAGCATCCTGATTCCAATATGGGATACTTTTTTCCGCAAAAATATGTCATTTCCAAGAGAAAGTGGAGAAAAAGCAGTGAAAATACGCAATTTCCGGTTTAAAACTGGGATATTTTAAATACAGTTGCGCACGTTTTATTTTTGAAAGTGGGATATTTTAAAAACCGGGATTTTTTAAACACGGTTGTGCACCTTTTCTATTTGAAAGTGGGATATTTTGAACAAAATTGCGCTACAGATGGCGCTAATTGAAGAAAATTTGAATTCGGTTCTTATTTTTACTTTGTGGAATTACATTGTTTTAAACACTTCTTACAGAGCTTTACAATGAATTTTTAAAATTTTTTACAATTTCATCCAGGGATGGGTACCTTTATTATTTAAAAGCAAAATCGAGCAAAATATCGTCAGAACGCCCACGACGTGGGGGCACAGCTAGTGTCGAATAAAAATATTTTGGCGAAAAAAAAGAAAACAAAAACTGAGACCAACCCATTTTTAAAAAGTTATTTTCCAGCAAGATAATGCGCCATGAGTCTAATCTACCAAACGTCAGGGTGGTTACCAACGAATTTTTTTTTAAGTGTAAATAAATTACCCCTAATGGAATAGTCACAAGGTCAGATTTGAAAAAAAGCTAAATTGAGAAACATTCGGTTTTTACTTGGTTAAAGTGTTGAACAAATTAAAGGATTGCTGGATGAAACGAATTGAGGTAAAAACATTTAGCTTTTATATTTTTGCACAGACTTCTGAATTATCCCTCGTATATTTTTTAAACAGAGAAAGTTGTAGTCCTCTTTTGTATTTAAAATAAGACACAGTTCTAAAATTTCTCTGGATTATTCGTTGCACAATCATAGAAAGCCATACGATTATTAAGCATATAACCAGCTATTTTTTAAATACGACTGTTAAAATTTATATATTATTTACCAATTGTACTTTAAAGTTTTTTTTTAAGAAATCGTCAAAAAACTGTTTTTAAACGACTTTAGAAAAAGTGAAGAATTTTAATTGTTTTTGTGTCAGTACTCCATCATTTCTGAACCTATTTTGAATATTTGTTTGTTTAATTCATGTTGGCCAGTTTAAACAAAATTATAAATTTAAAAGTACAATCGAACAAACACAGAGATTAACGTTAAAGTCGTTAAAAAGATGTTTGAAGAAACAAAAATATTACTTCGCACCTTCTATCGAAGTTTCTAAAAAAAGTAACAGTTAAGGCTGAACTTACCCAAGAACTTCTGTAAGCTATTAGAAAGTTATTCAAACTGATCGAAAGTGCATACTGAATGATGTGGGATTTTGAAAGAGGCAGTTATAATTATTGAAACATTTGGATATGACATGTAACAACCAAGTCCACACATCCACATTTGCTAGCGTCACGGCTTTTCTCAGCATTCCAAATAGCATCAAGATATATACTAGATTACATATTCACTTTAGGAAAGTTATCGAATAAATGGAGAATTAAACTGAATGAATAAAAGTGTATTCGCATAACGTTAACACTTGCTCCTCTATTTGCAAAAATAACCTAAATAACCCATTCGCAAAGATGCCACAACTTTCAGATGTCAAATGCTTCTGGATCAATTTTTAAAAGAATCAATGCTAACACAAATGTAGTTAAAAGCAGCCCAACTACTTTCAGCTTAGATTGAAAATATCTATGAACTGAGTTTTCTGGTCGGAGCTTCCATCACAGTTGATCGCTGGTATTTAAAAAACTCGAACATTCCAAATGATCTAAACGTGCCGTTATTTAAATCAGAAAGAGCGACGTATTTAAAGACACTTGAAACGCATCCAAATCCGCTGGCACGTAACATCCTAAATAATCGTAGTTAAATTCTCTTGTTTGAAAATTAGAGTGATGACCTGCAAATGATAGCAGCAACTCTAATGCGATTATGTCGTAATATGTTATAGCACCCCATACCATAACTACACCCTCTCTGCATTAAGCTTGAATATTGTTGTTCTTATTTTTGCAATCTTAACACGTTCGCGGACGCTAAAATTTCAGCGAGCTGCCAAAATAAACATGAATGCTATTCAGCTATTAGTTGTAATAGCCGAATAGCATTCACGTCATTTTGCATCACTATGACAATTAATGTTACAGCATGCACGTCCGCGAAAGTGTTAGGAAAATGACAATTCCGATGGTAGCAATATGTAAGCCGTCGATAAAAACTACAAAATTATCGCCTGCATAAACAGAAAGTGAAACACTTCTAATCATATAATCAATTGTGCATTTTTAGGGATAATGATCTTAATTTGAAATTATTTAGATCAGTTATATTTTTAAAGGATTTTTATCAAAAATTTTATTCTGTGATACAATCAAAAAATTTTTTAACATTACTTTATTTTTATTGATTGTTGTTATACACCTTCTGTAAAAATCATGTGTTGCCTAATTCTGTTCAAAAGAAAGAGAGATGCCTGCCAGTTGGAGAGACATCAGAACGATATTAATATATTGATAGAAAAATATCATAAAGCTGATGTAATTTGACATCAGTACAATAACAAGTGGCTTCATTTTTGATCCTTTGACACTTTTCATTCTTGAGATGTTAACTTTTACATAAGCTGCTCATTTTGTCAGCAATGAAACGATCATATTTCTCTCATCAATGCAATGATCCTCAGACATGAAATAAATGACAAATAGAGAGCAATTGAATGACAAGCTCTCATCTCTCTCAATTGGTTTACTTTTTAGGAGAAGTATAACCCAGGCAATTATTGACAACTGTAGAGATGAATTGATGGCTTGATAACTTAAAGTAAGCTTCACTTTTTATAAGAATTTTGTAACTGCAAGTTATGTTTATTTTTAGAACAGTGTTGTAGAGCCTCTGGAAGTAAGCCGGAGAACTAATTTCGTTTCTTTGCTTTTAATAGATACCGATGTGCATATATCAAAAAGTATTTTTATATTGTTATGAGGCAACAGCTGGGATACGAAACCATGGCCGTCTAATCAATTACACGCTTTTTAACTATAAGAACACCTGGATTTTATAACCGTCTTCAAAAAAGAAGTCGGAAGGAGAAGTATATGCCCGCAGAACTCAACCATTTCTGAACCGATTTTAATTTTTTTTTTCGTTATTTGACGGGTTATAAATTTGGTAATAAAAGGGTGTCCCAATAGTTCATGTAATTCTATGTATTGGGCCAAACTGTTGAACTGTCAGATAGACAGACAGCTGAAATTTACAAAGACCCTGTATTGCGAAGTTCACTATAACAAGTATACAATTATAATTTAGAAATTAAAGGGTGTCCCCATAAATGATGTAATTTCACATATATGGCCCTATCTTTTGAACCGTTAAAGACAAACACTTGAAAATTAGGCACAATGTCCACTAATTTCTCTGTAATAATAACAATTATAAATATTTGGAATTATAAATTAAAGGGTGTTCCAATAGTTCATGTAATGGCCAAAATATTGAACCGTTGTCGAGAGACAGTTGAAATTTACAAAGAGACTTTGTGGCCAAGTCCTCTATAGCAACAGGTCTTTAATTTAAAATTGTAAATTAAAGAGTGTCCCAATAGGTGATGTTATTTGATCTATGTGGCGCTATCTTTGAAAACGTTATAGACAGAGGCTTGAATGGTGTCCCCATGAAAGACGGATGCTGGTGAAAATAGCTTAAATTTTAAACAGTAATAGAGAGATGCTTGACATTCACTTAGTCTTCACTTATTTCTTTTTTACTTCTTACATTTTTAGTTTAGTATTGGTGCTCATCTATCTGTTTTGAAGTCGTTTTTTTTTTGCAAGAATTATCTTGTATACATATTTAACCTATGAATACTATACAAAATAAGGTATCGAGTTGATGACATTGCAGTTGTAACATAGATGTTGCCTAAAATATTACAAAATTTTATGATGACTTTTATCATTACACTAATACCAGCTTTCACCTTATGAATTTTTCTATCAGTGAATATGATTTTGTTTTTACCTTTTACGGTAACGAACACTAAAAAAAACCTCGGCTTCTCAATTTTAACTTTACAAAATAAAATTCTCCTAAACACTGTGTGCTGCGGGAAGAGAAAACCCAAAACCAAATATGTAATTGAATATCATCAAATGTTACATTTTTGTTTGGTTTGGATATTGGATAAACCCGACTATTTGAATACGAAGTTCAAGTTTCTTAATCTTAAGCTGAAAAACAATATTTATAAATATCACAGTGCAACACGGAAAAAAATAACCATATACGGACACCACTACGTGATAAAAGACCAAAAAAAAAGACCCCTTTCTCCAAGTTTTGCCCAAAGTCCTCCAGGTTTTTTTTATGGGCCCTCAAAGATGTGGGGCCTCGATGTCATTTTTGCAAAAAAATGATCACTTAATCAAGCTCATATTTTGCAAACCGTTTGAAATTTTGATATACTCTCTGAGGTAGCGCTTAGGTAGCCGCAAAAGTGAAAAATTTCCCGGCTACCTAAACGGTGTTAAGAATCATTCCTAGGAAGTTCATATGTTCTAGAAAGTTGTTTATTGAGATCTTAGGTTCATTTTTGTTGTTGATTGTTTCCTTGAATTTTGAACGGTTTGCTACCTATGGACCTGAACAGGGGAAAAAAGGTAAACAAAATTGAATTTTTAAAGTTTTTTGCGATTTTGACCTTGAAGATGAAGTTTTTTTTATATTTTATATGTTCACAATTTTTGTTCTTTATGACAAGAGCTACAACTTTGCCTCAGAGAGTATATGAGGAAGTGATAATTTTTTTGCAAAACCTGGAGGACTTTGGGCAAAACTGGGAGACAGGGGTCTTTTTTTTTGGTCTTTTATGACGTAGTGGTGTCCGTATATGGTTATTTTGCCATGACTTAAAAAATTACACAGTGTGTATTAAAAAAATGGATTGACTTATCCTACTTTCGTCAAAAAAAATTTTATATTTTAACACGTTTAAATGAAGTTTGCCTTCAAGACAAACCTATAATGTTAACAAAGTCCTTATTGTATCCCTTAGCTGACAGAATAACGGAATAAACAACAAAAATTATTTTTTAGACACCTGACCTAAAACTTAAAAGGAAAAACACCGGAAAAGGAAACAATTTTAAGATAACAAACAATTTGGATGTTCAAAATATTGACCATGTTAATATAATTATGCTTAACTTGGAGTTTATGCTTGTGCGTTTAACATGTTAAACTTGTAGTTTAATGCATCATAGATTTGTTGGAATCTTACTTCTCCTGGAAACATACAGCAACAAGCAACTCAATTTGAAATTTCAAAGCATACAAGACAAGTTTTTCTTCGATACGAGGTAAGTTTTCGAAAGGTTTAAATTGTTTTCAAGTAAACACTAGTTGTTTTAAAAACTTCAGAGTCATGCCACTATAATGTTGTTGTGGCAGGCGCCTTTCAAAGCCATTAAAATGAATGTTACAAGTAAATCATTTCAACACCAGGCGTTTTAAGTCAAAACTTTTACATACACCGGCGTCAGACGATTCGATCATAATTGCAATTGTTTAACATGACATGATCATGTGCGAATTTATTTTCTTCCTAAATATTGTTGTTGTTGTTGTTGCCTGTTTGTTACTTTTTGCTTTTCCAGCAACATCTTGCGATGCTACATGAAAAAGAAGATGAAGAAGGAGTTAATGTCGAGGGCAGGCATATTAAACAAATAAGAAACAAATACCAGCATAAAAAAAAAAAAAACAAACATGTTGAATACAAAATATTGATAGTGTTGATGTATTTATGTGATAATGCTATCGACCGACAACTAAATATAGCAACAACAATAGCAGCAGAGTGATTTATGTTGTTTAGACTCTGTCAAATAAAAATCCATTGTTCTTTTGGCAATAAAACACAAAATTATCCTACTCGTACCTTCCTCAAGGCGTACGATTACGGTTTCATTTTCAATCTATACATATAATGAAATAGTAAGTCATTTCCGTCTGTCTATCTGCTTTTCATTTGTGTTCGCATCACGTAAAAACTACTGAATGGATTTTAACAAAATTTTGTGAGGAGGTACCTTAGCATCCTGATTCCAATATAGGATATTTTTTTCCACAAAAATATCTCATTTCCAAGAGAAAGTGGCGAAAAAGCAGTGAAAAAACGAAATTTGTGGTTTAAAGGTGCAGAAATTTTCGGTTTAAAACTGGAATATTTTAAAAACTATTGCGCAACATTAGGCGCCAATTGAATAAAATTATTATTTGATTTGTATTTTTACTTTGTGGAATTACATTGTTGTCTTACAATTGTTGTGGAATACTTTGAAAGCAAAATCGAGCAATATTATCTCAGGACGCCCACGACGTGGCGGGCACAGCTAGTTTTAAATAAAATTTGCCCAAGTAGTAAATGCTGAAGCGATAAAATTGGTGTCTTTCAGGGAATACAAAATTATATCTTTATGTTTTAGTTTTCTGGACAAATATTTCGGTTATAAATGTTTCTGTCACATTTATTATGTGGTTGCTTTTTATTTATTTTTTGCTCTCTCATGTCTGCACAAAAAAAAAACAATAATTGCACCCAGGGAGTAGTAAAACAAAAACAAAATGACAAACTGCCTCAAATTTCGTCGCATTTATGTTGTACAAACTTGTTTTAATGTTTTACAAGTGTTTTTTTCTATTTCTCAAAAAAAATTTCGCCACTGACAGGATTTGTCTAATGCAGTCAGTGTTGCCAGAAATATGTATTTCAAAATAATTTTCGCTGTTTCGCAAATTTTCTAATGTCGTTAGCGAATAATACGTTAAATTTGGCTAAATTACAAGATACACCGCATCTTGCTATAAATTAATTTTACTTATATGAAGCTTCACAAATTATTTGCTGCTTGGTATTTCAGTGTAGAATTTTCAACAAGTTCTTTGTGATTTTTGAGACTTCGTAAAGTCAGGCTTGAAAAGTAAGAATTAAATTTTCATTCTTAGAATGTAAAATATGTATGCCGTAACTGCCAGTCTTACTAAAGACCTTGATTTGGCTATCTGTGGCCGCTTACTCATGCTAAGCTACAATTTAATTGGTTGATCTTAAAGAAATGATGATGAAAAATGAAGTTCAACTTTGGTTAAATGGATAAGTCAAGCTATCGAATTTTGTATGGTGAGATATTACAAGACCTGCAACTACATCGAGCAAAATGCTCCGTTTTGAGGGAGTTATGGGCTGGCGGGGTCATCGGTTCCTACCATTCGATAATTTCTAGTTCTTTGAAATTTGCTTAAATTCGATCGATAAGTATCTATACTTATTGTTACTAACACAGCAGCATTCGAAAAAACCGTTCATAAATTACATAGGTCCCACACTGATAGAAATATGAATCGCCGGATTAATAATGCCGCACTGAGGGGCCATAGCGGAAAAAATAGATTTTCGAAAGTGCTGTGATTTTTTTTTTATTAAAAAATTTATTCATTTTAAATTGAGTTCACAATAAAAATTACCTCTGTGCCAAGATGGCATTTTAGAGGTGAGTTAGCAATTTATAGTCTTCTGCAATATAATGATTTAAAGTAGTTACACAATATGTATTACCAAAAATAAATAAAGAAATATATTACAGGTATATATGTACATAAATAAGGCGCGTTATTACGTCAGAAGATTTTCCAAATTACTTAAAATATACATTTTTAAAAATAGAAATTCGGTTTATAGTTCTAATGTTTTCAGGTAACATATTGAATTCTCGACATCCCATATATTCAATACGCTGTTCCGTCATTTCCAGTCTAGAACGAGCAACTGCCAAATTTCTACTATTTCTAGTATTAAGTTTAGAATCAATTTGAAATCATTGCAATATAACGATATTTTGAGAACCTTTGTGGGAGGTTTGCTACTATTTTCAGCGCCTTGTTTTGCATTCTTTGAAGGGATTTTAGTTCAACACTTTTTTTGTAACCGTACAGTATGGTTAAATAATTCAAATGACTTTGTATTAACGCATTATAAAGTAGAAGTTTTGTTTCACGATGAAATTTGTTTTTGAATTTATATAAAAGGCCAACAGCTTGAGCTATTTTTGTCTTGAGATGACGAATGTGTTCTTTCCAAGTGAGGTTGTTCTGCAGGTGTACTGCTAAATATTTTACAAAATTCTACAATTTGTTCACCATGAACAAATATACTAAACTCATTGATTGGATTATTATAAGGCTTAAATCGTATAACATTCGGTTTAACAGCATTTAAAACCAATTTATTAATTCGGGCATATTCAAATAATAAAGAAGCATCATATTCCATTTTAACTTTTGCAACTGTTTCATGTTTATAGGCGTAGAATAAACAAACATCGTCTGCATATACAAATAACTTTCCTTCGAAGTTAAGATTTTTTATATCGTTCAGGTAAATTGAAAAAAGTAAAGGTCCCAGTACACTACCTTGGGGAATTCCGTATTTAATGGATCGATGGGTGCTTTTGGATCAATTAATTTCAACAAATTGCTTCCTATTTTTTAGATAATTTTGTACCAGACACAATTCTTTTCCCCAAATACCATAATATTTGAGCTTTTTAAGTAGTATTTCATGATCTATGAGATCAAAAGCTTTTGTGAAATCGAAAAATACACCAGCTACTCCACTGCAACCTTCATCTAAACCTCCACATATATAATTAATCACATTAATAACCGCTTCTTCTGTTCCACATCCTTTTCGGAAACCATACTGATGTTCATTTAGCAAATATTCATTTTCCAAGTAACTAAGAATTCGAGAATGCACATTTTTTTCAAAGACATTGTTAACAGCAAATAAAATCGCAACTGGTCGATACATATCCAAAGAAGTGGCATTTATTCCTTTTGGAATTGGCACAATTTTATGAATTTTCAATGTATCAGGATATATATATTTATTTATTATATTGTTAAATATAGTTACCAAATGAGCAGCAAAATCATTTGCACATCTTGACATTATTTTGGCTGATATGCAATCATGACCGGGGCTTTTATTCAGTTTTAAATTTGTGATAATATTAAAAATTTCTTCTTGGGTAATGTGTTTAAAGTGAAAACGATTATTATGAAGAATTAATGTTCTTAGGGAATTGCATGTGTCACCAGGAGATTGGTCAATTTGCATTTTTAATTGTTCAACAGATTCAATAAAAAATTTATTTAATATTTCAGCTTTTTTAATGTACTCCAAAACTAGTTCATCATTTTCGTCTTTAATAGTAACAAAATTCTTATACTATATAATCTAGAGGATCGTAGCATAATTTTTTTCCCCAGTTTCAAGGGTACTCCTATAAATTTAGGCCTACTGTCAGACTAATGGAAGATTGACCATTAGTCTGACAGTAGGATAAAATTTTTTCCCTGCTCTACGATGGTAAGCTAAACCGTGTGGCTCCAGTCAATCTGGTCAAAAGAAATTAGAGAACTTAACCAGCCCAATTATGAATAACAATTCCTCGGGAAAATTTTTCCCTCTCCCATTCCTGCTATTATAAATTAAAATTTCCCCGGAAAATTTTCCCTTTTCTCTACCGAGGGAAAAAGTATGTATTATGAATATTAAAAAAGGGGGAAATAAATTACTGTTTTTGGGAGTTTTTTTCCTCATATATTTGAAAGGCAGTTAGCGCGGAAATGTAAATATTGAATTTATAAATATAAAATAACGATTTAAAATAAATTTGTTTTAAAGCCAAAAACACGAATAGACATCATGTGCAATAATCGCTGACGGTAATGTAAAAACATCCAGGTATACCTAGTAGATCTTTCAAGTGTGAGAAGACCTAATTTTTACAAAAAATCCTATAAAATTTAAAAGAAAAAAGTCTTTTTATTATATTTGTAATAACGAATTTGAAATCATAAACGTAAACGCCGATTGTATATCATCGTAAAATTGAGAAACATAACAGAGTAAGGTAATATTAAACATTACTATGGTGAAGGGTATATAAAATTCGGCATGGCCAAATATACCACTATTATTTGTTTTTTGTACATATTATAAAACTCAAAAGCAAAACAGATCTTTCCGATTTTCTCACTCCCTTTTTTTGCTACTCCCAGGGACATTAGAAGAAGGGAGATTTTTTCCGGGAACAAAACATTGGGAAGAGAATAATTTCCCTGGGAAAATTCATAATTGGGCTGAACAAGGTTATGAGTTACGAATTTTAGCATTTAGGAAAACAGCTATAAATACAAAAAAACTTCCTCCGTTATGTGGAAGGTCACTTTTCAAACTAGACGTGTTAAAATAGAGAATAAAACAAAAAACATTTGCCTTTCCATATTTTAATTGTGTATATAAAGTAGATGAGGTAGTCTGCTAACAAACGAAAGTAACAGTTCAATACTTTCTTACGTGCGAAACTGTGTGCTTTTAAGTATGAATAAACCTTACGGTAAAAGTTATGTTATGTTAACAGTTTATGTTAACATAACAGTAGCATAACACAACATAATTTATGTTATGTTATGACATAACATAAATCAGTAACATGGAATTTTTAAATTAAAAATCGTCTAGTTTTTAACTCAGATAAAGGATAACCTTGAAATTTTGCCACATAATTTAAAAAATTTGCTGATAATTCTACTCCTTATTAAAAAAAACTGAACCAGGGTATGGAGATGTCAAAAATTGTAATTTTAAAATGCTCATTTTAAAACATAATTTATAGATTTAACCACCATTTTATAGGTATTAAGTATACCTTTAACAGCATGTATAACTTTGAAAAATCAAAGAAAAATTAAAGAAATGCTAAGCTCTAAAACTTAAACTCAGATACTCCTCTGCTATGCTCATGCCAAATTTTGGGCCAATCGGCCTAGTCCTTTACAAATGGCTGAGATATTTCCAAAATATTTCGTTTCTGCCCCACAGTGCAATGTACTAAAGGTTTTGGAAAGGCATGTATGTTCGCAGTGGATAAAGTTGAAAATGGACGACAATGAAAAACTAAGATATAGGAATTGTTTTTTTCAATAAATATGAAGTTCCTTCCATAGTTGACTGCATCGTTGAAACTCATTTTAAAATTATAAAACCTGCCGTTGATGAACATTTATTTTTCAAATGAAAAAGTCCAGCGCTGTTAAGAGATGGAGCCAACTCTTGCCAAAGCGACGTAACTAGAACCTTATCATGTTTAGTGCAACCGTCCTGTTCTGATTGGAACATAAAACCAAAACCATCAGTTTCTGTGACAGCAATATAAACTTTTTGTCGATTTCAATTCTGATTCTGATATCAATCAGATTTTACAAATACCCCAATTATTTTCCAATAAAAGTGGGTTTGCACCAACAACAACCTACGTCAATACGTAAGGCCGATTTTCACAACTTGCCAATAGCTAAAGACATGATGTAATTACAATTAAGCGTTAAGCACAAAATATCTGATCAACTATCAGACAGACGATCTTACCTTTAACTTTTACTTTAAGTTACCATATTTTTTCTGGCAGTGTTAATATCTACATACAGTCTGTCAAGGTATTGTTTATACATAGTGACAAAAGTTTTGGTTTTTACTTTTATGATAGAAAATGTTGTTTGCTTTATTATTTTTATTAATTTGTTTTACTAAATTAATTTTATCTATATGTAAACTTACGAATAACATTAGAAAAGAAAACCTAGAAAAAATAAGGATAAAAAACAAGATTAAAAACAGAAACACTTCCGGAATTTTGCTGTCAAGTTTTTACATACTAAGATAATATGAAAAAAAAAAAAATGGAATTGTAAGACAATCAGTAATTTGTATGGCTACCAGTGGCATTAACCACTACTTGCAGACACGCTTTGATGGCATAAACTAATTTTTGCACAAATTCAGTATAAATTCTATATTTATAGACCACGGAAATTAGATGACCAGTTAATATATTCAGGTACTGATTAGCAACCATTCTGTGCATAATGAAACAAATTACTCCAACTCCCTTACTAGATATGGACCTACAAATTATTACAGAAAGTTTTCCAAAATTTATTACTGGGATTATGTTTAGACTTTCTAACACTTTTAGGGGTTTTCCCCAAACTCTATTGGGCCCACCGTTATACAAATAAAACATTTTGATCTCTATGTTAAATAAAAAGACATCCTAGTATTCGACAAGTTTGGAAATATGCGTTACAACAAGGAACGATCGCCTTTTTTTGTATTGCATTTAAAGCAATGGTTTCTTTCGACCTACAATTGATAAATACTCGTTCTTCTGAAAGACTTGCCTTACCATTTCGTGGGAAACTGTCACGCTACATTTTTCTCTTAGTTAACTTGAAAGTATTCTTGTGGATACCAAAGGGGTTTCGTCTACCATCTTCCTTAAAACACGTTATTTTCTATTACTCTAATGTGAGCCTATTTTAATTTTTATTGCTACTTAAAATATTGTAAATAGTTACCCTTGTTATTGAACACATTTTAGACAATTATTGCACAGTTTTACCAATCGCGAGATTATAATAAACCAGTTGAATCAGATCAGTCGATGTCATTTTAAATTCTCGTTAATTTTCCGATTTAAAAATGCTTACAGATTGGTCCCATTTTAAAAGAAGTTCAGAATTTTGTAAATTAAAGGGTGTCCCCATACAACATACGTGTTTTTTACGTGTATTATGAACCGTAAACGGCACCCTTTTAAAATTTTTAAAAAACTGCATATCACTATAGCTGCCAATAACAGAAATTAATAAAAACTAAACTTAAAAATTAAAGGGTGTCCCCATATGTAACGTCAATTTTAATATATGAACCATTTGAACCATTGTAGACAATCACTTGAAAATTGGACAGAATGTCAAATATTTATAATCAGAAATTAAATATTTATAATTAGAAGTTAAAGGGTGTCCCAATAGTTGATGTAATTTGATGTATATTGCCAAACTATTGAACCGTAACAGAGAGACGGTTGAAATTTACAAAGAAGCTGTATATCTAAGTCCTTTATAACATCAAGTATATAATTTAAATTTGGAAACTAAAGGGTGTCCCCATAATTGATATAATTTAACCTATCTAGCCCTATCTTTTGAACCGTTATAGACAAACACTTGAAAATTAGACAGAATCTCTACTACTATCTCCCGTATAATAACATTTATAAATATTTAAAATTTTAAAGGGTGTCTCAATAGTTGATGTAAATTGTTGCATATGTCCAAACTTTTGAACCGTTTTAGACAGACATTTAAAATTAACAAAGAATCTGTCCTTTAAAATAAGTGTTTAATTTAAAATTGTACATTAAAGGGTGTCCCCTAGGTGATATTGTTTAACCTATATGGCCATATCTTTGGAACCGTTACTTTTTATTACTGTGTCAGTAATAATAACTGTAAAAAATAAAGGGTGTCCTCATATCTGACGTAATTTGTCGTTATGGATAGACATTTGAATGTACAGAACGTATATTACTTGTCCGTGAGAGCAACAAGTATAGAAGTATTTGATTTGAGATTGATGCACATATATTTGTTTTGTAATCGGTTTTTTTTGCAAGAATTATTTTAATTATAACTTCGGCTTTTTTCTATTTGTTGTTGTTGTTTGTTAGTTATATATAGATAAAATGGAATTAATAAAAAAAAGTAATTTAAACATTAAAAAGACACTATCGCTTTATGATAAAAGCCAAAAACATTATGTAAAAAGAATTTCTTGGCTGTACATGCCATTAAAACTTTATTTTTTCAGCTAAATATTTTGCATTTTTTCAACTCTCAAGGTTTTTGTATCATTTTATTGTCTTTAGAATAGTCAATTTTCTTGTTTTCTAAGGTTGCCACTAATTTTAACATAAATTTACTAAAATGTAATACAAAGTAAATTTTTTTCTGTGGTCTTTCCAAAAACCAAAATTTATTAAACTTATTTACAGATTAACTTCTCTTTATAGTTCACTTTTATTAAATTTATCTTTAATTGTCGTTAACTTTGTAGGCGATTTATGAAAAACGTCGCACAATAAAACTACAGAGGGCCCATATTCATGAAAAATATTTTCAAGTTATCAAAGGTTTATTAAACATATTTTGTATGTGAATTTATTTTATAAAACTTTTATGAAAGAAACATATTTTTATGAATCAGGCCCATAAACTTAAACTATAAACTTAAAAATATTTTTGATACTTACATACTGATTATTTTTTAATCATTAAAAACGTTTCAAATTAACCACCAAGAAAGAGCAGCATGTGTTTGTTGCATGAAAAAGAAAAAATAAAAACAATTATATTACAAAAAGTACATTATTGAATCGACCCTTGTTAAAAGACAATGAGATAAACCACAATTTGTCTGCGTTAATTTCTAAACGGGGTGCACAATTATCAATTTAAATTAAATTTTGCACCTAAAAATTTACTTTGTTATTTTTAGGTGCAAAATTTTGGCAACGTTGGGTTGAATAAGAAATTTTCAAAATGTAAGCCTTGTTGTTAAAGGTCGACCTGAGAACGTGCTCTCTATCTATATGTACATATAATAAAACGGTAACATGACCATTTCTGTACAGGAAATATTTTTAGAATATTTTGTTGCTGGTGCAGATTCTAATCGAAATGGAAAACAAAACAGCAATTTTTGTCTGTCTGTATGTTTGTTTGTGTTCACATCAAGTAAAAACTACTAAATGAATTTTAATAAAATTTTGGGAGCAGGTACCTTGGAATCTCGGTTCAAATATAGGATACTTTTGTTCCGCAAAAATATCTAATTTCCAAGAGAAAATAACGAAAAAGTAGTGAAAGTATGCAATTTTACAGTTTTAAAGATACTGCAAACTTGACAGCATCTTTCAGTCAGCGGGATATTTTAAGCTAAACTTACAGAACTCTACAATAATTTGAGAATTTTAAATCAACTTTATAATTTTAGTCAGAGGTGGATGGCTCTATATAAAGTAAATACATAAACTATAACTGAATCACTATAAAACAAAGAGTCTTAAAATTTTGTGTGGATTACTTTCAAAGAAAAACCGAAGAAATTATTGTCTGGATGCCTATGACGTGGCGAGCACATATTTTCTAAATTTTGTTGGAATACAAATCGATATGGAATACAAAAAATAAAGTATGCAATTTTACAAATTTAATAATACTAAAAACTTGGCAACACCTTTCATTTCTGTGAATGGGAAATTTTAAAGACTATTTATAGAACTCTACAAAAATAGAATTTTGTTTAAACATAGTTATAAACTTCCTGGGTAATTACTCAGGGATGGAGACATTTAAACAAATTAAATATATAAACTATTTCCCCGGCACTATATAAGTAAGAGTCTTAAAATCTTCAAGAGAAAGTGGAGGAAAAGCAATGAGAGTACGCAATTTTCGGTTTAAACCTTTTATTTTTGAAAGTGGGATATTTTAAACAAAATTGCGCAACAGATGGCGCCAACTGAATAAAATTTGTATTTGTAATTTTTAATAAATTTTAGAATTTTATCCAGGGATGGGTAGCTTTATATAAAGTACATACACAAACCATGGTGTGGAATACTTTCAAAGCAAAATATTGTCAGGACGCCCACGACGCACAGTGCTTTGTTCCTTAGGCAAAAATACGAAAAATAACTATATCTTTTATTGTAACTAAAGTTACACTGTTCGACAGCTAACACCATAATTCGAACCCATGTGAAAGAATTTTTAAGTTTTAGATCCTATTGACGGCACAATAGTGGGCGTAAAAGTCAGATAATTCTGTGCGTTAAGTATTAAAAATAAAATTTAGTTTTGACTCTTTCTTAAAAACAGCTGCACATATTTAAATTTTGGAAGCAGAAGATCGAAATTTAGTTTTCTGGTAGCTAACATAAATAGCAATAATAAGTTATTACATGATTGTGCAAATATTTTGTTAAAGTGACTTCTTATTTCACGTAAAAAGTCATATTATTCAAATTAAAATTGAAATAATTTTTAATTTCCATAGAATATTGAACAAAAAAGAAAAATATGTTTTCGCCAATTTTTTGTGTTTTCTGACAGCATGGTCAAAAAAAAGTTAAGACAATTTTGCCGCAACTTTGAAAAAAATTTAATTTGTTTAAAGTCCATTTTTTTTATTTTGACTCGAATTTCTCTACTTTTTAAAGTTTTTTATAAAAAAAAATCTACAAACGTGGCAAAATATAAGTTGAATTTTACTGTTTTCCATAAAATCCACAATCGTGAAAATGCTGAAGAAAAAAAAAATTCTGAAATTATCTCCTTTTTTTGCTGCAAGGGGGCGCTGAAGTCACAAATTAACTGCCAGTCCCACGATGTCGATCGTTTGCACATATACATTTACAAGAACAACAAAATTTTTGAATTTGTTTTTGTTTTAAATGTATTTGTGCAAACGATCGACATCGAGCGACATCGTGGGGCAGGCAGTAAGAAGTTTTTAATTGATTCACAAAAATATCGTTAAAAATTATTTTTTTTAACAAGAACTAAATATTGAGTTTGTATAATAGCTTAGTATATTTCCTATAAAATATTTACAAATTTTAATATATGTGACCCGGCCTATAAAAAGGTGGCTTATGAGTCAAAAAAAATTTTTCCACTTTTTTTTTTTGGTTTCGATAGTTTTTGAGACGCTCTTTCACGTGGTGAAAACTGAAAGTCCTAACTTGCTTAGAAGTTATGGTAAGTCAAAGTCGATTTTGGGATAAAAACCCCTAAAAACCTGACAACGCTGGGTCAGAAACTGGTTTGTGCTTTGCGTTGAAAAAAAAAACATCGCTCTTTATATACACACACGAACTTATCTCATTTATGCTCTTTTGCATTTTTTGGTTGCCTTTTGGGTATGACTGTTCATAATGCAAAAGAAAAACTGCTAAGAAACTGACGAAATGTATTGTTTATCTTTAACAGCTAATTTTTCGAAATTTTGTTTTTGAGTCACAAGCCATGTCGGAAAAAAATTAGATACAGTTTCAAGTAGTGGTGATGTGCTTTGAAAGGAATTTTTCTAAAATTAATTGCGCGTGATCGTGCGTGAGTAATTTTTTTCTCACCGTGAGTATGCGTGACTGTGAGTCAAAAACAGTCATTTGTACTTATGTAGTAATAGGTATTAATTTTTGTAAGATTTATTACATATTTTCTAAAAAGGACATTTGACAGGATCAAGAGTCCTTTTTTCAAGAGCGATTATGATGGCTTTAACAAACCTATGTTTTCACATTCTTTTTGTTGAATAAAACCTTTGCTTTTTGGAACATGGGCGGTAGGCGTGTCCTTGTTCCGATTTTTTCAAAACTAAAATTTTTCTTTTCTTGGTAACAAAGCACTAGTTCAATATAAAGTTATGAGGAGAACAAAAGTCTACATCATTATAATTTTGAAATCAAAAACCTGTACTATAGGGTGCATTAACGCTACTAAACTGCAGGCAGGTGAGTGGTTAATGTACCAAATACATGTGTTGTACATAAATATGTAATTATAATAAGCAAAAACTCTTAAGTACTTGTTATCTTTTATTATTGAAATTCTGCAATTGCGATCACTTTGTAATTAGCTGCTAATGCAACATCTAGTTAAGGCAACAAACAGCGTAAACATGCGGATAGCCAGGGCGTTGTATGTTTATAAACTGCAACTGCAACTGCAGTAACATTCACATTAACAGCAGCAGCTGCTGTCCTAAAAAAAATTTTTGCTTACTGACTGACGTCAGTTGAGGAATGAACGTCGTCTATCTGTTCATATGGATGTACAAACGTCAGTTTGTAATGTCCTTTTGCCTTATTAATTTAAAACAAAAACTTGTACAATAAAAGAATGGCAAAGACAAAAGAAATATATTGCATTTAGAGTGCTAAATATGATAATTAGGGTTATGTGATATCTTCACTGTTCGGGTTGGAAAAATATAATAAGAAGTGCATCGTTTTCAATTTAAAAATTTCTTTATCGCCAGTAAATAAATGCAGAAAAGAAGTCTTAAGACTTTAAACGAAATGCAACGCGATCATTTCTTTTTTTTTCAGTTCGCTCATTATACTCAGTTCGCAAACTGGCTAGTTTTCCTTTGGAGGCGTTTTTTTCGTCTTATTTTTTTGATCGAAATTTGATATTTTTTCGATAGCAAACACGCATCAGTTGTGTTCATTTTGTTTTTGTGTTTTTTGCATACTTGCGCAGAAAACACTTACGTATTCACTTTAAGCTGCTATTTGATGTTGTATAGGAGCAAGTGCAGATGCTTGCCTTTGATGACTGAATATTTTGCTGTCTGGTGTAGACCGTTTTGCCACCTTTATGCGAAAGTGTTGCACACACAAGTCGCTCTTCTTTTAGTTGATCGATGTGGTAAACATGTTACATTTCATGTAAAACAATAATTTTTGTTTTCTATTCAATGAATATATAATGGATTTTAAATTTATAATTTTATCATCAACATTACATTTAGCTTGAGAAAATTGGCCTTTTCTCACTCGTTAACAAAGTACTTTAAACTTTATTTTATTCATATTAAACTTAATGGAAAAAATAGACAGTTGTTGTTATAAATTTGCTGAAATTTGTGATCTTGTGTCTTGTGACGAGGTTTGTTAAGAAATAGTAACTTGTAAAAAGTGAACATAATATGTAACTGATTTAAAACTGTTAAAAGCTAGACATTTTAAATTGGTAGGTCCCAGTATCTAAACAGCTTTACTTTTATCCCGCCATGTAGATTTAGACTGCATACCGGTCCACCCGCAAGCTTTTAAGCTATTCACGTGGCAATTGACTAAAAGAAGCTCCCTTCTTCTTACTAAGAAAGGTAGTAGGCAGTAGCTTTAAAATAAATTAACTAGAATAAATAATTGGCTTCCTCATCTATAATGCTAATGAGATGAGACTGATCAGTGTTACATTTTTGAAAATGTTCTAACGAAGAAATTTTCATTAATAAAAATTAAAAGTGTAGAAGAGAAGAATAATAAGATCTGATGTTAAGATTTCAGCAACTACACTTGCCACCATTTTATTTTCAAAAAATAGCATCTTCGGACCCATAAAACACCCGATTGAGGTATACCAACAGCAACCGAATCTACAGATTGAACTCAAATACCTCGGTATACAAGTCTTAAGCGCCTATTAGACATATAGAATAAAAATAGAGTTTTTTTGTTTTTGTTTTTTTGCGGTAAGGAGGTAAAAATGCATTTACGAACTACACGCATGGTCACGTCATCATACGTGGGTGTGTCGGGCTTGCCACAAGTGTGGAGTACCGACTAAAAACCCCCTTGTCAGCTGTTGGGAATGAAATCCACCCCGGGACCGCTTGCGCCTTACATCGGGGTGGTTCCCTGCTCGGCCTTAAAACGTCATCTTGTTCGCCTGCGTCCAGGCTCCGCTCTTTTTCAGCAGGATATCGACGTTCGATTTCGTTTAGTCCTGCAGCAGTTAATCTAATCTGCATTCAAGTTTCCGGTTACTCTTGTACCTGTGTTTATTCTCCTTTCTGCGGCGTCTAGATCTGCTTTCTTGGTACGCAAGATTGTTTCTCAATATTTTGCGACTGCTCGCCAGTTATTTTCTTCTGCTATCATGCTATCGATAATATTTTTGACCGTTAATAGTCCCGTGCCGCTCATCAGTTCTCTCCGATATTCTGATCAGCGGGAACACATGAAGAAGGTATGCTATGCATCATCTGTTACGTCTTCATTTTCGTAAACGTGTCGAATTTATTCATTCTGTGAAGATATTTCCGGAAGTATCCATGACCTGACAAAATTTGGGTCAAATAATAATTAACATTTCCGTGTCGTCTATTTGTCCACCTTTTTATATCTGGGATGAGCCTTGAAGTCCACCTGCCTCTTGTGTCGGTGTTCCACCTAATAAGCCAGCTCTTTCTTTGCACGGCCTTCGCTCTTTTCTTCACCTTCATTTTTTCGCCCCATATCTCGCTTCCATAAAGGAGAACACTGGTGCTCGCCTCCATCAGGAGCTTACGCTTGGTTGGTAGAGGTTCGCCTATGTTAGCTATCAATCGGCTCAGGTGTTCTGTGATCTTCGAGGCTTTGTTTATGGCATAGTTGATCTAGTCTGAGTACGTTAGTTTTGAATCAAGTCTTATTCCCAAATAGTTGAGGAATTTCTTTGTTCTTATTGTGAAGCCTTCCATATGTATATTTATCACCACGGATATATGACGTCTGGTGAGAATGAGTATTTCTGTTTTATGTGTATCTAGTTGTAAGCCGTGTTCTTCTAGCCACATTTTAGACCTTATCATCACTTGCCTTAGTTTCCTTTTGGTTTCTTCAATAATTCGGGCTCGAATTACCGCTGCTACATCGTTCGCGTATCCCACTATCAAGGTGTCCGCCGGCATTTCAATATTCCATCGTAACTAATATTCCACAGGTCCAGTCCTAGAATAGACACATGTGCAGCGCCTGACGTTACTTGCACCTTCTTCTGACCTTCTGTTGTGTTGTAAATAAGTTCTCTGTCCTTAAGATAGTCTCTTATAACCCTCGCCAAGCAAGCCGGAATGTGAAAGCGTTCTTAACGTCCAGTGTAGCCAGGAGAACCAATGGTCTGGTGGAGTGGGGCCCAGTCCTCATACGCGCAGATGACCTCGTTCACGGCTCCTATGGTGGACCTCTTTGGTCCTGTTGTGGCTTCATTCAGTCGAGGTTTTATTAAGCTTTCGTAAAGTTTTCCCGCTGTGTCCAGCATGCAAAGTGGTCTATACGCTGATGGCGAGTTTGGATCTCCTTTTCCTTTGCTTATGAGTACAAGATGTTGCCTCTTCTAGATCTTTGGGAACGCCCCTTTCTTAAGACAGGTGTTGTACATATTCAGCAGAACTCCTGGGCGCTTTGTAGGGGTTATTGTTTATGTCGTCACGTAGTTCTTCCCAAATCTGTTTTTTGCTATTAAAAATTGCGTGTTGAAGTCGTCTCTTTGCCTCTTTATACTCTTCTCGTTCGACCGCTGCTTCGCCCCGGCGCCTTTCTCTTGTATATTTCCTCCTTCGGCGTAAGCAGTGTTGTCTTGCTTCTGAGATAGCTTCATTCATTCTTCCGGTGTCTGTTTCCGCCTATCCTAGGCATGGATGTGTCACACGTTCTCTCGATTATTCGCATAACTCTCTCTATATTTATCGGGCTTCTTGAGAGTTCCAGTAGCTCATTTGATCTTCTGTCGATTTCCGCAATTAACAATGATGAATTCAGTTTCTTCCTATTCCATTTTCGGGTGTTAGAACTGTGATGATCTTTTTCCCCGTTATTTATTCTGTCCTCTTCGTATGAGTACGAAATATACTGGTGATCGCTTGCTGTATATATCTCTCTCCAATTTTTGACTCTGTTTGCAAAATTATCAGACACTAAAGTTATGGGTGGTATTGTGCCCTCACAGCCCGGTCGTCTAAAAGTAGGTACATTTCCCACATTCGCTACGGTAAGTCCTGCTTTAACTGCCATTTGGGTGATCTTTCTACCTCTGGAATTTTCTATTGGCATGCCCCATTGAGGCGATCGTGCGTTAAAATCGCCAGTTACAATAAGGGGTGCCTGGGTGAGGCGTATATTATCCTCAATTTCATATAGTTTCTTCTGGAAGTCGTCGTTGGAGTCGCTGGGTGTTAGGTAGTAGCTAACGAGAGTAACGTTGTTGAGCTGCATCCATGCGAAACCGTTTCCTTTCCCACTTGTCCTTGGGAGTAGAGTTAAGATAAGTCAAGCTAAGAGCAGTACAAATAAACTGATTATAACTTGAGACTTGAATCAGTTTATTTAATATGGTGTTAAGAAATGGTACACTTTAGTAGACCAACAATTCAAAATGATAATTGATTGATTGATGATGATTGTAAAAATTTTATAGACATTTTTTTGTAAAAATTTCATAGAAATTTTTTTCTAAAAATTTTTTAGTAAAAATTTTATGGAATTTTTTTTGAAAAAATTTTATAGAATTTTTTTGTAAAAATTTTATAGAAATTTTTTTGTAAAAATTTTATAGAATTTTTTTTTGTAAAAATTTTATAGAATTTTTTTTTGTAAAAATTTTATAGAAAAATTTTTGTAAAATTTTATAGAAATTTTTTTGTAAAAATTTTATAGAAATTTTTTTGTAAAAATTTTATAGAAATTTTTTTGTAAAAATTTTATAGAAATTTTTTTGTAAATATCATATAGAAAATTTTTGGTAAAAATTTATCGAAAATATTTAGTAAAAATTTTTTGGGAAAATTTATCGAAAATTTTTTGTAAAAATTTTATCAAAATTTTTTGTAAAAATTTTATCTAAAATTTTTTGTAAAAATTTTATCGAAAATTTTTTGTAAAAATTTTATCGAAAATTTTTTGTAAAAATTTTATAGAAAATTTTTTGTAAAAATTTTATCGAAAATTTTTTGTAAAAATTTTATCGAAAACTTTTTGTATACAATTTTGGTAAATATTTATCAAAATTTTTTTTTTAATTTTATCGAAAATTTTTTGTAAAAAATTTATCGAAAATGTTTTGTAAAAATTTTATCTGATTTTTTTTTGTAAAAATTTTATCTACCTGCCTGCAATCAGTATTGCGTTAGAATGGTCAGACTAAAGCACATTGGGGGGTCAGTATGCCTATTGACTACTATTGCTTCCCAGCAGCACCATGTAGGTCTATCGGCTACCTCTATGTGTGTTGCTTTATATAAAGGTCTTTAATAAAAATCAAAGCAGAAAAACCCTACCAACCTAAAAACAAACAAAAATTCCCCCTCGCATGGGGTTAGTAATCCGCCAAGATCTATATGCAAGATAGACATTTTAAATTGGTAGGTCCCAGTATCTAAACAGCTTTACTTTTATCCCGCCATGTACTTAGATTTAGACTGCATACCGGTCCACCCACAAGCTTTTAAGCTATTCACGTGGCAATTGACTAAAAGAAGCTCCCTTCTTCCTACTAAGAAAGGTAGTAGGCAGTAGCTTTAAAATAAATTAACTAGAATAAATAATTGGCTTCCTCATCTATAATGCTAATGAGATGAGACTGATCAGTGTTACATTTTTGAAAATGTTCTAACGAAGAAATTTTCATTAATAAAAATTAAAAGTGTAGAAGAGAAGAATAATAAGATCTGATGTTAAGATTTCAGCAACTACACTTGCCACCATTTTATTTTCAAAAAATAGCATCTTCGGACCCATAAAACACCCGATTGAGGTATACCAACAGCAACCGAATCTACAGATTGAACTCAAATACCTCGGTATACAAGTCTTAAGCGCCTATTAGACATATAGAATAAAAATAGAGTTTTTTTGTTTTTGTTTTTTTGCGGTAAGGAGGTAAAAATGCATTTACGAACTACACGCATGGTCACGTCATCATACGTGGGTGTGTCGGGCTTGCCACAAGTGTGGAGTACCGACTAAAAACCCCCTTGTCAGCTGTTGGGAATGAAATCCACCCCGGGACCGCTTGCGCCTTACATCGGGGTGGTTCCCTGCTCGGCCTTAAAACGTCATCTTGTTCGCCTGCGTCCAGGCTCCGCTCTTTTTCAGCAGGATATCGACGTTCGATTTCGTTTAGTCCTGCAGCAGTTAATCTAATCTGCATTCAAGTTTCCGGTTACTCTTGTACCTGTGTTTATTCTCCTTTCTGCGGCGTCTAGATCTGCTTTCTTGGTACGCAAGATTGTTTCGCAATATTTTGCGACTGCTCGCCAGTTATTTTCTTCTGCTATCATGCTATCGATAATATTTTTGACCGTTAATAGTCCCGTGCCGCTCATCAGTTCTCTCCGATATTCTGACCAGCGGGAACACATGAAGAAGGTATGCTATGCATCATCTGTTACGTCTTCATTTTCGTAAACGTGTCGAATTTATTCATTCTGTGAAGATATTTCCGGAAGTATCCATGACCTGACAAAATTTGGGTCAAATAATAATTAACATTTCCGTGTCGTCTATTTGTCCACCTTTTTATATCTGGGATGAGGCTTGAAGTCCACCTGCCTCTTGTGTCGGTGTTCCACCTAATAAGCCAGCTCTTTCTTTGCACGGCCTTCGCTCTTTTCTTCACCTTCATTTTTTCGCCCCATATCTCGCTTCCATAAAGGAAAACACTGGTGCTCGCCTCCATCAGGAGCTTACGCTTGGTTGGTAGAGGTTCGCCTATGTTAGCTATCAATCGGCTCAGGTGTTCTGTGATCTTCGAGGCTTTGTTTATGGCATAGTTGATCTAGTCTGAGTACGTTAGTTTTGAATCAAGTCTTATTCCCAAATAGTTGAGGAATTTCTTTGTTCTTATTGTGAAGCCTTCCATATGTATATTTATCACCACGGATATATGACGTCTGGTGAGAATGAGTATTTCTGTTTTATGTGTATCTAGTTGTAAGCCGTGTTCTTCTAGCCACATTTTAGACCTTATCATCACTTGCCTTAGTTTCCTTTTGGTTTCTTCAATAATTCGGGCTCGAATTACCGCTGCTACATCGTTCGCGTATCCCACTATCAAGGTGTCCGCCGGCATTTCAATATTCCATCGTAACTAATATTCCACAGGTCCAGTCCTAGAATAGACACATGTGCAGCGCCTGACGTTACTTGCACCTTCTTCTGACCTTCTGTTGTGTTGTAAATAAGTTCTCTGTCCTTAAGATAGTCTCTTATAACCCTCGCCAAGCAAGCCGGAATGTGAAAGCGTTCTTAACGTCCAGTGTAGCCAGGAGAACCAATGGTCTGGTGGAGTGGGGCCCAGTCCTCATACGCGCAGATGACCTCGTTCACGGCTCCTATGGTGGACCTCTTTGGTCCTGTTGTGGCTTCATTCAGTCGAGGTTTTATTAAGCTTTCGTAAAGTTTTCCCGCTGTGTCCAGCATGCAAAGTGGTCTATACGCTGATGGCGAGTTTGGATCTCCTTTTCCTTTGCTTATGAGTACAAGATGTTGCCTCTTCTAGATCTTTGGGAACGCCCCTTTCTTAAGACAGGTGTTGTACATATTCAGCAGAACTCCTGGGCGCTTTGTAGGGGTTATTGTTTATGTCGTCACGTAGTTCTTCCCAAATCTGTTTTTTGCTATTAAAAATTGCGTGTTGAAGTCGTCTCTTTGCCTCTTTATACTCTTCTCGTTCGACCGGTGCTTCGCCCCGGCGCCTTTCTCTTGTATATTTCCTCCTTCGGCGTAAGCAGTCTTGTCTTGCTTCTGAGATAGCTTCATTCATTCTTCCGGTGTCTGCTTCCGCCTATCCTAGGCATGGATGTGTCACACGCTCTCTCGATTATTCGCATAACTCTCTCTATATTTATCGGGCTTCTTGAGAGTTCCAGTAGCTCATTTGATCTTCTGTCGATTTCCGCAATTAACAATGATGAATTCAGTTTCTTCCTATTCAATTTTCGGGTGTTAGAACTGTGATGATCTTTTTCCCCGTTATTTATTCTGTCCTCTTCGTATGAGTACGAAATATACTGGTGATCGCTTGCTGTATATATCTCTCTCCAATCTTTGACTCTGTTTGCAAAATTATCAGACACTAAAGTTATGGCTGGTATTGTGCCCTCACAGCCCGGTCGTCTAAAAGTAGGTACATTTCCCACATTCGCTACGGTAAGTCCTGCTTTAACTGCCATTTGGGTGATCTTTCTACCTCTGGAATTTTCTATTGGCATGCCCCATTGAGGCGATCGTGCGTTAAAATCGCCAGTTACAATAAGGGGTGCCTGGGTGAGGCGTATATTATCCTCAATTTCATATAGTTTCTTCTGGAAGTCGTCGTTGGAGTCGCTGGGTGTTAGGTAGTAGCTAACGAGAGTAACGTTGTTGAGCTGCATCCATGCGAAACCGTTTCCTTTCCCACTTGTCCTTGGGAATAGAGTTAAGATTAGTCAAGCTAAGAGCAGTACAAATAAACTGATTATAACTTGAGACTTGAATCAGTTTATTTAATATGGTGTTAAGAAATGGTACACTTTAGTAGACCAACAATTCAAAATGATAATTGATTAATTGATGATGATTGTAAAAATTTTATAGACATTTTTTTGTAAATATTTCATAGAAATTTTTTTCTAAAAATTTTTTAGTAAAAATTTTATAGAATTTTTTTTGTAAAAATTTTATAGAATTTTTTTGTAAAAATTTTATAGAAATTTTTTTGTAAAAATTTTATAGAATTTTTTTTTGTAAAAATTTTATAGAAATTTTTTTTGTAAAAATTTTATAGAAAAATTTTTGTAAAATTTTATAGAAATTTTTTTTGTAAAAATTTTATAGAAATTTTTTTGTAAATATCATATAGAAAATTTTTGGTAAAAATTTATCGAAAATATTTAGTAAAAATTTTTTGGGAAAATTTATCGAAAATTTTTTGTAAAAATTTTATCAAAATTTTTTGTAAAAATTTTATCTAAAATTTTTTGTAAAAATTTTATCGAAAATTTTTTGTAAAAATTTTATCGAAAACTTTTTGTATACAATTTTGGTAAATATTTATCAAAATTTTTTTTTTAATTTTATCGAAAATTTTTTGTAAAAAATTTATCGAAAATGTATTGTAAAAATTTTATCTGATTTTTTTTTTGTAAAAATTTTATCTACCTGCCAGCAATCAGTATTGCGTTAGAATGGTCAGACTAAAGCACATTGGGGGGTCAGTATGCCTATTGACTACTATTGCTTCCCAGCAGCACCATGTAGGTCTATCGGCTACCTCTATGTGTGTTGCTTTATATAAAGGTCTTTAATAAAAATCAAAGCAGAAAAACCCTACCAACCTAAAAACAAACAAAAATCCCCCCCCTCGCATGGGGTTAGTAATCCGCCAAGATCTGTATGCACTCCATGCGATCTACTGGTCGCGGGCTAATATTTATTTAACAAAAACAGCAAAAGGGAATCATTACTACCGAAAAAAATAAAAACGTCAAAAAATTTAGGTCGGCGTGGTTTTTTGCATACAGCCTCAAATGTAATGGTCTGATGTTGCTGAAATCCATTAGCGAAATCTATGCCTGGCAGATTGGTGGGCTTAAATTTTCTGTATCTCTTCTGGTGCCTTGGCAGAGTTAATTTCAACCCGAACACAGACGGACATCGCTAAATCAACTACTCGCTGTATAAGGATCCAGAATATATATGCTTTATTGGGTCGGTACCTTTAAACCGGAAATAGTTTTTTTTTCACTGCTTTTTCTCCACTTTCTCTTGGAAATAAGATATTTTTGCGGAAAAAATGTAACCTATATTGGAATCAGGAAGCTAAGGTACCTCCTCACAATATTTTGTTAAAATCCATCCAGTAGTTTTTACGTGATGCGAACACAATTGAAAAGCACATAGACAGAAATGAGTTACTATTTTATTATATGTATAGATTCAGATATGTCGCAATCATTTTTCCGCCCAGTGTACGAAAACCATTTATCATTCTTTATTTTGTTTGACCTAAGTTGGAGAAAATTCAAACTAATCACCTTCAAATCTTAACTTCAATGTTGCATTCACGCAAATTATCTGCGTAATTTTAAAACGATCTCCCTTTTTATACTTCAAAACAAAACAGAACAAACGCAAACTCGTATCTGTACGCACCGTTCGCACGTTAATTTTCAAGTCAAAAGACTTGCAATCCATTAATCATTGCATGGCAGCTGATCTTTAAAGTGTCGTCCTTTCGACCGACCACAGTATTCATCCAGTCATATGGGTTATGGATATGCAATATGATATGTTTGCACACCACCGGTGCGGTGCGCTGAAGACCTGAAGGCCAGGAAAGGCAGCAAGTGAGTGAAGGAATGAATGAATGAGTGAGTGAGTGCAACATTCATTAATGAATGTATCATCTTTAAATGTTTATTTGTTTATTTGGTAATTGTGGCTCGTTAGGAAATTTAAAGTGTAAAACTAAAATGTGTTTTTAACTGTCAACAGTTTTACGCCCATTGTATTAAATAGTTTCCCATTTTATTTTATTTTATTTTAATTTCATTTTACTTTTGTTTGTTTTGTTAAACTTGAATTGAAACAAATGATAAATTGCTGGGTTTGAATTGTTTTGCGTTTGTACGAGTTCGAGTATTTTGCTAACGATTCGCGCCGCTGATACAAAAACAAATATTTCACATTTTAAAAATTCACTGAGTAAATGACTGACGGACACGCCTAACTATTTTTCATTTCATCTTCATCGTATTAGATATTTAACGCACAATATTTACGATTATAATTGTGGGATTTAAAATATCATTTATAAAATGAAATGAAGAGATATTTAATAATAGAGTTTTAGAAAAATAATAATAATACTAATGAGTTCTTAATTAGCTGCGATTAATATCTTTACTTAAAATGGTTTTTCTACACATAAGAGATGTTATTTGAATTTGAAGAAGAGAATTTTACAATTATTATTAATTAATCAAACATAGAAAATAATATTTTTGTTCTATTTAATTTTAATTAGATTTTTTCTCAACATGATCTCCTTCTAGCTCGATGCCCACACTTTACATCTATTTTGGTCGTCCGAAAAGTAAGCTTTAGAAAAATCTCAAAACTAGTCCTTGTTGCGGACTAGGGCATAGGGTATTCAGTTAATCGAATTTCGAATTTTACCGGTTATTAGGTTGACTAAATAATCGGGTTCAACCGGTTAATAATTGGTTAATATTGAACTGATCAGTTAAGCGACTCATTTAAATGTTTTATAATTTTTTGAATATTTTAACATTATATCAGGGACCGTAAATAACAGTTATCGTTAAAAAAAATTATTTTATAACAGTTATTTTGAGAGTTAAATAAAAAAAATCCATCCAAACCTGTTATTTTTCAACGTAAAAATAAAAAATCAAATGAAAGTTAAAAAAAAGAATTTTATTTACTTGTCAAAAAATAAAACTTTTTTAAGAGTTTTATTTTTGCGTCAGAAAATAAAAAAACTCATTTTATGTAAATTGATAACCAACACAATCACCTTGCATTTCAATTGAATAAATCATCATTAAAATAATGTAGATTTTGATTTGATATTGTTCTATTAGCGACCTTCAGCGGATGTTTTCCCATTTTCGCCCGATTTTTCTTGAAAATTTATATTTTTTCTCTGGGAGGAAAAAATACATTATCCATATCCATAAATTGGCAAAAAGAAGTCAATAGTTTGTTTCTGCAACCCAAGGAAGCGTGGAAAGTGCATTATATGCTCTTAAAATGATATTGAGCGGCCTCATTCCAAATCTATCCACAAAAAAATTCTACAAATAAACAAAACGAGTTTTATTTTTTGACGAAAAAATAATATTCCTCAAAAAAGTTTTATTTTATGACGGCAAAATAAAATTCTTTTTTTAAAACTTTCATTTGAGTGTTTATTTTTACGTTGAAAAATAACTGTTAACTTTGGAGTTGAGATCGATTTTTTAAGATCATCATAGATTCTGAAAGAGCTTGTCAATACTTGTCTATCATAAAGAGTTTTTGAGTTAAATTTTTTTTGATAACTGTTATTTACGGTCCCTGCATTATATTAATACATACCTAAAAAAATGAAACAAATAAATAAATAAATCAGTCAGTCAGGTGATGCGAGTCAGACTAACACAAGTAGGCTTCTGTACTGTCTGATATAATACGATTTTAAAAGTACAAGATATTAATATTTTCATGTCTTTTATGGGGCCCACTTCTTTTTTATTTTGTTACTAGCTGTGCCCACACATGTTATGAGCGTCCTGACAATATTTTGTTCGATTTTGCTTTAAAAAAATCCACACCAAATTTTAAAACTCTTACGTTTTTTTTAGATAAAGGTACCCATCCCTGGATAAAATTATAAAATTTATATAAGATTCTAAAAATTATTGTAAAGTTCTGTAAAAGACCGACAGGAAATGAGTTACTCATTATTTTAAAACAGCGCCATCTGTTGCGAAAGATGCCTTAAAGTATGCAGTACCTTTAAATCGGAAAAAAATTGGCGTATATTCACTGCTTTTTCTCCACTTTCTCTTGAAAATAAGTCATTTTTGCGGAAAAAAGTAACCTATATTGGAATTAGGATACTAAGGTACCTCGTCACAAAGGATAGAAAGACAAACAGACCGGAAATGAGTTACTATCCTCGATAGACCGATTGGTAGCGCGCTAGTCTATCAGTCTAGAGGTTGCGGGTTCGATTCCCGCCAAAGACTCTGGGTGTTTTCTGCAGACAAGCAAAAAAGCTTCGCAGAGTTAGTGTTGTCTTTAAAAAAAAAATTTATTATATGTAAAGATTTAATTATTTAGATGTGAGAAGATAATAAATATATAATTTTAAAAATTTCAGATCGTTTTGTGGAATTTAGAAATTGTAAAACTAATACATCCATAAATAAATGAAATACTTACACCCTGTTTATGTTGTTGTTATTTATTTTGAAGAATATGTGATTAGATTGAGATTCATTTCCAAAAGGAAACATTCATTCATTCATTTATTTGTGTTGCCAAAATTCCAACAAACAATTGAAGCACACAGACAGTCAGAGCAGCGCGTCGACAGGCAAACATAATATCCCGCAGTCATTAAGAGTATTTAGTCAAAAAATATGAAGATGATCATCCGTCATTGTGTCACATAGTGTTGTTGCAATGCATGTTCCGACAGACAAATGCATGCAGAACAAAAATGCATGCCAAGACATCAACAGCGGCATCAAACCCAACAAATATCATCATCAGTGGGTTGAGGTGAGTGAGTTGAATGGTTGGATGGATGAATGAATGAATGAATGAACGAATGGGTTTGGACCGATGGTTTGTGAATGCCACAAGAGCAATGCATTTGTCATTTTGAAAATTAATGTGTTGTGTTATGTTGCATAGTTTGTTTGGCGGTGCCACCATAATCATCACCACCAACACCATCCATCGTCATTCCAAAAGCGTTGTTTAACATTTCAGCAACGAAGCAAATATCCAATGTTCACAGACAGAAGCGTTTCGCACGTTATCACATTACCAGCAGGCAGGAATATATTTTGGATTTTTTATTTTGAGTTGATTTCAGATGTATAGAATGTAACACAAGATAGAAGATGTGGAAAGCAACAAGGTGCAGTTTAGTTAAGATTTGTGGTGTCGTTTAAGTTGTTTTTGTGTTATTATTATCATCACCATCATCATCATCATCATCGTCACCAGTATTATCATCGCAAGTATTTACAGTCATTGGATGAGGCACCGGAATATTAAGATTATCGTGATTAAAATGATGGAACGGTTGTCATTTAGTAGGTGATAGTAATTCCGAAAAATAAGAGAAAAATATTTTTATTAATATAAATATTCTTTAGTAATTAAGGAATGTTTTATTTAAGCTTATATTTGTTTTTTTTTTATATAAAGAGGAAAAAGTTATTTTAGACACTAGTTAAATGTAAGGCATTTTCTGTACCGCTACATCTATGTATATTCCAATTTTTAAATTGTATTCTATTTATTTTATACGTAGGAAAAGCAAGGTACAAATATTTTACAAGGTGCCGAAAAGTCTTCACCCTATCGCAAAATGCTTTTGCTTTGGCATTTTAAAGTAAACAGATGCGTGGCTGCGGTAAATGATGTCGTAGAGAACATAGAGTATCGACCAGACGACGTGCCTTCGTCTGGTCGATACGACTGATTCGGTAGCTTTTTAAAAGTTTTTCCATAACGTTGCTGACGATTTTGTGTATCTTTGCAGATACACAACTGCTAACGAAATATGAAATAGAACTGGAACAGCAGTCAATGCAATGTTTCGAACAGCAAAATTGGCTGGTTAGATTATGGTTTTTTATATTCTCTTAAAATTGGACATTCCTGGGCCCATTAAGCAAGGGTATAAAAAGAAGTTCTTTTCTATTCAGATAATCCTAGGGAGAGACTTGAGCCACTAAGCCTTTAAGCCGTGCCTCGTGATTTTTTTAAAATTATCTTCTGGCAAGGGAGATTTTGGGTTTAATGGCTTGGTGAATAAGAAAAATTGACGTTATATGTGGAAGGAAGACTCACAACAGTCTGGTGCGGCTTATGGTATGTCGCCATTATCAGAACATATTTCTTTCGAAACAAGAAAAGAATAGCTATAACCGTGAATAGTAATCGCTATAGAACCATTGTGTTTGAATTTCTATGTTTAGAACTTAAAGAAATGTACTTCTGACAACATTATGTGTCATACAGCTAATGCTTTCAATTGTTCAATTTGCTGAAGGAAATATACAGCGGTTGCATCATTTCGCGACCAAGTGTTGTGAATTAGCAGCCAAAATCTAAGTAAAAGCACAAGCCTGCGCCAACAAGCCACAGTCTTTGGATTACTTAGAAGAAAGCATTCTTTAAGTGGGCTCGGGGGAAATTTGAACAATATCTTATTTCAAACAACAATATCCTATTTCAATCAAAGACCCTGTGTTAATTTATAAGATCCTGTCGGAAAGTAATATTCTATCAGCAAACGGCTATAAAGATTTAAAGTGCTCTACTTTAAAGCAAGATAATTTGGCAGTTTTTCCTTGTAAATACAGATGTAAGACAAATCATCAGTTAGATTGTCAACTGCCAGTTATGTTTTACAATTTTAAAATTTATTTTTTTTAATATCCTGTTGTTCTGAACATTTAAAAACCGCCGTTGGTGCCAAAGATGTTTTAACAAAAAACAAACAATCGTCCTGCTGTCAACGATAAAAGTTCATAAATTGTTGCTTAATGTAGATTGTTATTACAACTAATTACGAGTAGCATTGACTTAATCGTTCAGATACTTTTACTTCATTCGTATGAGTAAACCAGTAAACCAACATGGTCGGTCCGACAGTTTATTAAAAAACATTATTATCACTATGAACTGTTAAATGCTGCCTGAGGCCTAGTGACCCCTTTTATTGCAAAATTAAATTTTAATGATGGAATACCAGTATTCCTGTGTTCCTTTATTTCTATACACTCCTAAGCACATGAATCAAATGGAATGGTATCGTATCGTATCGAGTCGTTATTATTGATGTTCATTCTGACATGTTAAAAAGTCAAAATATTTAAACAACTTAATAATACAGGAAGAAAATAAAAACGAATATGAAAAAAAAAACAATATTTATGTATTTGTATAGCGATGGATGTGCTATCGAGACAAATGCATCTGTTGAAGGTGCCACAAAGCAGTGATGAATCAACTTATGCGAGCGGCGAACGTGCCACATTTAAATTGAACAGTTTTCGCACAAAACACAACTCGTAAAAATACTTACATAAATATCGTCATCAGTCATTTTTCAAAACATGATATGAAATTGGTTGTTTAGGTTGTTTGTTTGGTTTGTTGTTTGGTCGGTCAGTCGATACGATCGTCATTCGATTGTGAAAATGGCTAAATAAGTCAGTTACAATTATGCTTTTCCACCTGTTTGAATATTTATCGATTGATCTTTTGAATGCTATGTAAGTTTATCATAAGACGTTTCATCCTTTTTTGTTTTATTTTTTTTTTAGAAAATATTCTTTCATATTGTGCATAAGTTATTTGTGAGTTGATTTAAGAGTTTTCGTTTTATTATTATTGTTGTGAAATCAGGGGAAAGTTGTAAGCAACACAGAAATACTGCAAGAACTGGGGTATAATCCTAGCCAGCATTTTAGGTTTTCTAAAGACACATTGATGTTAGAAAATTGTATATCTCAATGGCAAGTTTTATACGAGTATCTTCATTGCAAATACTCTTAATTTACAGATTTTTATTAAAGAGCGCAACATGAGTCGATAGACAAGTTAAAAACAAAAAACTGAGTGCCTACAGAAATCATAAAGCTAAAGCTCTGTACAGACGGTTGTCAGATCTTACAATATTGTCAGACCTAACTTTGTGCTGACACACGATTGTCACATATCTTGCATTGTTATTGTTAGCTTGAAGTCTGACAATGCTTTTTCCGACAATATTGCAAGACAACAATTGTAAGTTCACGCGATTCTTAGACGTTCTCTGTATATTTTTCTGTATATTGATCTGACAACCGTCTGTACAGAGCTTAAGTTAAGCTAAGTTAGTAAAAATAACTTTAAATTTTAAAACGTTATTTTTTATTTATCTAAAGTCTATGGATATAATTCCTTCACAGAAAAAAATTTTTGCTCCTATTAACAGTTTTAATTAGTTTCAGATACAAATTTAATTAATTTTTTACTTAACTCAATTATATAATTAATTAAGAATAAATTCAATAATATTTCAATTAAGTAGATAATTGAGTTAATTAAAAATTAAATTAAAGTTGTATCTGAAACTAATTAAAACTGTTAATAGGAGCAAAAAATTTTTTCTGTGTTACAGACCGATACAAAAAATAATAAATTTATTTCCACTTTTAATTAAATAATTTAAATATGAGTATTTAAAAACAATATAGTACAAGGTATATTTAACAAGGTGATGCGTAAGGGAGAGGAAATATCTACAAAATTTTTAAAAAATTTTTTTTAATGGATTTTGACATTAATAATTATTTTATTCTCTCTTAATTATAAGCTCTTAAAAGGTTATTTAACGAATCGCCACAGCTCATTGAAGCCGGAGTTCCCCAAGGTAGTATTTTGTGACCAATTTTATATTTACTGTACACATCAGATATGCCAATTAGCACCCTAGTCCACACACCAACTTTTGCAGATGACACATCTTTTTTAAGTATTCATGAAAGTGCCCAAGAAGCATCACAACTTTTACAAGACCACATACTCAAATTGGAAAAATGGCTAGAAAAATGGAGAATAAAAGTGAATGAGCAAAAATGTACTCACATAACTTTCACACTGCGTAGGGACTCATGCCCTCCTATTCGCATAAATAACCAAATGATACCACAGCTTTCAGACGTCAAATACCTTGGTATACATCTTGACCGTCGCCATACTTGGAAAAGCCACATAAATCAAAGTTAACATAAATTAAATTAAAAGCAGTACAGAAACTGCACCCTGAGCTTAGATTGTAAACTTCTACTGTACAAGTCGATCCTCAAACCAATTCGGTGTTATGAGATTCAGTTATGGGGCACTGCCTCAGCTAGCAATGTAGAAAAAATTCAAAGGCGCCAAAATAATATACTACGTATGATTACATCTGCTCCCTGGTATATAAAAAAAATCGAACATCCACGAAGACCTAAACATGCCATCAGTTAAAGTAGAAATAGGGAAACATGCAGTCACATATCTAAAGAGGCTTGAATCTCATCTAAACCCTTTGGCGTGTAACATGCTGAATGAACCTGGTTACATTCGACTAAAAAGAAGAGATACTGCTTTTCTTGGCCGTACATTAGAGGGATGACCCGCAAATGATTGCAAAATCCGTGAAACAAACATTATTTTTGTCTAGCACTGGCTGGACTTAAAAAGTATATTTTATTTTAGACTTAAGATACGAGTAATTATTGTTAGTTCAAAAATATTGAAGATACAATAAATAAATTATGAAAAAAAAAATTCTTTCTTAAAATACATGATTAATGTCAAACTGCATATACAAAAAATTTAAAAAATTTATCGTTAATATTAGCTCAGCCTCCTGCTGCCACCTGATTAAATATGCCTTGATATAGTATTATGTTTTGCAACACACAGTGGTTTGAAACCGATTTATTTTGGACATATGTAATTCGGTATCTCATGAACCACTGAAGATATCTTAATGAAATTTCACAGAGGCAATGCAGAGTTGTTTCTGAGTAGAGCTGCGAACAGTCGGTTCCCTAGGGTAAAGGGGGGCGTCTGGGTAAGACCCCAAAGTTGGGTACCTCGGGTATATTATTTTTGGAAATGTCATAAAAATCTTAGTTCTAACTCAAATGTTAAGAGTTTTTAAATTTAAGTAGACCTTAAAAATATCTATAAAAAAGTGCTTACATGTGCAGTTTATCCATTTTAGTTTGGGAGAAAATTGGCTAACAATCTATTTTTTTCATTTTTACATACAAAATGAGAAAAAAAAAAATTATCAGGAGACGAGGTTTAGGAAGCTCCTGTAGCTTAAATATATTCTCGATAGACATGTATGTAAGTAGTATCAGAGGAAAGCTCTTGACTTATAGATTAAAAATACTATAATGATTTTTTTCACTCTCCACTTTTTAAATGATATTTACCGCCAAAAGCTGAAAAACTCATATTAAGGTGGTTTTTTTTGAGAAATAAAATATAGAATTTAAATTGCCACATCTAAACGGATAGAGATATTCTTACAAAATTTTGAAATTATATAGATAAACGAGTTTCTAATTAAATGGTGAAATAAAATTTGAATTTTTTTATTTTAACTTATAAATTCCCAGAACGGAGAAAAATGTCCCAAAATTGTTTTTTTTTTTTACAAAAGTGGCTAGGGCTGAAGAGAGAACCGTTATAATTTTTGACCAAACTTTTCTTTTATTCGCATTTGCTATAGGTTTTCTTTAAAATGGTTTAAATACAATTTGCTAGTACCGAAGTAAGTTTAAATTACATAATCAAAAAAAGAAAACAACCTTTTTGGGGAAAAACCTGAACAAAACGTTTTTTTACATTTTCCCAATTCAGATGCGCTGGTAACTTTTTAACGAAAAGCTTTATCGGAACAAAACTTGAAACTAATTTATTCTAAATTTTATCAAGAATATAGCCAATGTCTTAAAATAATAATCCGATCATTAATAAGTACAACACGCCAGAGGCCAAAATTAAAAAAAAAATTGTAAATAAGGTTACATACATACGTAAATTTGTTGCACCTTCGCAAAACCCTTTAGTTTATATATTTTATATTTTTTTCCTATAGCGACATAACTTTACACACTCTGTATAAATTTATATTTAAAAAATTAAAGTCATATTCGTGAAAAGCACATTAAAATCGAAATACCCCTTAAATTTTAGTAATTATTTTTATAGCGGCCATTGTAATGCACTTTCTACAAAAATATCAAGAACAAAAAATTAAACATATCACTTTTATCACTGTTGGAACAGCCTTTAATTAGCGGCCGTGGCAAAACATCTGCTGTAAAAATTTCAAGAGTCTACCTATTACGGTTTAAAAAAAATAAGGTCATATACGTGCAAATTATGTCACTGCCAGAACATATGTACTTGTTTGTATAGGGAACATAGTTTTAATTTCGGTGTGTAAATTTTAAATGTCTGTCTTCTAGAGTTCAAAAAATACAGAAATATTCGTATTTGTTGCTATAGCGGCCACAGTTATAAACCTGCTGTGAAAATTTCAAGAATCCACCTATTACAGTTCCAGAGATAGAAGACGTTGCCAGATATAGCTAAACAAAATATGGCTAAGTTTTTACCTTTTGGGTACGGAACCCTAAAAAGCGTCATGCTCAGTCATGTCAAGCTGCTCAGTAAAAACTTGTGGTTGTTGTTTTAGTGCGGTGTCGACGTTGTAAAATTTGAGGTCTCCGAAATCCTAGAGAGACACAGTTTGTAGAACGTTTATCCTTCTAATAAATCTATAGATATAATAAAATAGTAACTCATTTCCGTCTGTCTGTCTGTGTGCTTTTCGTTTGTGTTCGCATCACGTAAAAATTACTGGATGGATTATAAACAAATTTTGTGCGGAGGTACCTTAGCATCCTGATTCCAATATAGGCTACTTTTTTTTCTATATCTCATATCTCATTTCCAAGAGAAATTAGAGAAAAAGCAGTAAAGAAACGCAATTTCCGGTTTAAAGGTACTGAAATTTTCGGTTTAAAACTGGGATATTTTAAACATGGATGCGCAAATTTTATTTTTGAAATTGGGATATTTAAACAACAAATGGTGCCAATTGAATAAAATTTTTATTTTATTTGTATTGGTACTTTGTGGAATTACAATGTTATTAAAATATTTTAAGCACCTTTTACATAGCTTTACAATAATTTTTTGAATTTTAGAATTTTTAAAAAGTTTTTATCCAGGTTTTATCCAGGAATGGGTACCTTTATATAAAGTAAATACATAAACCATAACTAAAGCACTATAAAAGTAAGAGTCTTACAACTGGTGTGGAATACTTTCAAAGCCAAATGGAGAAAATATTGTCGGGACGCCCACGACGTGGCGGTTACTGCTAGTCTATACATATAATAAAATAGTAACTCACTTTTTTCTGTCTGTCTGCTTTTCATTGACGTTTGCATCACGTAAAAACAACGGGATGGATTTTAACAAAATTTTGTGGGGAGGTACCTAAGTATCCTGGTCCCAATATAGGATACTTTTTTTCCGGAAAAATATCTTAGAAAGTGGAGAAAAGGCAGTGAAAGTACGCAGTTGAACTAACCGGATATGAATACTTTACTTTTTATAAAGTAAAAAAATACATAAACTGTTACGTAGCATATCTTAAGGCAGAACTAAAAACGCCGGCATTACCACATAGCACTAAATCGCCGGCGAAGTAAAATAATTATTAATTGGCTATGCTAGCTTCAAACTAATTCGCCTAAAGAACACCAGAAGCGCTTGCAAAGCTTTACTATCGCACTAGCCATCTGTCTTATCTACTACTATCCCTTTTTAAAGGAAATAACACAGGTAATGTAGGCATTAATTGCCTGAGTGTTACCTCTCTTAAAAAAAAAAATCTAAAATCGTAAGGGTCTTTGGTGTGGATTGCTTTCAAAGCAAAATCGAAGAAAATATTGAAGGACGCTGACGAAGTGGCGGGCACAGCTAGTCTTAAATACAGAACAATTTAAGTTTCGGGCGAGGGTTGGGTAAAAATATCAACTATCATGCATAAAAAAATCGATATAAATCTGTATATCGTCGATATTTTGAAAAGCAATATTTTTAATGTAAGAGGGATATCGAAGCAGACCGCTTCCTTAAAGAGTCACGTGCTACCACCAGCCTTTACTCTTGACTTTAGTGATTTCAGATTGTCGGCTGCATCTACATTTAACAAATTTCTGTCCGTGGTCTTAATTTCATATGCCTGCCTATTACGGTTGATAATATAAGGTCATATGCTTTAAAATCAAGTCACCATGGAAAGACCCATTAGTAATTATTGTTTTAACGGCCGTAGCAATTAATTAATGTCAATAATGCTTTTGTCTGCATATTCCAGCAATTTTTTGGGTTTACATTTGTATAAATTACACACTGTGTAATTTTTTAAGTCATGGCAAAATAACCATATACGGACACCACTACGTCATAAAAGACCAAAAAAAAGACCCGTCTCCCAGTTTTGCCCATAGTCCTCCAGGTTTTTTTATGGGCCCTCAAAGATGTGCAAACCATTTGAAATTTTGATATACTCTCTGAGGCAAAGTTGTAGCTCATACAAGAACAAAAATCGTTAACATATAAAATCAAAAAAGGTCAAAATCGCAAAAAACTTTAAAAAATTCAATTTTTTTTACCTTTTTTCCCCTGTTCAGGTCCATAGGTAGCAAACCGTTCAAAATTCAAGGAAACAATCAACTACAAAAATGAACCTAAGATCTCAATAAACAACTTCCTAGAACATATGAACTTCCTAGGAATGATTCTTAACACCGTTTAGGTAGCGCTTAGGTAGCCGCAAAAGTTTTTCACTTTTGTGAAAAATGGAAAAACTTTTTTTCTTTTATCACGTAGTGGTGTCCGTATATGGTTATTTTTTCCGTGTTGCACTGTGTTATCATACATGAAAATATCAATATATCGATATTTTTACATCCTTCATTTTATTTACATCCTTCATTTTATTAAATAGTCTAAAACTTGGCAACCCAATAAACACCGAAAGATAAACGATCCTCATTTTATGAACTGACAAATGAGTCGGAACTTGAGTAAATATTCTACGTAGTGGTTTGTTCGGCTGTTGATTATGAAGCCAATTAAAGATATCGAATAACGCGAGAATATTAAACTGACACATTTGCACAATGATGTTGATTATAATGATGATGGCGTTGACGAAAACGGGGCAATGTCGCCGGTTTTCTATACGAAAATTTTAAACAACTGTCTTAGCGGCTACTGCTGCTTACTTACTATTCCAAGTATAAAGAAGGAGAGAAAATACATTTCTTTAATTTCAAAGTTTAAAAAACTCATAAATCATAGTAACTGTTCTGAAACACAAGCATTGGGCAGTGGGGAAAAATCTACTCAGCAAATTGACAAGAGAGCAATGTCAAATATTTTCTTTATCTTACGCGCTCTAAATATCAAATATTTCACAACTGCATTAAAAGGCAAGAAACTGCAATGAAATTAATACTTGTATGACAATATTTAATGATAATATAAAATATAATATCGCAAACTAGGTGAAGTTTTATTTTTTTGAAAAAAAAAAGTAACAAACAAACATGCACCTGGCGGTTGTACACACAAAAAAGACATAAAAAGTGAAAAAACCTGAAGATCCTTCTCAGCATTTCACGATATTTTCAACTTTCAATACCAAGCGATTTTATTCATGTCGTATACTTGCAAGTAGTTCTTGTTGTTGCTGCTGAATATGAATTCATGTTGTCAGTCAGTTAATTTCAATGTCTTCTCTTCCTGAATTCAATTCCGTTTTGTTGTTCTATAAAATGGGTGTTGTCTTTAATGTAGACAAAGACATTAATTATAATTCCATTGAGCAGCCACTGAGTTTAGAAACAAAGTAACTGCGATTAAAGTTAACGAGCTCAGTTGTCGGTTAAATGAAAACTTTTGACAAGTTTTAAAATGAGAGAACACAACTCATTTCATACACGTACTTATAATTATACTACGAAACTTTGTTAAAAGATACATTTACTTCACATTGTACAAATATGATTAACGATTTGATTAACGATTTCGTGCTAAATCTCATGATTTCGGGGTCTATTCTAATTACAGAGACGAACGAGAGCATGACCTAAAAATTTCTTACTCAGACCTGTTAAAAATCGTCCTCATCAATATAATCCTATTTAAGCAGATGTGAAAATAGTGCCATACTGTCTCATTTCGGAAGAAGTATGATTCTGTGAAACATCCAGCCCAAAATGCGACATACATTGCCCATACATTGACAAGTTGTGGCTCCATTTGTTTTTTTTACCACTCTTGATCCCTGGGGGGTTATTACGTATTTCGATTCGAAACGGAAATCATTCGAATTTGTATGACTTTAACATTGTGTTTCGAAAAAGATTTCTTTCGAATCGAAATACGTAATAACCCCCCTGGTTGTTCTCTTCAATTTTGACGGTAAACAAAGCCATCTAGGTAAGAGATGCCCTACAAACTTTTGATGCTTACTCTTAACCGTCAGCTGTCAAATTATGTTTTGTGTTGCCAAATAGTGGCGAATTTAAATCTTACAATCTTATATGAATTACGAAACACCCTTTATGACTAGTACAGCTATTTATTTCACAGGAAATAAGGTTTTTTTTTCAGTTTATAGGAAGACAAATGTTAACGAATACCATGTTGGTGGTGTTTATATTAAAATCTTCATTCTATTGCTTGGCAAAAATTGTCCGATACTATAGGTTTTTAATATTTTTTCTATTAGAGGTGAGTTCCTAGCTTCCTATTTCCTCAACGAATCTCCAACTTGTCACTGTTTGGTAAAGTTTTTATGGCGGAGGCATCATTGAACTAAATTTTGTGAAAAAGAAGCCTAATCAATCATTAAATGTTACTGCCGCTCGATATTGTGACACAATGAATTTTAGAATTAGGAATGGGTACCTTTATATGAAGTAAATACATAAACTATAACTGAAGCACTATAAAAGTAGGAGTCTTACAATTGGTGTGAAATACTTTCAAAGCAAAATGGAGCAAAATATTGCCAGGACGCCCACGGATTTTAACAAATTTTTGTAAGGAGGTAACTTAGTATCCTAATTCCAATTTAGGATACTTTTTTTCCGCAAAATATCTTATTTCCAACAGAAAGTAGAGAAAAAGCAATGAAAGTATGCCGATTGATTTTACCGATTTAAAGGTACTGCATACTTTCAAGGCATCTTTTATTGTTAAAAGCAGTATATTTTAAGTACTGTTGCGCAAGAGATGGCGCTGTTTTAAAATAATTTCCTGTTTGTCTTTTACAAAGCTTTAGAATTTTTTTTGTTCTTCATATTTTATTTATTGTATCTTCAATACATTTGAACTAACAATAATTACTCATATCTTAAGTCTAAAATAAAAAATAAATATACGTAATAAGTCCAGCCAGTGCTAAACAAAAACAATGCATGTATACTGATTGTTGAAATCATTTACGGGTCATGCCTCTACGGTCAAGAAAAAGAGTAACCAGGTTAATTTAGTATGTTACGCGCCAAAGGGTTTGGATGAGATTCAAGCTTCTTTAGATACGTTACTACATGTTTCGCTATTTCTGATTTAACTGTTGGCATGTTTAGGTCTTTTATATACCAGGGAGCAGATGTAATTATACGAAGAATTTTATTTTTGAATTTTTGCTGAGGCAGTGCCCTATAATTGAATCCCATAAAAACAAATTGGTTTAAGGATCAACTTGTAGAGTAGAAATTTGCAATCTAAGCTGAGGGTGGAGTTTCTGTTAATAAGCTAGTTTAATTTTATTTGTGTTAACTTGGATTTTATGTAGCTTTTCCAAGTAAGGCTACGATCAAGATGTATACCGAGGTATTTAAGGTCTGAAAGCTGAGGTATTATTTGGTTATTTATGCGAATAGGGGGCATGAGTTCTTACGCAGAGTGAAATTCATAAGAGTGCATTTTTGTTCGTTCACCTTTATTCTCCATTTCCTTAACCAATTTGCCAAATTGTTTATGTGGTCTTGTAAATGTTGTGCTCCAAGTTGGACGCTTTAATGAATACTTAAAAAAGATGTGTCATCAGCAAATGTTGATGTGTGCACTTGATTGCTAGTTGGCATATCGGATGTGTACAGTAAGTATAAAATGGATCCAAAAATACTACCATGTGGAACTCCGGCTTTAATGAGCTGAGGCGAGCTTAAGAAATCTCCCTCTTTTAGTATGAACTTTCGACCAGTTAAATATTTTTTTATGAGCTTAGTTTGTGGGCAAGTTCAGCTTTAACTTGTATATAAGACCTTCCTGCAATACCTTGTCGAATGCTTGAGAAACGTCGATAAAAAGTGTAGAAAAGTAATTTTTTTCCTCAAATGTCTTTTTAATTACATTTACTAATCTGTGTGTTTGTTGGATCGTAGTATATTGTTTTCTGAAGAATACGTCTTTTAGCGCTCAGAATTGGGTTCAGCTTAGTTATTAATATTCTCTGAAACAGCTTTTTTTTTTTTAAAGAGAAGTACCACTCAGGCAGTTAACTCCTATATAAACTGTGGTACTTCCTTTGGAAAGGGATAGTAGTAGATAAGACAGATGGTTAGTGTGATAGTAAAGCTTCGATTCTGGCAATACTGCAATATCACGTTCTTATTATTTTTAGAACAGAATTGCAGCGCCTCTAGTGTTATTTAGGCGAATTAGTTTGAAGCTAGCATAGCCATTTTATAATTATTTTACTTCGCCGGCGATTTAGTGCTATGTGGTAATACCAGCGAAGGACAGCATTGATATGTTTGATAAAAGGCTTATAGGTCTGTATGATCCAACCTTGGTGTGGTCTTTTCCAGGCTTTGGTATCATAGTAATCAAAGAAATCTTCTATTCTGTAGAAAGTACTCGCGACGTTAAATGGCATTAAAAACAAAAATAATATATTTTTGGGCTATACGGGGCAATTCAAATAACATCTTGTTACTGATTTTATCAATACCAGGAGCTTTCTTAGAGTTTTAATCAGTTATTGCTAGGAGCTTCCTTAGATTAAAATCAGCTTTACAATAATTTTTAGAATTTTGTATAAATTTTAGAATTTTATCCAGGTATGGGTACCTTTATATAAAGTAAAAATGTAAGAGTTTTAAAATTTGGTGTAGATTACTTTCAAAGCAAAATCGAACAAAATATTGTTAGGCGCACACAACTTGTGGGGGAACATCTAGTCTCCAAATAAAATTGGCTCCTATCTATCATTATTTACCATCGAACTTAATTAAAAAACTATTTCTTACTTAACAAACTATTAAGAACAACGAGAAAACTCAGAGATGGTCTCACTAATTTCGACTGATGAAATGCACGAAAATGCCACTTAAATAAATAAAACGTATAATTTAAGAAATTATATTCATCATAAATAAAAACAACAACAAAACCTACGGTTTATCCCATCCATTGTCTTAGTTAGTTAAATTGACAACTAACTGACTGACTGAGTGACTTAATGCTTGTAGTTGTCGGAGTAAATTGTTGTCTTTGTACGGGTTTATTATTTATTATTAATATTAAATTTACTATTATTGGCCGTAATTTTGGTGGCTGTTTGTTTGCAGTTGTCAAGCGCTTAATATGTCATTTAGATGGTTTGCCACAGATATGAGTAAATGACTGACTGGCATACATATATTTAACATTATCATTATCATCATCATTATCACTATTAATTTCATTGTGTTAAGGGCCACTAGAAACATACATAGATATTTGTGTGTTTTTTATTGAAAAAAAAAATTTGAATTTTAAACATGTACGAGAGCATTTCAACACAAATGTGTGTACGTGTCCCCACTAAAGGTCACGATTTCTTAAGGCAGATTCTTATTTTAACAATTATTAAGGGAATTGTTAAACTCAAAATTAAACCAGCACTTTCTTTTGTGTCATGTTTGTTTTTTGTTGGTTGTATTTGGGCCGGAAATAAAACTACTAATCAATTAGATTTAATCGTTAAATTACTGCGTAAACATGTATGTGCATGTAAAAAGATTCTAATTACTGGCTTTTAAAACTACATTTGCAACTTGAAATTATTTGTTTTGATTCTTTTGTTAATTGAGAACACATGGGAATGAAAATAGTGGGCCAGAAAATAAAGGTTATTTTTGACTAGTTTTTTATTACTACCCGGCGTTGTCTGGGTCCATTTTTAGGGTTATTTCAAGAACCGGTAAAATGGTTAACCAATCAAAAGCATTTCCGCTAAACACTTGGATATTTGAAGAAGGTTTTCACTCCAAATATATGTACTAATATAGCTGAGTTGCCACCAGTAGAGACTAGTGCCGACGCACAGTGAGACAACGCCGGCATTAAGTACAAGGAGTTATTGTAGAGCTCTGAAATTTTTCACAGGTTATTTTTGAGATAATTCCAGTTAAAAAAAAAAAAATTAAGAAAATTCGCCCACTTTTACGCCCACCTCCCATACAATCAAAATTTGTAAAATGCCGTATTGTCCGTAATGCTTTAGGTATAACTTTCAATTTTGGTATACTTGAACGTTATATTGTTACAAACATTATCGGAAAACTTTTGAACTTTGACCCACTTTTATCCCCACCACCCATACAACCACAACATAAAAAGTGCCATATTTTCTAAAATATTTTGGGTACAACCTTCAAATTTGATATTACTGTAATTTATATAATTTAAAATGTTTCATTCAAAAATTACAATAACACACGCCCACCTCCCATTGAAATGCTATAAAAAAGAACAATTTTTATTTTCATTCTATCAATAATTTTCTAATTTTTTCAATTTCATTCTCATTCTAAATGAATTAATATAAGGATCTGATGATATTTGCAAATAGTGCATTACATCTTCATTCGTAGAAATACGTGAATATTTACGAGAATGGAATTGCCTACAACAATTAAACTAACCACATTAGAAAGTAAGCATAACACAACTTAGATAAGAACAACAGCTTGTACTATCAATTTAAATTAAAAATGATGCAACTATCTCACCCAAAGTCAATGACCTTCAAAAAATTATCAATCAAATGAATAATGCAAATAAAATAATAGTAAACAATAAGTGAATAGTTGTAAACAATTAAAAAAAAATAAAAGTAAAAAGTTGAAAACATGCTATTGCATGCTAACATACTTATAGAAACAGAATGTGCGCGTTGCGTATTTTTTGTAGTTTTTTGTATGTTTAAGGTACTTTTGCAAAGTTTTGCTATATTTCCTTTACATCAAATGAAAGATGAGACTTCAATCTTTAATTTGTTATAAGTCTGCACCTAGGGCTTCACTATATTTCCTAGTCCATTGAAAATCCAAAATGTTCAATTTTTGCATCACAATTCTGTTGTTAAGAAATTATTTTTTTTTGTGTTTTTTAATTTATTTTTTCATCTACTCATTCTACAACAACTAAATTAATTAAAAAAATACTTTTAAGTTATATTTATAATGTATTATTTTTATTAATAAGCTTTTGAATATTACATATTGAACTAACATATTTCAAGCGCATAGGCATACCTCAACTTTGACCTGTTCTAGACCAAAAAATAGTGAAGTTATGAGGCTGAAATTTCAGGGAATTGTTACTCATATATCTGTTAATATACTGTAAAAATTTCATCCAAATTGGACGACACGCCAAAAACCATTTTTTGCCGCGGTTACTATAGGGCTGTCTCACTGTGCGACGTACCATTAAGATCGCAGAATTATTCTTTTTGTTTTTAATGCCATCTTACGTCTTGAGTACTTTCCCAGAGAGTGGAAGGTCTCTTTGATGATTCCTAGGATTCCTAAACCAGGAAAAGACCACACAAAAGTAGAATCATACAGTCCCATAAGTCTTTTACCAAACATATCGAAGCTGTTTGAGAGATTAATAACTTAGCTGAATCCAATTCTTAGCGAGAAAGGATGTATTCCGAACCATCAATTCGGCTTTAGAAAATAATATAGTACGATCCAACAAACACACAGATTAGTAAATGGAATTAAAAAGACCTTTGAAGAAAGAAAATATCGGTCTGCGCTTTTTATCGACGTTTCTCAAGCATTCGACAAGGTATGGCACGATGGCCTTATATACAAGTTAATGCTGAACTTGCGCCCCAAAACTTCTATAAACTCTTAAAAGATTATTTAACGAATCGAAAGTTTTTACTAAGAGAAGGTGATTTTTTAAGTTTACCACAGCTCATTGCAGCTGGAGTTCGCCAAAGTAGTATTTTGGGACCAATTTTATATCTACTGTACATATCAGATATGCCAATTAACACCTGAGTCCACACATCAACATTTGCTGATGGCACAGCCTTGTTAAGTATTCATGAAAGCCCACAAGTAGAATCACAACATTTACAAGAACATATACTCAAATTGGAGAAATGGTTAGAAAAATGGTGAATAAAGGTGAATGAACAAAAATGTACTCACATAACTTTCACACTGCATAGGGACTCATGCCCTCCTATTCGCATAAATAACCAAATGATACCGCTTACTTGGAAAAGCCTACTTAGATTTCAAGTTAACACAAATAAATAAATTGGCTTATTGACGGAAACTCCACTCTGAGCTTAGATTGTAAACTTCTACTGCACAAGTCGATCCTCCTTAGCCAATTTGGTGTTATGGCATTCAATTATGGGGCACTGCCAAGCTAGCGATGTAGAAAAAATCCAAAGGCACCAAAATAAGATTCTACGGATGATTACAGTTGCTCCCTGGTATATCAAAAACTCGAACATCCACAAAGACCTATGCCATGCCATCAGTCAAAGCAGAAATAGCGAAACATGCAGTAACGTATCTAAAGAAGCTTGAATCTCATCCAAACCCTTTGGCGCGTAACATACTAAGTGAACTAAGAAGACCCGCAAATGAATGCAATGGCTGGACTTAAAAAGTATATTTTTTATTTTAGACTTAAGATATGAGTAATTATTGTTTGTTCAAAACTATTGAAGATACAACAAAGAATAAATGTACAAAAAAAAAAAAAAAATAATAAAGACCAAGGTTATACCTAATAGGTTACGCTATTGATGAGGGTCAATCTATCAAGTCTACCAAGTATTTATAATAAATAATAAATGGAAGTATTGAGTACTATGGAATACCGAATTGAGTATTGAGCAGTAATGAGTAATTAAAAGTAGTCGAAATTATTATAATTGTTAGTTTTGAAAACAGACAAACACTATTGGACCTTCTAGAAAATTATCTATCTATATTTCAAATATTATTTAAATCTGTTCAGCAGTAAAACGAGGACAGTTTGTCTCCTCTTAGGTCCCAGTTTTGCAAATAGGCGTTTTGTTAAAATCGGTTCAGTTATTCCTTTTCTCCCCTCTGGATTCTACTTTGGAAAATAGACATTGCACCCAAGTTATGTAAAATAATCTGTTTATATTTCAAATTTCATTAAAATCGGTTCAGCTGTTTAGCCGTCATTGGAGCACGAATAAGCAAACAAACAAACGTACCAACTTACAAAGATATTTATAATATTTATTAGAATGTTTTTCATTTGGAATATAATACATTTAGTCTTGGGAACATTAGCAGCTTGTTAATGTCCATGTAGATTTTGTTAAGATTACACTATCATTTGATTTTATTTTAATAATTATTTAGTTTAGTTGGTTTAATTTATACCAAAAAGAAATACTTGAATAAAGTAACCTTCTATTTAGATAGATCTTTATCCTGTTAATATCATGTATTTTAATGTAATTGTTATGTTAAACATTGTAGCCAAATGTCTTCACCTGGTATGTTTCCATCCCTAGGAATGGAATTAATAATAATTAATTGACGACGTATAAAAGGTTAAGCAAATATAAATTTATAAGAATTTCGATACAGGTATGTATTTATTAAAGTCACTTTAAGCACAACGATCAAGGAAATTTCCTCAATTCTTTCATTATAAGTAACCCAGCAAACAAGAGCATTCAAATCATCAGACCATAACAGTCATTAATGAAACTCAACTGAAAGTGGTTCTTTTTTTGTGACGATGTATCAATGAATTTAACTTGTGGTTGTCATAAGTCGGAAGGGATCCAAATTACTGAATGGTGTATACACTTTAGCAGAGCTCTGTACTATCAAATGAATAAGTAGTTTTTTTATTTATTATTTATTTCATCGTTAGCAAAATGAGTTAATTAATACTGCAGCATGAAGAGAATAACTTTTAGGCCATCCTTATTTTTGCAAAATTTCATTTGGATATCTTTCTTACAAAAGGTTCACTGTGTATTTACGTTCCTTAGGTTACAATTGAGGTCAGGTTTTTGGTATCATTAGCAAGGAATATATGTATATATTTGAACTTACTAATTTTACACGGCGTTGGTTGGGCTCACTTCTAGCATCTTTCTAACTAAGCACAAAATAGAAAATTTTTAAAATCGAAGAGTAGTTTTTGAGAAAAAACATTTGCTTAGATTTCCACAATAGCATTATCTATCGGAGCCAATCTATAAAGTATGTCCAAGAAGAAATTTTTCACACGAATTCGCCTTCGCCGGGAACACTCCCATTAGATTCTCCAGTAAATTTTATGCCAATTAAAAAAAATAATCGGTAAACCTACTAAGGGTCCCTTTCTCTCTTTAAATACTTTTCGAATTTTATTAAAATTGATACATTTGTTTGACCATAAACAAACTTCAAAGGGATTTAAAATATATATGTGATCGGGGATGTTCCGGAAAGTTCTTAAACTTTCCATACTATTCCCATTTCAATGCTCTCGAATACTTTCAAAGGTTTTGCTACGTTTTTTTTAATTTTCTAGAGTGCGAAACTTTCGTTCTTTAATATCTTGAAAAGCTTCCTTTAGCTAGAACCGGAAACCTTCTTTATGGTTGGAGGATATAGAGCTACTACAATATGTTAATTTTTTTGATTGCACCGGGACTCGTATCATAGCGGCACACTACATCTACATAATTTACTTATCGGACATGTTCAGCAAAAGTGTATCAACTCAAGATTTTAAAATTTTGTATTACCCATCCTTGTATTAAAAAGCAGTCAAAACAATGGAAGATTTTTATAAAATACTAACAATCCCCGGTGCGCTTGGCTACATCCATCCACAAAAAATACAATAAACACTTGGAAGAAAAGTATGGCCAACCTTTACTTTGAAAACGTGCGCTATTATATGCAAGGTACGACGTCTACTGTTTTCAGCTAATCAGTTTTTTGCTAGACTATACGTATTAACATGAATATATTCTTTTTTTACTTTTTATGGGAGGTACCACTCCCACTATCGTAATCCAATCTGCATTTTGCTAGACAATGCACATTACTCTTAGGGTGCAAAGTTTCAAAACTCTACCTATTCTAGTTCTCCAGGTACAAAATAATAATTTTTCACTTTGTATACGAGGTACCACGCCCACTGCTCCAATCCAGTTTGTATTTTGGTAAACTATGCATAGCGGTTACTCGTGCAAAGCTTCAAGGCTTTGTCTATTGTAGTTCGCCAGGAACACGATAATAATTATTCACTTTGTATGGGAGGTACCACGCCCACTATTTCAATTCAGCCTGTGTTTAGCTTGACTATATACGTAAATATGGGGGTTTCGGTGAGAAATTCCAAGGTGGTACCTAATTCAGTTTTCTAGATACAGGATAATATTTTTTTCACTTTGTATGCGAGGTAGAACGCCCACTATTCTAATCCAGTATATCTTTGTCTAAACTATGTATGTTAATATAGAGGATACAGGTTCACAATTTCAAGGCGCTACCTATCACTGTTACCACGCTACGCGATGATAAATATTTACTTTGTAAGGAGGGAGGTGACACGCCCACTTCGAATAAAAAAAAAATAAGTTCCATATTTTACCAACCGTATATCTAATAACAAAGTTTGAAAATTTAAGATCGGTTTACTGGTGTAGGCAGCTATAGCTGCCTACTAAATAAAAAAAGGAAAACATTAATTCTCATTAACATCGGCTGTTTCAGACTCATGCGTATTTGCGGATTTCGCCGTAATTACACACTTACCTAATTAATAGCAGAACTTTTAAACTTTAATTAGACTTGTGTTAAGATCATCATAAATATTAAGTTAATTAACGTATCGCTAATACATACCGTTGATGGATCCTGAAAGAATAGAAATAAAATTATGATTAGTTGTTTTTTAATATGTCGTTAATATATCGCTAGCTTAATGTAGAAAGGGCGTAAATCGCATTTTCAGTATTATAGAGGGGAAGGAAAAAACTTTATAAATTTTGTAGGACTAAACATTAAAAAAAAATTTTTAAATTCGATTTACTATAAAAACTATTTAACAATATTTATTCTAAAAGTTTTTCTTTATTTGCCCTCCTTTTTTGGATAGATTTTTGTTTTTAATTTAATTAAAATTTTTTCCCCCAAAAGTTGAGTTAGGGTCTTTTTAAAATAAAAAATTATGTCAAGTTTATCTTTCAATTGTTTAAATCCCCGCTTCATAGATTGCGGCGGTTTTCCCAAAGCTCATAGTAGTGCATTCGCGGTGCCACTACCCCCGCGCCGGATGCTTCCAGTTTTGTTAATCCACACGTGCAGCATTAAATGGTGCAATCTCTAAAGTTGCTCATCCTCCCTTTTATTATCCAAAAGAGTAGCAAACTTCTTATCGAAGTTGTACTTTAAAATAGGTACTTTCAAGGTACTTTTTTCAATAGCCGTTTTTGACAGATCACGTGTGAGTCGTTTCATGCTGTCATATTATTTTTGTTTAGTATTGTTTGGCATTTCATATTGGAAAGACTTATACCTTAATTGCTTCGCTCTATGGGCTCTTGAAAAGTTCCAAGAAGATCCGACGTTTTCGAGGCAAATTTTGTTTAGCAATGAGGAGTATTTCTGGCTCAATGGGTACGTAAACAAACAAAATAGCCGCACTTGAGAAGGAGAGCAACCTGAAGAGAATCAAGAGCTGCCACTTCATCCAGGGCCGGTGGAATCATCGGTCCATATTTCCTTAAAAATGATGCCGGTGCGAACGTATCGTCCCATGATAACCGTGGTTTCAGCAGGACGCCACTTCCACTTCCCACACATCGCATCAATCAATGGATTTATTGAGAGAATATTTCGGTGGGGACATAATTTCACGTTTTGGGCCGGTCGATTGGCCACCAAGATCGTGATATCACATGGTTAGACTTTTTTGTGGAGATATGTAAAGTCTGTGGACAAACCCGCTTCGATTCAGGCCTTGGAGGAAAACATCAGGCATGTCATTCGCCAGTTACCAGTCGAAATGCTCGAACGAGTCATCGAAAATTGTACTCAACGGATGGATCATCTGCGACGTAGCAACGGCCAACATTTGATAGATATATTCTTCAAAAAATAAATGCCAAAGAATGTTCTTTCAAATGATAATAAACATTCTCGTTTTCTGTGTTTTTTTTTCTTTAAAAAAGAAGAGAACCTCGAAATGGGTCACGCCTTATTTACTCTTTGTATGCTTGTGATGAAGGAAATAAAAATCTCATTAAAGCTATACACTTAAATTATATAATTTTACTTCGGATGTACAAAAAACGAAAATTAACTAAGCCGATTATTAACCGATTAAACTTTAGCCCCGATTACTTATATGCTTTTGATGAACTGATGCGCAGAGAAACCGGATTAATAAAAAACTCTTATATGTATGTGTCTACTAAAGATGGTCGTTGTTACAACTTTAGTATGAACGATCGATCGATGTAATAGCTTTTCGAATAAAAAAATTGATTCTTTGTTTCAATTTCAACTCTGTGTTAGAAATGTCTATCAATATACGAGTAAATAAATGTATAAATGAATCGTTGTTGTAATACTGGCATTTATTATTTCTGCGAAAGGAATGTTAATATACAAATCATACAAATAAAATGTGTCCAGACAACATGATCTCATGAGATTTCTTGCAAAACAACTAAATAATCACATGCTCGCATTAAATTAAGTTTCTATCGACTCCATAAATGCTTTAATTACCAAATGTAACCAACTAAAAAATAATTGATTACCTTTGTTTTATTTTAATAGTGTTTTTTATTAACCGACTTCAAAAAAAGAAGGAGGTTATCAATTCGTCTGAATGTTGCTTTTTTTTTTTTATGTTTGTGCCTTCAGAACTCGGTCATTTCTGAACCGATTTTAAAAATTTTTGCGCCATTAGAAAGGTCATGGCTACAGATTGGTCCCATTTTAAAAACAGTTTAAAAGTTTAAAAATTAAAGGGTGTCCCCATACAACATACATGTTTTTTACGTGTATTATGAAATTTGTAGGTCACCCATTTAAAATTAGAAAAAAGTGCGTATCACTATAGCTCCCAATAACAAAAAGTAATTAAAAAAAAAATTAAAAATTAAAGGGTGACCCCATAGGTGACGTAATTTCACCTTTATGGTCCTATCTTTTGAACCGTTATAGACAAACAATTGAAAGTTGCACAGAATGTTCGTTACTATGTCTGTTATAATAAGTATAAATATTTAGGGCCATATTCATAAAAAATATTTTTGGATTATAAAAGGTTTATTGAACAAATTTTGTATGAAAATTTGTTTTATAAACCTTTCATAAAACAAAAATATTTTTTATGAATTTGGCCCTTAAAATTAAAAATTAAAGGGTGTCCCATTAGTTGGTTTATTTTGATATATATATGGCCAAACTTTTGAACCGTTATAGACAGACAGTTGAAATTTACAAAGAACTTGTATTGCTAAGTCCGCTAAAATAACAAGTGTAAAATATGAATTTGGAAATTAAAGGGTGTCCCAATAGTTAATGTAAAAGTGATATATATGGCCAAACTTTTCAACTGTTATAGATAGACAGTTGAAATGTACAAAGAACCTATATTGCTTAGTCCGCTATTACAACAAGTATAAAATTTGGATAAATTAAAGGGTGTCCCAATTATTGATGTAATTTGACCATTATGTCCTCATCTTTGGAACCGTTATATACAAACACTTGAAAAATAGACAGAGCGTTCACTACTATGTCTGGTATACAACAAGTATAAATATTTAAAATTGGAAATTAAAGGGTGTCCCAATAGTTGATGTAATTTGATGTATATGGACACAAAGTTAAATTTTACAAAGAATCTGTATGATAAAGTTCTCTTTAACAGGTATTTATATTAAAATTTGAATTTAAAGGGTGTCCCAATAGGTGCCGTCATTTGATATATATGACCCTATCTTTTAAATAGTTATTGACCAACACTTAACAATTAGACAGAATGTCCATTACTATGTGTGTTAAAATAAGTATAAATATTTAAAATTATAAATTACAGGGTGTCGCAATAGTTTATGTAATTTGATGTATATGACCAAACTTTTAAGCCGTTACAGACAGACGGTTGAAATTTACAATGAACCTGTATTGCTACGACCGCTATAATAAGTATAAAATTTGAACTCGGTAATTACAGGGTGTCGCAATAGTTAGTGTAATTTTATGTATATAGCCAAACTTTTTATCCGCTGTATACAGACAGTCGTTTGGCATTGGTTTGACCTGAAAAAGCACAGAACCCTGGGGTCTTGTGCCCCTATGTACTCCGGAAGTACTGCTCCCCAGGTAGAAAATCGACTGATATTTGTTTTAGATTATTGAATTCAAAAATTAGTTTTTTTATCTGAATTGACAGTTTGTGCAATGACATTTAAAAAATCCCGCTACAATCTTCCTCGAATATAATATAATCATTGTATAATTATCGTCTTAAAGAAACATTATTTTAAGTTTGTCTGTTTTGAAGTCGGTTTTTTTTTGCAAGAATTATTTTTTCAATTACAGTGTATAGAATAAATTTATTAAAAGTTATTTGTTGAGAAATAAACTTGTCTCTTGGCATATTTTTTTGATTGCTTGTACCAGTACCCATGTTTAAACTTTTGCTTACAATTATAGAATATAATAAAGGCTTCATTACTGGGCTTATATTTCCCCCATTAACTTTTGGTTTTAGAAAAATCTGAGCAAGTGTGATGCTTTAAATAAATAGAAGACAGCGGCTAAATGACTACAAATGGTGTGGTAAGCTACTGATTTCTATTGAAGACGAAAACTTTGACACACAAAGGGGTTTTTTTTTGTCAATTTAGCCGGACATTAGGCTCTACAGTGGATTTGTACTGATAGTAAAGCCGCTATCATGTCCCTTATACAGGTGTGTAGGTGTAGGTGTGTATAGCACATCAAATCTTGTCCTTGAATGCCGAACATCCTTAAATGAGATGGCGGATAATTCGACAGTCACCCTTAAATGGGTGAGGGGACATGGGACTAATCAAGGCAACTGTGCTGCCGATGAACTAGCCAAGAAGGGAACACTATTGCACGATGATGCCATAGACATCTATTGTGGCATTCCCCTCTCAGCCTGTTTATACCGCATCAACTTTGCCCTTCACAACACAGCTCAGGCCAGATGGTCCAATGAGTCGACTTGCTCGATCGCAAGGACAATCTGGCCCTCGATGGACCAAAAGAAAACGGTCTCGCTATTTCGGCTGCAGAAAACGCAGATACGCGACTTAATAGCAATAATCACTGGGCATTGCTTATTTGGAGCCCATGCAAGTAGGATGGGTATCCCTTATAATGACTTCTGTAGAAGTTGCCAGGATGAAGAAGAGGAGGAAACGGTTGAACACCTTCTCTGTCATTGCCCTGCATTAGAACTCTGTCGCCTACAATACCTGGGACGACGATGTTTTGAAAGCCTCTCATGTGTTTCATCTCTGGAAGCAATCAGGATTAACTCCTTTTTAAGGAACTGTGGATGGTTTTCCAAACATCTCCAAAACTGAAGTGACATAGTTGCTCATCGACATATGTCACGTCCAATAGTGCCTTCACGGCTAGCACCTTCCCACCTTCTACCCACTTCTTTCTCTAACTTCTCACTTCTTTTACTTCTTTCTCTAATTTCTCAGTCTAATTTTGTTTTCTATTTTCTCTGTCTATCCCTCCTCTTATCTGCAGGTATCACAAAGGGACCAACATAATGGACCCAAGTGAGCTATCTTATTCTCTTTCTTCCCTCTATACAAGCTGCCTGCTTAACCTAACCTAACCTAGGCTCTACAGGCAACAAAACTCTGCCTGTAGAGCTGTAGTGAATTTTCAAGGCTTTTGCTTGAGATTTGTCGTTTTGGGACACTGTTAAAATCAGAAAAGTTGAGTAAATCGCTTATAGGATTTTGAGAAGGTTGCAATATATATTTTTGTAGCTAAACGAATAAAGATTTTGTATTGATTGTTTTATTCTGTGAAAGGCAGCTACTTGTTTTAATTTTTTAAAAAATTTTATATTAAATTTGTATGAAGAAAAAAAAATTTCTTTCGAAATTAAGAAAAGGATTTCTTTTGTTAATTTTTTTTGTGAAAAAAAAGTGAAAAGGATTTTGAGAGTCTTCTCCATCTTGATCTTAAAAATGTTATATATCACTATAAAATGTACGAAATCTTCTTTTATACTGTAGAAAAAAACGTTGCGCGTTTTAGCGCCATTTTTTCGATTTTTTCAAAATTTCACCTTTTTTCTAGTTTTGCTCATCTTGAAGAAACTTTTTTGCCGGTCATAAAAGGTTTTTGGTTTCTAAGTTGTTTTAAATAAATTAATTGTTATTATTTTAAATAAAATGTATTATTACTAATGAAAATTATTTACGAATTCTTTTTTTTAATAAGGACTAGGTCTTTTTATAAAAATTATTATAACATTTTTATAAAAAGGCCTATTAAAAAATAGAATTAAAAAATATAAAAAGGTCAAAAACTACAATAATTAGTACATTATTTACTATCTATACATATAATAAAACTGTGATTTTCTGCCTGTCTGTCTGTCTGTCTGTCTGTTTGTGTTCGCATCACGTAAGAACTACTGGATGAATTGTATTAAAATTTTATGGTGGTGGAGACCTTAGTATCGTGGTTCAAAAATGGGATATTTTTTTTCCCGGAGATGTAAAAATTACTCAGAAATGGGAATAAAAAGGATTTATTTTAAAGCAAAATAAGAACGCTGACGATAAATTAAATACTATAAAGTAATAAATTACAAAAATTACTTTTATTAATATTTTTCTCTTCGACATAAAAGGTTAAAAATTAATATTTTTTTGAAATTAGCTTTTAAAATTAAAAAAAAATTCACACGTACGTTTCGGGGGTGTGATTGGAGGGATACCTCCCCCTGCCCATAGACTCTTAAATTATTTTTCCCTCTTTTTTACAAAAGAGGGAGTTGAGAAAATGGCATTTTTGAATCTTAAGGGTCCAAGTTTGGGTTTTTAAACATTCGCTGACTAAAAAAGTTGCATTTACTAAACAAAAGTATGGGAAATTAAAAAAAAATTATTTTTCAGAAGGATTACTTCTTCTAAGGGGAACTTTCTTCCACTTGGTCCGATTTTTCTTATTTTATAGCTTTAACAACCTATAACCATAAGAGATTTTTCTGCCAAGTTTCGTTACTCGTTGCCAACTATTATCGACCTAATTTTCAACAAAAGTGCTTTAGAGTAAAGAGCTAATCAGTCCTGTAGGTGATTGTAGGGTTTCAAGCGCTGTGTGAATTCTAAACAACTTTGGAAGGGTCAACATATTTTCCGGTTATAAAAAGAACGAAGGAGAGATTGGAAACAATTATCTGTTAGCTGTGAACTATATCGCGATAGGTTATGATGATGTGGTTGGATTCCTAATCGAGTAGCTTAATTGTAGGAAGAGAATAGCACTTGAAAAGTTATTCCATGCAAAATCAGAAAAATATCACAATTAACCACTAGGTAGGTCTTCAAATGTAGGTAAGGGTCTAGATTATCTAGGTCTATTCTTCCTTATCTAACCCTAATATCTAGAAACTAATTTATGTTTTGAATCTTAAAATAAAAAATCGTAGTTTTCACTGAAACAATTTAGTTGGTCTTATTATTCTTTTGGCCTGTTGATCACATTCTGAAAACAAATAAAAAATTTATTCATGAAATTATTTCACATTAATTTATAAAGCTGTTTGAAAACAAGAAGTCATTTTTACCACCTGGATAACTGGACATAATAAGAAAAAAATAAAAAAATTACTCTTTTTTTCAAGTGAAACATTGATGGATGCCCTGGATAGCAAAAGCACAACAACAAATGAAACAAATCAGTTAAAGGACAAAAAAGAAATTAAAAACATTCTGAGAACCAAGATCGTCGAACACAAAAAAAAAAAAAATCGGTGGCAATTTGTGAAATGAATGTTAAGTAGAGAACCTGCGGGTGGTTTTGATAAACTTGCCATCACTACAGTACATACGAGTACATAATAATGTGGACTAAATGTGCTCCAACTAACAGTAGATCAGATGATGACCAAAGCAATGTAATGGAAAAACAGGCAGGCAGAAGCAGCTTTAAAAGGCAGTGGCATTAATTTACGAAACCTGATAGGAATTCATTGTATTTTATTTTATTTGATTTCATTTCATTGAAATGCCAATCCAACAACAGTTCAACTGCAGTTCAGTCCACTTCAGTTGAACATCGAGGAAATCTCATTCTAAAACATTCAATCCAATACGTTTCGATTACTGATTTAATTGTTTGACTAATTGAGAGATTTTCGATTTTTTCTGATGATTCGAATATGTGTATTGGTTTGTTAAAACGCACACATACACACACTGTTTCCACTTATTGATGATGCATGCAGTCATTCATGGTATTGATGAGGACGATCTTATTTTTTCGTGAACAGTGATCATTGTTAGTTCAACTTAAGAGTGACAAACGTAATGACTTGATTTCGTATTTAACCACTCACACACGTATCGAAAACAATTGCAATGCTTTTGTTGGGGGATGTGAAAGTTTGTGATGGGACATTGCAGAGCAAGTGCAGTAGTACGTATGTATAAATATGAAGTTAAATTAAATGAAGAAGTAGCGTTGTCGCCAAAACAAAGCTTGCTTGCATGCAGGCATGTATGGCAGGCGGCGGCGGCGGCGGCATAACGGCGACAATGAGTACAACACAAATATTGATCATCATCATGATACTGTTGCATGATGTATGTTTGTACGACTGCATGAATGTATGAGAGTATGGGGTATTTAGAATTAATTAACTGCCTGGTGGAGGCGCAACCTCACAAGTTGTCGAGACTTTAATTTTTGTCATTGTTGCGCAGGGTTTGTTTTTTTTCCTTCTCATTGCAAATATCGAGGAAAACTAGAGTCTTTAGTTGATGTCTTGTTAGACACGACGAGGACACACAGAAGCATATAATCATGTACTTTTTTTTGTATCCAAGTATGATTGTATGAAAAGCATGTGTGGTGGCAGCTGTAAGTAAGTTTGATCATGGTTTGGTTTTTGTTTTGGTTAAGTTTTTAAACATTCATTTGGTTTTATCTCTTCCCCAAGTCTGCCAAAAATAAAAATTTGCTTCTTTGGAATGCCATTGAATAAACGTGTTACAGTGTTTCAGTTAAGGAAAGTTTTGTGGCAAAATAACTGACTTTGCGCATTGATGTTGCTGTTGCTCACACCCTCCAGAATCTGTAGCAAATTTCTCATTTATATTTTCAATATATTGCTTTTAAATATAGAAAAGTTTTCTACAAGCTATACTTCTTCCCAAATATATGTACGGCTACACAACTAATGTGTGTATCAATCAACCCATTGTGTCAACTTATTTTTTTACGTTCTGACCCTATTCCATGATTAGATGGGCAACATACCTTTTAGGAACCTTAAACGTTTCAATGGATATTTTGAGAACACAATTAAGATTGAGAAAGAATAAACAATTAGTTGTTAAAAAATATCAACTAGGGGACATAAAAACCGATTATTTGACACCGGAAATCTATTGGGACAAGGATATTACTACAATCATCCCAATAAAAGACGATTGGAAACCTCTATAACTGAAAAAATTGAGATATTTATAGATGGTTCAAAAAAAGACATTGGTACAGGAAGTGCAGTATTCTGCAAGAAGTTAGGTATCAGACATAGTTCTAGACTGAACATTTTTCAAGTCGAAATTTTTGGGATGTCTGAAGCTGCTAGGTTATTTTCTACGAGGCCGATATTCTCTAGCAATATCACATATTTATATAGATAGTCAGGCGGCTTTAAAAGCACTCGGAAATAGGTGTATTAGATCGAAGGTAGTCAGCCGCAACAAGCTCTCACTGAGCAGCACACACTGAAACTGTGCTGGGTACCCGGTCACTACAATATGGTAGAAATGAAGTTGCAGACGAGTTGGAGCTGATTTGGACATGATTGTTAGTTGTGTGGACGTAAACCCTGGTCTTGATTCAATGTATAGGAGGATAAGAGAACAATTTAGACATGATGCTGACACAATGTGGAATAATTCAGTGGGATGCAAGCAGACGAAATTTTTGCTGGAGGCAAGAGGTAATGGTAAGAGGTAAAGTCAGGTAGGTATTATAACAGGACATAATGAACTCAGATATTTCTTGAAAAATATTTGACTTTGCGATGATGATATCTGCAGATGGTGTGGCGAAAAAAAAACATTCCACTATCTTTGCCAATGCCTTGCAACACCACACAATCGGAATAAATGCTTTGTCTCTTTTTTCTTTCAGAAGAATATGGAGGATTCGAGGTGTGTGGAATCTATGGTAATGGGCAAATTTACGAAGCTCACCGGACTGCTCAGAGAAATTGATTAGAACAGGGCTGTTAACACCGGAATATATCATAGGAGTCACTATGGATCAATAATAGTCTTGTGAATATACACACAAACAATCATATGTGATCCTCTCTTACCTACCTACCTACCTACCTTCGTAGAAATCTCAGGCTAACCAGGTTAGAATAAACATTTGGATGTTCTTCATCTCTTTGTGAATAAACCCGATTATGTTTAAACGTGGTGTGGTATTCTTTAGAAGTTTTCACATCAATATTGCTGACGTGGACAGATGTGAAAAATTGACTTGGTGGTACGCGGTTTTGCGAACTGCACAATGCGATTTCAGAGAAAATACTCAGTGAGTATTTTGTCTGGGGGTCTCGTAGAATAGAATTCGTCAAAGGTCCTTTGCTGACTCTAGGTCTTATGCTAAAAAGAAGACTGGTTTCTGAATTGAACGGGAGTTTTCTCGACATTGCGGAGCTCTAACAGGGTTAAAGCAGGTGAAGCGTTTTTTGCGCTATCCCAGCATACGCCCGAAAAGTTTCTTTCACTTAATATGAGTAATCTCAAGTCACTTATACAATGATTTCTCGGTAAGTCTGGTCTAAGATACTACCAATGCATATCATGGAATGCTGAGATTACACAAAGCATACATAAAAATTTTTCGGAGGTTCTTTCTGGAATCGGAATGCTGTGAATGAATAAACAGGGTAATTGATTTCATTGGTAACTTATACCTTGTATTTTGGCCTCAGAAAATATAAAGAATATACGAACAAGACCAAGAACTTTCAGTGCCAAATAATTTAAATAGATATTTGTTTTATCAGTTAAAATTTCAACAAAATCGGTCTATGGAATTAGTATAGTGTTCTTTTGAATATACAAAATTTTCTTCAATATAAATTCAAAGTTATAAAATTCTATTATTAAACTAGCTGTGCCCACACAAATTGTGAGCGTCCTGACAATATTTTGTTCGATTTTGCTTTGAAAGAAATCCACACCAAATTTTAAGAGTTAGTGCTTCACGTATATGTCTTTTCTTTATATAAAGATACCCATCCCTGGATAAAATTCTAAAATTTTTTTATAATTAAAAAAATTATTGTAAAGCACTATTAAAGATTTTTAAAATATCCCGCCTTAAAGTATGAATATGATTTTTCCCCACTTTCTCTTGGAAATAAGTATCCTATATTTGAAACAAGATACTAGGGTACCGCCTCACAAAATTTAATTTAATTCCATCCAGTAGGTTTTACGTAATGCGACCACAGACAACAGACAGGAAAAAAGTTACTGTTTTATTAAATGTATAGATAAATGAAATCGCTGTCACGCAGGTAACCTAAACTCTGAAAATTAAAAGAGGTACCACCTGACATTACTACTCATCAAACGATGGTCAGAAAAGTATCCTTGTTTAATCTGATATATAATGAGATTAAACAAGGAGTGCATACAATGATAGATCTTTTATAGACGTATACATAAGGTGTCTCTTTATTTGCCGGTTACGCTGTACTGCGCTTGGAAATTCACGACTGCGGCGCATGTTGTTGCAAGTGTCCAGCATTTACTAGCATTAGTCTTGGGAGTGGTGTATTAAATAGGAGAACCATACGGGACTTAAGTTGAAAGTAAATGCAATTAAGCGTGATTCATTGACGTGATTCATAGACCACTTTTTTAGAGAGTAAAAGCTTGATCACAGCGCAAGCATTATTGATAAGATCACAACTATCAGAAACTAAAAGGGTTCCAAAAGAACCCATAAAAGTGTTGTTTTACTTAAGTATCCCCAATATAGTGATATCTTCTTTTAATAATACTCGTATGCAACCACTGTGCACTACATTATTTACGTTACAATCAAGAGCATGTAGCAGGACGGGTCATAAAGCTTCTCCTTCGTTCTTCAGTTTTCTCTCTTCCAACCGTACTTTGTGTGTATTGTTGTTGTATCTATGACAAAGATTGTAACTGATCATGGTTACATGGTCTATTTGAACTATCATCGACAAAAGTGGCGCCAACTGAATTTGATGACAAGATTTATGCAAATATTTGGTTAACGACAACAGTGGGAATTCTCTTTAGCAATAAAGTACACAACTTAATTTTAAATTAAAAGACTATTTTTCTAAAGTTCTTCTCTCAGCCTAAAAGACGATCTTTACAAACAATAAACAAATTAAGGAAAAAAAACAAAGAAATTGTTAAATGGACTTACCAGCCACAACCGTTTAACAAAATGTTCGAAAATAAAAAGATAAAAAAAGGAGGAGAATTTTGTTGGCCAGCTTTTGTGCGTTTATTGCGCGTTTCAGAAATGCCATGTAATTATTTTTCACGATTAATATCCAAACATCATGCTTCTTGGTCATCTATATAATCCAATGTAGAATCCAGTGTAAAACATATTGATCACGTGTTAGTAATTTTGTTGTTCCATTGTAGCAGCAAACATGTTTTAGCTCCCATGTAGACAATTGTTTCTTAACGTATTTCTTTCTTGCTGGCTTCATCTTTTGTTTAAAGTTAAGTACCATTAAGCTAATTTAAAAACGATTGAAAATTTGCTACACCTGATGAACTTTTAATCATTTACAATTAAGAGAATAATACGAACTAAACTATTGGAGATGGACCGATTGCAGAGGGGTAAGAACATGTAGAGTTTGATGATGAGTCCGCTGTTCGCTACAAACTTAAAATGTGATGATTTTAACATTTGATATAAACAATTTTATTTTTAAGTTCTTATCAAACCCAGATGAAACTTTCGAGCTTAGAATAATGTTAATTTAGGAAAATATCATTCTCTAATTGGCGTTTTTATAATCGTCCTTACATTAATAAAAAATCTGGAGTGGGTTACACTCAACTTTACCAAACCTCGTTTTATGGATATATTACATAACTAGCTGTGCTACCCCCGGGGGTTCCAATTGTCACTGCAGGAATATAGCAAATGCTTTGACGCGGTCCACTCGGGGAAAATAGTGGCACCAGACGCTAGGGTTCCTAGAGCCTAAATCTGGAAGAAAAGGTCTGTTGTTTTAACACGGGTCCTCTTCGAGGCCCGACCAGTGCCCAAAGGACTGGTACCACGGGAATCGGTGGCCCCACAGAGATCCTATCCTCTCTGTGACCGGTTATTGGTGAGGTCCCCTTAGGGGGTACACGTGGTGGCTGTGGTTTAAGATCGATTAAGTAGGTAAGGTGCAAGGTCGATCAAGTGTGCTGTTGCACTCTCAACAGACGGAGTTTGGATAGTCTCCAAACCCCTAAGCAAGAGGTTATAATATGGATCTAGGCTTGCCTTGGAAAGGCTTGCCATATTATATAAATTGCTACTCATTGTGACTGTATCACACACAAAAAGCGATTGGTGGCAATCGTAAAGTGTTGTTATACTACACAATGGGGGCACTAGTCTACGCCTAAGTTTCACTCGGTGGTAAGACCACCGTGAGGTTAGGCCGAGTATGGCAGGTACTCACGTTAATCTTGTTCCACAAATAACTAGCTGTGCCTGCCACGTCGCCACACCAATTGTAAGACTCTTACTTTTATTATGCTTCAGTTATATTTTATGTATTTACTTTATATAAAGGTACCCATCGCTGCATTAAATTCTAAAATTTATAAAAAAATTCTAAAAATTATTGCAAACCTCTGTAAGAGGTGTTTAAAATATTTTAATAACAATGTAATTCCACAAAGTAAAAATATAACAAAACCTCTCCGATCCGTTTAGTACCAAACGAGGTTTCAGAAAAGGCGATAGGCTATCGTGTGACCTTTTTAATATCCTGCTAGAAAAGGTTATACGGGATGCGAATGTAAATAGAATTGGCACGCTATACATTAAGCAACACTTGTTACTCTCTTACGCTGACGATATAGACATCATGGGTCGAACATTGCGAGCGGTAACTGCTAGCTTTGAAAAAATGGAAAAAGAATCGGCCAAAGTGGGTCGGGCAGTAAACGGCGATAAAACCAAGTTGATGGTATCAACACACAAGACGTCCAGTAGACTCGGGCAGACAGTGGAAGTTGAAAACTACAACTTTGAGGTAGTCAGCGATTTTATCTACCTCGGTACCACAGGTAAGCAGTTTAAAAACAAGGCCACCTCTCGACAGACAAAAATTACTCTCTACAAGACACTGATAATACCCGTGCTATTACATGGTTCCGTAACATCGGTACTTGCGAAATCATTTGATGGATGCAGTGCTTGAAGTGTTTGAGAGAAAAATTCGTCGTAAAATCTAAGGACCAATCTGCGTTGGCGGAGAATATCGTTGTCGTATGAACCATGAGCTGTATGAGCTGTATGCCGACATTGACATAGTCAGACGTATCAAATTACAAAGATTGCGTTGACTAGGTCATGTTGTGAGAATGGATGAAGATGCTCCAGCTAGAAAGTCATTTGAATACGAATCTGGTGATAGTTCACGCAGAAGGGGAAGACCGAAACTTCGATGGAAAGATCAAGTTGAGGAAGACATCTCGAAACTTGGTGTCAGAAATTGGAGAAAAAGCGCAGAAGATCGAGGCGCTTGGAAATCTATTCTACGTTCGGCTACAGGAACAAATGTTCTGTAATAGACACCTAAGTAAGTAAGAAAGTAAAAATACAAATTTTATTCAATTGGCGTCATCTGTTGCGCAATTTTGTTTAAAACATCCCACTTTAAAAAATAAAAGGTGCGCAACCGTGTTAAAATATCCCAGTTTAAAACCGAAAATGTTAGTACCTTTAAAGCGGAAATTGCGTACTTTCACTGCTTTTTCTTCACTTTTTCTTGGAAGTGAGATATTTGCGGAAAAAGTACTCTATATTGGAATATGGATATTAAGGTACCTCCCCACAAAATTTTGTTAAAATCCATGCAATAGTTTTTACGTGATGCGAACGTAAACGAAAAGTAGACAGACAGGCGGAAATGAGTTACTATTTTATTATATGTATAGAAGAATAGAAGTTCAAAATTATTTTCGGTTTGGGGTGTAGGTAAACTACTCCTTGGCCCTACCTGTACCAAAGGCACATACTGAATTTCATTCTGATATGTCAATAATTATGAGTATGGGAAAAGGTAAAAGCTAATTCTGAAAAGTCCATTTTTATCTTAAGTGCTAGTTGCTTCGGCTTTTCAAAACAAAAGCTCGCTTGGCTGAGACATGGCAACGGTAGGGAATTAAATTATAAGTTTTGGAAACAGGGATTTCTTAAGCTCAATATCAGATACATCTGTTGCTGATGAGTAAGGCGATTATGTATTTTTACATTCATTTATTCATGTTTTGTAAACAGCGATGTATCGTTTGCATCTCTGGGCTTAGGTTGAGTCCTGAAGCCATTTTAGCAGTCATAAATTAAATTGTTTTCATCCAAAAAAGTTGCTGTGTTACTTTTAATTTATTTTCTCGTTGTGGTTAAAAAGAATAATTGGACCATAACTACGAGAGAGATTTGGGTTCTTAGTGTTTCTAAGAACTTGAATTACTTTTGGTTGTTTTAAATAGTTTGGATGTCCAGCACTTGCTAGCAAAAGACTTAAGACCGTAGGCAGACACATGTTAACTGATGATGTTATAGGGGATCTTAGCCCAAGACAACACAGGATGAAATTTTAATAAGATATCTCTAGTGGTTTATGAGCATGCGATGCGATCTAACAGTGCTCCATTTCGAAATCAGTGTAGAACATTGTAGAAGAGATAATGTAAGAGAGACTAGAAGGTGCAGTTTTCCGCCACTAGCAATTAAAAGCCAACCAAGTTCTCAATTTAACAAAACATATATGTTTCGACATATTATTCGCCATATTTCTTTCAAAAAAATGCAATGGTAGTAGAGAAAGTTCAGTCGATACCAACAAACCAATTTGTCAATTTAAATAATTTTAAATATGGTGTAGGGTATAATAACTGCAGCTGTGGAGAGAATGTTTTTCTCGCTTAATTTCAAACAGAATAAAAAATTCGAAAAACAAATTAACTTGCACCACCACTAGCAGTAGTAGGACTTCACTGAGTGGCTCCTGCATTCTTCGTATTACTTTTGTTGTCTTTATTTTGAAAATGTACCGCCAGCGGTAATATCGTTGTCAATAATTTCAGATGTTTGAAAGAAAACATGTGTATTACGCTGGCTTAATGCGCATTTCTTACAAACTTCGACTAACTACAGCACAGCAAAAAAAGAATAAAAAAATAAAAAAAAGAAAATTGTGTTTATTGATGCTGTCAATATTCATGTCCATAATGATGTTAAAACAACATTTTCTGTCTTGTTGCGCTTTTGCAATTTGAAAATAAATGAAAATAATCCTTTTTATTCTTTTAGTTTTGTTTTTGTTGCTCTTCCTTGTGGATTTTTAATTCATTTTGCTCATCGTTGTCACGTACCTCAAGTATATGTATAAACGCTGGCATATGAAGCACTAAGTGAGTGAGTAAGTGAGTGAGTGAGTGTGCGTGTAGTTATTATAGTCCACTGCCCGGAAGTTAATAGATTTCTTCGCTGCTCATCCTCACATGTACGAATGTAAGCCTTTCAAATCTCTTTAAAGGGGGAAAAACAACTTCAGAAAATAATAAATATTAAATATTAAATAAATGATGTTTTGTACATTTTCATTAAAAAACATTTTCAAAATTGCTTTTATGTGGAATTTAATTTGTGAACCACACAATACAAGCAATAATAACAACAATTTAGCTTCCTGCTACAAAATGGTTCTTGTTCTTCAACATTGTACACGGAGTCAGTCAATTGTTTACTGGCCTTTTAGTTTATCACACGGGCAGACGTTATGGTCAGTTAGTCGGTCGGTTTTCGATTCGGTATTCCATTTAGATGCCTGGACAAGTTGGTTGTGGAATTGGTTTGGTTGGTATGGTGTGCATGTGTGTAGTTTTGGATTATTATAAAAATTAATTTCGCTACGTGTTACTACAGTTTAACTGCTATCGTAGAGTGTTGTGGTGTATGAAGTTTAAATAAAGTTTGTGACATCATAAATGGAAGAAGTGAACGGATCCTAATTGACTTCCAAGTGGAAGAGACAAAGTAAAAAAGAGGAAAAAAAAACAATGTTTCTGAACCTATCTGCTTGATTTTGAGCCCTACGCAGAGGTCCACAAAATTGATTTATGTTGCACGGATCACCTCCTCAGTTGGGTAGCCCCGGAAAATTTTAAATTTATTCCACACCTCAGAGTAACTACTATTTTTGGGGTTACGTACCCAAAGGGGAAAAACGTAACCCTATTGCTTTCGCTACAATGTCTGTCCGTCCGTCTGTCAGCCCCTTTTATCTCTGGAACCGTAATAGGTAGACATCAAGAGTTTCACAGAAGATGTATAACTATAGCCGCTATAGCAACAAATACTAAAACTTATAGGGTGTTCCGAGAGAGACGTGTTATTCAAGTATGTGTGTTTATTTCTAGAACTGTAGGTGACATACACTTAAAACAGTAATTAAAACTTAGTTCGCTATATAAACAAGTATAAAATTAAACCTGAAAATTAAAGGGTGTTCCGATAGTGACGTAATTTGCATGTATATGTCGTAAGTTTTGAATCATAATAGGTAGATTCTTAAAATTTTCACAGCAGGTGTATAAGTGTGGATTCTATAGCGACAAATACTAAAACGTACAGGGTATTCCAAAATAGACGTGTTATTTGCATTTACAATTTGCAGACAGTAATTAAAACTATGTTTGCTTTATAAAAAAGTATACAAGTTTAAACGATTATCCGTTGTACACTATGGCCATTATAACAAATATTAGAAAATAAAGGGGTTTTCCGACAGTGACGTAAATTGCATTTATAAGGCCTATTTATATTTTTACAAAAGGTGGCCTTTATAAAAAATATTAAAAATTAAAGGGTATTCCCACAGTGATGTGTTTTGCACGTACATATATATGTAGCCTTATGTTTTGTACCGTAATAGGTAGAACTAAATATCTGTACAGAAGATATGTTGCCACGGCCACTATGATAGTTACTAAAAATAAAACGGTGTTGCGACAGTGACATGTTTTTCACTTATATTTCTTTATTTTTTCAACCGCAATAGGTGGGCTCCATATATTGTTATAGAAAGTGCTTATATTTGAGAAGTATTAGGCTGACACTTAAAATTTGCAACAAGTAACGCAAATAAATTTAATAAAAATAAAAGGGTGTTTCCAAGATGTCGCGAATTTGAGAAGCTTGACCTTCTCTGTTAAGCGTTATAGGCAGACACTTGATATTTACACAGGCTATTTAGTATTATTCTCTAGTATAGAATATAATTAAAAATTAAAGGGTGCCCCATAACACGTAAACAAATTACCAACTTGTATTTTTAAAGTTCTATTGAACATAGTACGGAAACCTTCGTGTGTGAGTCTGACTAGCACTTGACATAATCTAAGAGCAACATATTATAATTATTATTATTATTAAATATAATTAAATATAATTATGTTAGAACAATATTATTGTCAAGCCTGATAATGACATTGTTGAAATATGAAATAATAAATGTGTTTAAATATAAATATACTATAATAAAATATGGATGTAATAAAAGATCAAATATAAACATTATAAGCTTAAATTAAATGATTATAATATGGTTAAAAACTATGCAATGTCATATAAAATAGACATACTTGCTAGTAACATGAACAATTATTTATTATTTTATTTATTAACGACTTCATATCAAATACATGACAATTTCATTATTAACTATCTGTGCCCGCCACTTTGTAATAGTTTGTTCGATTTTGCTTCGAAAGCAATCCACACCAAAACCCCTAACTTTTCTCGTGCCGCCTTAAACTATGCTTTAGTTATGGTTATATATTAATTTTATAAAACTGCGCCCTCTGTTAGTGGTTAGTGCTTCAGTTGTGGTTTATGTATTTACTTTACTACTAAAATAGCTGCGTACTTTCTTTCACTGCTTTTTCTCAACTTCCTCTAGGAAATAAGATATTTAGTTTGAAAGTTTCGAAACTCAACAACTTTAATCACCCTTTAATATTAAGAAAATATACTATAGGATAGTTGTATTGTCGATATTGCCTTTTTACTTGTTTTTATTCATAAATGACCATCTCATATGTTGGTATTAAAAATCTAGACTACAAACTTGATTATTATATTTAAAATGATGCAGAAAAAAAAACTCATCAAAAATAATTTGATTTTAAATCGTTATAGTGGCTCCTTCCTATTCGCTCAAAACAAAATTCAAACAAATTCCTTTAATATAAGGATTAGTTAGGATGGCCCCAAGTTTGTTCTCTTTTCCAAGTAACCAGTGGCGATGACAAAGACAAACAACAAATATTATAAAAAAATTAATTTTAAAAAGTTTAAGTTTTGAGTTGAAATCAATGGCCTTATTGTTACTTCAAACGCCTCAAAATTACTTTTAAAATAACGTTGAAAATGCCTCAGCTAGCTTTTTCCAGAAAAAATATATAGACTTTATAACTTTATTAATTAATTTAAAAAGCATAATTAGTAGGAAGATTTTTGTTAAAAGGCCTTCTGGATGGCTGTTTAAATGAAACATTTTTCCCCTTTAATATGTTTCATTGAAAATGTGTTACTGATGTACTCGTTGTATGCGAGAGTGTTAATGACTAAATTATACTTGAAGTAGCAAATTGTATTAAACTTTATTAATTTTATTCGAGTTAAGTAATAAAAATAAAATCTATAATAAAATCGTAACTTATTTCCGTCTGTCTGTCGGTTTTTCATTTGTGTTCGCATCACGTAAAAACTACTGGATGAATTTTAACAAAAATTCTGCAAAATTATCTCATTTCCAAGAGAAAGGGGTGAAAACGCAATCTCCGATTAAAAGGTACTGAAATTTTCGGTTTAAAATTAGGATATTTTACCACGGTTGCAGACCTTTTATTTTTGAAAGTGGGATATTTTAAACACTATTGCGTAATATTAGGCGCCAATTGAATTAAGTATGTATTTGATTTGTATTTTTACTTTTTTGAATTAAACTGTTATTTAAATATTTTAAACACCTTTTTTTTACAGAGGTTTACAATAATTTTCAGAATTTTATCCAAAGAAAATATGTATCTGGATGGATTTAAACAAAATTTTGTGGGAGCATCCTGATTTTTTTTCTGCAAAAATGCCTTATTTCCAAAAGATAATAAAGAGAAACAGCAGTATGCAGATTTTAAAGTACTGCATACCTAAAGGCTTCTTTTGTTTTTGAAAGCTGGGTATTTTAAACACTGTTGCGCAAAAGATGGCGCTCTCTTTTAAAATAATCATAAAATATTAATTACTTACTGCCAAATAGCCAATTGAATAAAATTTGTATTTGATTTAAAATTTTACTTTGTGGAATTACAATGTTATTAAAATATTTTAAACACCTTTAATAGAATTATATCCGGGGATGGGTACACTTATATGTAGAGTAAATAGATAAACCATAACTCAAGCTCTATAAAAGTAAGTCTCAATTGATGTGGAATACTTTCAAAGCAAACTCGAACAAAATGTAGCCAGGACACCCACGATGTGGCGGGCACAGCTATTAAATAAATAAATCAAGTGCGAGTCATACTGTCACAATTAGGGTTACGTACAAGTTGTTAATTTTTTCGTCTTATTGGGCACCCTTTAATTTATTATATTATTTTTTTTATACTAGAGCATAGAACTAAATACCCTGTATAAATATAAAATACCTGCCTATAATGTCGGCCTATAACGCGAATCTAGGAAACATTTATTTTTATTAATTTTATTTTCGTTACTTGTTTTTATAGAAAATATTGTAAAATTTTAAGTGTTATCCTATTACTGTTCAAATATATAGATCAAAATTGCCTCATTATCGAAATACTCTTTAATTTTCTTTTTTTATACTTGAGGACAATTTATTCATACTTTGTGTAGATTTAAAGTGTCTTCGCATTCCGTTTCAAAAAAGATTACATAAACGTACAAAACCCGTAATTTAAGTCATAATCACGAAAATCGCATAACTATAGGAACACTTTTTAAATTTTGTAATTGTTTCTGCATCTGCCAAATATCAGGAGCCTACCTATTGCGGTTCAAAAAATAAAAACCTTTTACTGTGGGAACACGCTTTAATTTTAAGTAATTTTTATAGAGACCATAGTAATATACTTTCTGCAAAAATTTCAGGAGTCTACCCAATATGGTTCAAAAGATAGGCTATAGGGTCTTCATGGCTCCCTTTTCGACCCCCTTCCTTAATGATTTTAGGTATCCGACTGGAAATTCACAAATACTTTACTTTCATTGAGTGCTGGTCTCTCAGACTGGCGACTGATACATGTCGACATTCTTCCTCATGACAGAGTGTATGATAATTTCTAACGTCTGCTTAAGGCTAAGTCTCCACGGCATCTCTATATATAATATGTGTCTACTCGTGTTCCAGAACCTTTTTTATGATAGCCTTTTTTTAGGCACCCAGATCATATCCAACCTCCTTATTGGTCTTCCAGCGAACTTGTAGTGACAGAGTCTTTTGGTGGAAAACGAACTGACAACCCCGGAACGATAGACTAGCACACTACCTACTAGGCCACCGAGGCAACCCTTATAAGTTTTAGTATTTGTTGCTATAGAGATCACAATTATACACCTCCTGTGGAAATTTCAATTTTCTACCTATTACGCTTCCAGAGATGGAAGGCGCTGACAGACGGACATAAATTGTAGCGAAAATAACAGGGCTAGCAGATTTCCGGTATCTAAGTCATCAATAAAGCAAGACAAAGACGATGCGATCAGTTGTACAAAAATTCAAAAAGTTTTGATTTTTTGTCAAGTTGTACCCACACGTCGCAACGTTTGTGTGCCTCTCGCCTACGATTTTATGTAGTATTTGTGTTTAGTATTGCTTTGACCACCTTGCAGTTAACATTGAATGTTACGTGTTATTTGCGGACAATGTTAATTATAGCATATGTGAGAATATTGAACGCTATCATACTTTGAGAGAGCTGGGTTGTTAACTGAAGATGTACATGAAATCGCTCGCTAAATTGTATCGTTTCTGGAGCGCATACAAATGATTCCTAGAATTGCTTGTACAACTCATCGCAACGTGTATGGCTTGCTTAAAGGAAGTTAAACAAGATATGTTGCACTTTAACTGAGAAGCGAGTCTCGGTACTATAAGAGGAGTAATATGGCAAGGTAGATAGACCTCTATTCCCCATCCCTTTTTACCTTAAGGTGTGTTTTAGAAATCTCTAGAACAATTCAGAACACTCAAGAGTACTCCCTTCCGTTGTAAACGGTTTTCTTCTTATATTTTTGTTCAATGAATGTAAGAACATCCAAGCTTGCATTCCATACAATATCTCGATAGTTTACAGCTTTGGTTATAATTAGGTTTTATGTTGTTGAAATAACGTTTTTAACTAATTAAAACATAATTGTTTCTTAAAGCGTAATTTCGTTCAATATGCAAATACTAATTGGGTTTTATAACGAATGAGTTTAAACTTCTCCTGTGGGGCAAAGTGAAAAGATTTCCTTATTGAATAACAAGCAACAAAAAGACAAACATAAACAACCACATAAACAATAAACTATAAACTATGCAAAAGGTTATGGATGAGCTCTTTTTAAGCTTTGCCAAATTCCAACTGATTCACCAAGTTAAGTTTATGAGTTTATGGGTAATTTGGCATTTAGGCATACTTTGGCTTTTAAATTTAATTTTTAACTTTTCTCTCGACTTATTTTTTGTACAATAAACTTTACGACAAAACTTTTATGATGCCCACACTCATAAATGGCCAAAATAAACTGAGAAAAAAAGAAGGTAAATATTCCTCCACAAATAGGATCCTCGTTACTTGAATACAACAATGAGAAGACAAAATAATAAAATTGAAAAATAAACAAAAAATATCTTGGGAATTGTTTTGTAGCTGGTGGCGCTTAAAATTAAGCAGCTAAAACCAGCAAACCAACAAAGCAGTAGAAAGAACGAACGAACCACCACTAGTTCATGAAAAAGCCAATTGTTAGCAACAACCTGTTGCCAATGTCGTGCCGCAGTGGCATGTGGAGTACGGCTGGAAGCAAGAGGTAGAAGTGATGCTTGTTAGCTCGTCTAAATGACTGTTTGTTTGACTAGCTGGCTGGCTGGGGTATTTATGTTTATTTAAATGTTTTGTATTTGTTACGAACTGTAGCCGGCGTACTGGCTGACCAACTGAATGCCCTGGATGATTGCCATCATAAACTGAGTAAGTTAAATAAGAAACAAATAAACATTTTAAAATGATTAATTTAAGCGATTTTATGATACCTTTTCATTGCTGTGTTGATTTATTATCGTCATCATTGTTTTTTATTTATCGCAGGCAAAAACTTTTCTCAACTTTTTTTTTTGATAAAGCAGGAATCCTGCGGAGCTGTGGAACAAAATCAAGCGAGTTGCTTCTAACTGCATCACAATTTTTTTCTTCATATTATGACCAAAGTACTTTGAGCAAATAGGGAAA